>CM023452.1:130082776-130396026 GCA_013339765.2 Haemaphysalis longicornis | reverse complement strand
AACTTTCTCGACGTCATCATTACTACGTCAAAAGGTCGGCTTCGAACTAAACTTTATAGAAAACCTACCTTCCTGCGGCCGTATTTGCACTTCCAAAGTAGCCATGTCAGACACTGCAAGACACCAAAACCTTACAGCCAAGCCCACCGATTTAGGAGAATTTGCTCAAACCAAGCCGACTTTGACTCAAACTCTCGAGAACTCAAGACCGCCTTCCTGAATAAAAAATACCCGGAAAAAGGTCTTGATGACACTATTGTGCGAACCAACCAATTAGACCGTAACAAAATCTGTAAGAAAAAAGCTCCGAACGGTAACCCGCAAACTAATTTAGTTTTACCCACTCTTCATCCACTCCAAGAGTGTCCACCGTACTAAAAAAAACATTACATTATCCTAATGCAAAGTGACCGCTTAAAGAGCACATTCCCCGAACCACCTCGCGTAGTCTACCGGCGAAATAAGAATTTACGCGACTTTCTTACTAACTCTCGTATCAACCGACGGGAAACTACAGGCTGCATGCCCTGTAATAAACGCAGATGTAAAGTAGGCCCACACAACCACTACACAGCGCGCCACCAGCACGGCTTCAGGCTACTACGTAAATATAAAACGTAACTAACTGTGACTCCGCTAATGTCGTATACCTTCTAAAGTGCACTGTTTCTAGGCAACAATATATCGGCCAAACTGAAACGCAATTCCGAATACGGTTCAATAATCACCACTCTCAGCAAAAAGCTGCCCTTACTTTCGCCTGTCAAGACATGTGAACATTCCCGGGCCTGCAATTGAACACCTTAAAGCAACGATTTTAGAATGAGCAGTTCGGGAATCTTATCTCATTTATAAGGTTGGGTCAGCTACACTTGGGAAAATGAAAGTTACGGAAAACTAACGTGCTTATCCCTCGATTAAAATTGATGGCGTCACAATTTGTATAACTATGTTCATTACTCCTACCCTTAAGTTTTCCATCAGAATTCGCAAAACTCTCCAAATACAGAAGCTTTATTAGCCTAATGCGGCTCAACAATGTCATTTGTCCTTGGGAAGAAGGCCTCGTTCCCACCACCACTTAAAAATGTTTAACAATTTGTGGTCTATACACACTACCTATTTCCTGTTCAGTGCTAGCTTCTCTGCAATGCTCTCTTGTGCCCTGCAGTCTCTTCATCCACGGGGTGCACACCCATCCTCTCTTCCACCCCGACCAGTCTCCCCAGCCACTGAATACCTTACTGTATACTCTTCCCTTTCTTTGAAAACCGCGATTGTCCAGTTTTCCGCATTGTCTGAACTTGCCGCCCACGCCGCGTACGCTGTACCGTCATGGTGCAACCTTGAACGCTGCTTTGTTAACACGACCCCTTTCTCTTTCTCTCTCCCCCCCCTTTCTTTCTTTTCTTTTTTTTGGTTGTTGCTGTACCATAGGCGTAGCCCAACTGCATCCATACTCTCCGTTTCCGCAACATCTTCTGCTCCTTCTAACAGTTTTCTGCAAAGCTATATAAGAATGTGTTCCAAATGTTTGTGGCAGCAAATCATATAACTGTACTCTGATAAAGCCGAGCACCGTTGCCACTACGTATGTAAACCTTGTTTGTTATTTTTCCCGCTGATATCCAATTCTTTACTTATACTATATAAATATATATATATATTATAATGGGGTTTATTAGCAAACGGCTAGAGCGTTGTAACGGGGGCTGGTTGTACCAGAGGCCAAGCTAGCTCGGGAGTCCACGCGCAGGTCTCTCAGCAAGATCGTTCTCGATGGGGCTGCTCCGATGACTGAGCCTTGCACATAGACCCAGTTGGGGGATTGACGCCACCTGACAGTCAGCCTCGGTCTCAGTTGAGCACACACCCCTTTGGCCACACTGGGGCGCCTGCTAACGGCCACAATCTCTGTTACAATATATATATATATATATATATATATATATATATATATATATATAATATATATATATATCATAATGCAGTGAGCTATGCGAGATTGGGGAATTTTGGGTGGGGGGGGGTTTTATTAAAAAAAGAGGGGAAAGAAAAAAAATTTTAACTCATTCGGGGAGTTCACCTATAAACCCATCCAGGGAAGAAAAGGGGGTTTAAAAAAAGGGAAAAAGGGGAAAAAAGAGAGGGGCACAGTCTATGTACGTTTTTTCGTCCAAGGCGCGACGGTACAAACGCCGCACTAGTCCTGTTACAACTAGGAAGTTGAGGACGTACTGAAAGACATCTCGTCGTAAAGCGACCGACCCTGAGGTTAACAGGAAGTCTTTCAGCTTGTGGCTTGGTACACCGAGTTTCTGGAATGCGGTCCGTAGCTCCTCACTCGCGGTGTCGTGTGGCTGCAAGAGCACAGTAAGTTCTCGAGCGTCTCGGGCTCTGGGCAGTCGGCGCAGGTGGGGTGCCCCGGTTGGCAGGGGGGGCCGGCAGGCGAAGCAGGAGCGACCTTGCGTCTCTACTGATGCGGCCGGCAGGAGCCGTGGGGCCTGACCACTGACCAGTCGAGCATCTGGATGTAGACCCCGCACCACTCGAGCCAGGATAGTCCTTGCAGCGTCGAATGACACCACATCCGGTGAGGCTGGTACCCCTGACTGGCGAGCAGGGCATCGTAAACCTCGTTGCCCATGATGCCCACGTGCGATGAGAGCCAGTGAAGTCGCAGTGGACACACAAGGGACTCCTCTCCTTGGAGCTTGGCCGCCAGCGACCGCTCCACGTAGTCGCTGGAGCTGGCTGGCTGGTCGGCAGCTTTTCGACGGTGAAGGGCAGACCGAGAGCCAGTCAGGATGATGGCCTTCCGGTCATGGGCCCCCTGCTCTAGAAGATCCACGGCCAAGTGGAGTCCAGCCAGCTCTGCGTATGTGGATGAGGCCGGGAAGGTGAGGCATCACACCTGGCTGGAGCCAAGCTCCAGGGCCGGGCAGGCAGCTCCGTCTATGTCCGTCGACTGTTGCACGGAGCCATCCGTGTACACCTGCAGAAGTCCGGCAGCGTCGTACTGCAACAGGGTGGCCACCTCTTGGTAGGTGGCCTAGGGTGGAGTAAACCTCTTGCCATGGACCCCCGGCAATGTGGTGGCGATGCGTAGAGCCTGCCCCGTGTGTAGTGGTGGTTGCTCCAGGCGGGGCCAATGTGGCAGTGCGATATGGCTCTTGTAAGTAATAAGCAGCACGCCCATGTGAGAGTTGGGCCGGCTGCGGTAGCGCTGGGGGAATGCCGTGCCGTCCGGTTTGCCCTGCAGGCGGTGGATGTGGTTGAGCCCCACTTGCAGGGCCAGCATCTGGATAGGCCAGTATCCCGCCTCTGTTTACGTCGCCGCCACCGTAGATGTGCTCGGAAGGCCCAGGCAAAGGCGGATAGCCCGACGCTGATCCACCTCGAGCTCCTCCCACCGGCGCGGCTTGAGTTGCACCTGAGGCAGAGCATAGAGGACTGCGGATGACGCCATTTTGTGGAATACCTGCAGGGCCACGGTGTGTGTGCAGCCCGGACCACGCGCCAACAACCTCCGCACGCCCTGGTGGACCCAAACCTTGCGTTGCTGGAGCGCCTCCACCGCAGGTATCCAGTACAACTGGCAGTCGACCAGGAGCCCTAGATACATGGCCCTGGTGCACCACGGAAGGGACTGGCCATTCAAGGTGAGCGGTGGTGTCGATTTGCGTGCCCTGCTGTGCCTCGGGTAGAAGACCAAAGCCTGTGTTTTAGGCTGGGATAGCTGCAGGCCACGGCTCGCTGGTCCGTGTGCGCAGATGGCGATGTCGTCGGCATAGACTGCCATCGCCACTGGAAACCCAAGCCCAGCCTTGATGCAGCGCGGGAGTGGAGCCAGGACGAGGTTGAAGAGGTATGGTGAGCCCACTCACCTGGGGAACCCCAGAGCTGATGTCTCATGGACTGAGGGTCTCTCGGCCAACCTTGACTCGAAGGGTCCGGTTGGCCCAGGAACGCCTTCACGTAACTCTGGAGGTGCCCCTCAACGCCCATGCTGTCGAGGGCATCCAGGATGGCCGTTTGGGGGAGGGAGTCCAAGGCCGACTTCATGTCCAGCAGGGTCAAGCAGGCCACCTCCTTTTCATGGCGGGCCTGCTCCAGCATTGACACCACAGCCCCCAGGGAGTTCGCCGTGCAGCGGTGGCGTATGAAGCCGCTTTGCTGCTTATGGAATACGCCCCGACGATCAGCAACCCATTTGAGGCGGGCCAGGACGGTTGTCTCCATCAGCTTCTCCGCTGAGGACGTCAGGAAAACGGGCCGGTACGATACAGGCTCGGTTGGCAGCTTACCGACCTTCAGCATTAGCCTGACAAGTGCGACCAGCCAAGAAGGTGGAAGGCTTCTCTCCCTCCACACCCGGTTGATGAGCTGCAGAAGCGGCTCCAGCTGGGTGACCTCCAGGTTCCGGAGCATCTGATACATCACCGCGTCAATGCCAGGTGCGGTCCGCCGCTTGGGGCATCTATCCAGGGCTCCCCGCAACTCTAGGAATGTGATGTCGTCACCGCAAATGGCCACCACTTGCGGGTCCTGGGTGAACACCGGCTCCAGGTGTAGCTGGCCCGCAGTGGCAGGTGAAGCCGGGGTGAACTGGTCGGCTAGACGCTCTGCGCGTTCTCAGCGAGACCGGAGCTATCTTGTCGTCAACTTCACCGTCCCTATTCCCTGCGCACCTATTATTGCACATGGCCACATATCAGAGCATACCCACACGGGACATAGTGCGTCCTTCGCAGTGCGTAATAGCATACTCTAAATGGGCGAATCTTTTTGCGCTACAATTAACCCCCTCGGACAAAAGGAGCCATCCTGGCACACTAAGGCCAAGATAAAACTGTCGGTTCGTGGAAAGCCTTCAGACGGTCAACGTGCACAGTTTCGCGACCGCGACAACGAAGGTCCGAAGACACCGTGAGCGGCCAACCACGTAGTTCATGGAGGATGTACCCTCTAATACAGGTAAGGATCATGATGTTTGGAGAGTAACTCCTGAGCAAGACCAAGAACAGTTGAGGGTATCCACAGCCACACAAGGGAACTTGCAGCGAACTCAGAGGGCAGTGTCCCATCTTCGTGACTCTGCTACCGGCGAGATTGTTCCTCGGAAGTCAGAGCCTGGGCGAGGTGGAGACACTCTTCGGAGTGCCGAGATGCCTGTGACATGGCGTGCATTCAGATCAATCTGGTCTGTAGGGCAGCATGGTGTCCAGCGGACATGACGGCTCGCGGCCATAGAGGAGAGAGAAAAGCGAAAACACCGTAGTATCTTGAGTAACGGTGTTGTATGCATAAGTTACGTACGGAAGAACTTGGTCCCAGTTGGTGTGGTCCACCAAAACATAGGTTGCCAACATATCACCCAGGTACCCGGTGAATGTTTCCGCAGCCAATTGGTCGGTGGATGGTAATAAGTGGTGGTGTGGTGGATAACGTTGCACTTTGCGAGCAGGGCTTCAATTACTTCACAAGGAAACAAACGCCCTATGTCGCTGAGCAACTCTCTAGGGGTGCCGTGATGAAGAATGAACCGGCCTAGGAGGAATGAGGCGACCTCAGGGCGTTGGCGGCTTGTAGTGCGTTGGTTCCAGCGTATTTGTTTAAGCGGTCTACCGCGATGACGGCCCAGCGGTTTGCAGAAGCCGTGTAGGGAGCGACCCATAGAAATCGATTCCTACTGGTTCGAAAGGTCGTACAATGCACGGCAGAGGCTGCAACAGAGCCGGCGCTTTGTTTGGTGGGGACTTACAGCGTTGACATTTTTCGCTGGAACGGACGAACTTGGTGACAAAAGTGTACATTGCACGCCAGTAGTACCGCATACGGAGACGTCGGTAAGACTTGAGTACACCAGCACGACCACGCTGTGCATCGGTGTAAAAAGATGCGCAAACGTCTGAGCGGAGATTGCGGGGAATAATTACGAGCCACTTCCGGGTGTCTGCGTTATAAATTCGGTGCTACAGAACTTCGTGACGAGTAGCGAAGTGAGTTTTCTGTCACCGCACAGCTCGAGGGGCGTTGGAGGAGACAGGGTTTCTTGGAAAGTCCGAAGGAGATGTGAGCCTGGGATTCTTGCCTGCTCGCGAGGCATGTCGTCAAGTGACAGGGACAGAATTCCGTTTGTTGATGACAAAAAGGCACTGTCAGCGGTCACTGGAGAGCGTGAGAACGCATCGGTGTCGGCGTGTATGTGACCAGATCAGTAGAGCACTCGAATATCACACTCTTGTGAGCGAAGGACCCACCTGCTAAGGCGACAAGACGGATTCTTCAAAGGAGATAACCAGCACAGGTCGTGGAGGTAATTGATTACTTCGTAGAGCCTGCCATCAAGTAGGGACGAAATTTTCCTATAGCCCATACAATATCCAGGCACTCTTACTCTGTGGCAGTGTAGTTTTGTGTAGTGTCCAGCTCGCATAAGCACCGACGTATTCGTCGTAGTCAGATTTTCTTTGGGCGAGAACAGCGCCAGGCCAACACCGCTGGCGTCAGTGTGAAGCTTGGTAGGGTACGACGGTTCAAAATGGAGAAGGATCGGTGGACACATAAGCACAGAACGAAGCTTGTTGAAAGCCTCATCACACATCTGTGGACAAATGAGAGATGTCGTTGGACCCGTTCCGAAGCTTCGTTAAGGGTGCTGTTATCGACGTAATGTTCCGCACGAATCGTTGGAAATACGAGCAGAGATCGATAAAGCTTCGCAGCTGCCTTCTGGTGGTCGGCTTATCTCGGCCACAGCACGAAGTTTCTCAAGATCGGGACTGACGTCATATTTGGGTACAGCATGAGCTAAAAGTTTAGTTCGCGGGCATCACAGCAGCACTTCCTGAGTTTAAGCTGAAGTCGTGCATCAGAGAGGCATTTCAAGACTTCTAGAAGGCGGGTAATATGCGTGTCGACATCGGAAAAAAAGACGACAATATCAACGAGGTAACAGAGGCAGGTTTTTCACTTTAGGCCACGCAAATTATTGTCCATCATGCGTTCGAATGTTGCAGCGGCGTTTCCAAGACCAAGGGGCATGACGTTAAACTCGTACAAGACATTTGGCGCTACAAAGGCCATTTTGGCATGATGAGCATCCGCCATGGGAACCTTCCAGTTGCCAGACCTTAAATCGAGGGAAGAAATGAACTCGGCTCCTTGCAAAATTTCGAGGGCGTCGTCGATTCTGGGGAGAGGGTAGACATCCTTGCGGGTTATTTTGTTGAGTCGGCAATAATCAAACCCAGAAGCAAATGCATCCACCTTTCTTTGTAGAGAACAACTGGTGACGCCCACGGGCTGTTGGAAGGCTGTATGAAGACACGTTCAAGCATGTCATCCACATGACTGTCCACACGTTCCACACGTTCTTTCATCCACAGGTTCTTTGGCTAACACACGATACGGCCGTTGTCGTAAAGGGGGGTGAGTTCGAGTGTCAATGCGATGAGTAACCGTAAATGAGCGGCCAAGGAGGATGTCTGGGAATCCAAAGACAAGAGGAAATCTTGAAGCATGGTGAGAAGTCTGTTTCGTGCAGGCGCAGAAAGACTCTCGTCGACTGAGCGAAGGAAAACCGAGGTATCCGGGGCTGGAGCAAAGGGGTGGAGCAGAGCAAGTAAAACATCTGCTGAGTTATCGGGAACGCCGGTGACGAGAAGGGCGTCAATCTTTTCTACACGACCCAGGCACTGACCACGTATTAGTGTAACTGGGGAGGAATAGGACGTGCAAATAAACATGGAGCTGAACCCATGCTTCATTTCTAAAACTGCGAATGGAAACCGGAATCATTGGAAGCGAAGAACAGCTACCAATACGGCAAAGCTCGAAGGATCGTCGGTGTCTTCGGCGAGGACGGGGTAAATAGAGGCCGGGGGTTCATCCGATGAGTAGTCTTGAACTGAAAATAACTTCAGCTGAGCACGTGCGAAATCGATGACGGCGTGGTGGGTCGACAGAAAATCCCAAACGAGAATGACGTCGGCAGCAGGAAGTGAGCACGACAAACTCAATGAGGTAAGTGATGTGTTGAATGGTGACCCGGGCAGTGCACGCAGCAACAGGCGGAACGTGTTGTGCGCTGGCGGTGCGGTGTGGGAGGTCGGACCCTGGCGTCGCCACTTTGCGAAATTTGCGTCAGACATTTTCACTGATTACTCACACGGCAGCTCGGGTACAGGCAAGGGCGATTACAGCGAGGCCTTCAACATTAACATCAATGGCGTTATGAGGGGAAAATCGATGACTTAATGTTTTCGATGTGGACGCAGCTCTTGGCTCATGAACTGCGGCGACTAGTTTTCCTCCTGTGCTGGCGCAACGCGATTATACATGGGCGAGATAGATCGTCGAGGCGGCGAGGACGAACGGCAGCTGTTGAATGTCGGTGTGGCAGCAGGAGGCGAGTTCGATTTGGGGCAAGGTGGACTCCTGAGGGAAGGGGCGGTTCATACACGACGTAGGACGGCGACTGAAACGACTTATCGTATGAAACGGCTTGTCGGTGACAGTAATTGGCGACGTGGTTGGCGACACGACACACAAAGCATATTAACTGCTTAGCAGGCGTTCACCATACGTATGGCGCCTGAGGTGCTGGTCGGGGCGTCGCCATTGACGGAAGCTGCGGTGATCACGGGCCGCAAAGCGGTTACGGCTGTCGAGGTCGTAGCAGTGCTGCTGTGTAGGTTAGCGGCGGTGTAGTCAGAGCAGTCACAGGCCCCTATGGGCGGGCCTAATGGAGAGCGTCGGTGACTTGTGCCCGTATCGCTTTCTGAAGTGTGGAAGAATATGGGGGCACTGATACCGCAGCGGCCGCACACGATAGAAGACATAGTTGACAAGTGATTTCTTGGCGAATAAAATCCTAAATGCGGGCCATCAAGGAAGATTCCTCGCTGCCTACGACCAATCCCGAAAGGGGCTCTCCCGGGTGTGAAGATGAGCGCCGAGTGAGAAGCCGCTGCTTGCTGAGCTCGTCCAAGCTCTAAACCCAGTTGATGACGTCCCCAACGCTCTGAGGATCCTTACTCAGCAAATCGGAAAGGCGTTGCCTCTATCCCCTTCGGGAGATGCTCGATCTTGTCAGCCTCGCACATGGAATGGTCTTTGTGCTTGCACAGGCCGATAATGTATTTTATGCAACTCGTGAATGTTTCCCCGGCGTGCGGCGCCCGCTCTCGCGAAAGTTGTTCGGCGCGAAATTTCCGCATGGGTGGGCGACCAAATACTGTCATAAAATCGGTCTTGAAGGATGACCAAGATGGCAAGTCGGCTCCGTGGTTGAGGTACAACATCTCAGCAAGTCCCTTGAGAGAGAATGAGATTTTGTTCAGCATCATCTGGTCATCCCATCTGTTATGTGCGCTCATCCTTTCACACTATGCCAGCCAATCCTCGATGCCCTGGTTGTCACCGCCATTGAACTTGGGTTGGTCTAGCTCGCGGAATGCACAGGAACCGACGATGGGGGGTTGCGAAGAAGACGCCATTTCCCGAGGGTCTTCAGTGCACGAAGCGGTACGGACACGCCGGCTTCGTAACTGCAGGCTGCGGTGAGGACGGGAACCCGCACACTCCACCAATTGAAAAGTATTTGTTGGCAGGGAATGGTAGCGTTCCAGGTGGTTATTCAGGTAGACACCGAGAGGACTAGCCGGTGCGATGATCATGATGCATCAAGCTATCCATGGTTGTGGAGCGTTCTCAGCGAGACCGGGGCTATCTCCTCGTCGTCTTCACACTACCCATTCACGGCATACCCATTATCGCACATGGCCACATATCAGAGCATACCCACACGGGGCGTAGTGCGTGTGTATTGTGCCACACTCATAATGGGCGCATCTTTTGCGCTACAATTAAAAAGTTACGTGGCGGCAGGACGCAGCAAATAAAAAATTGAAGAAGCGAGCGTTGTATTTACGCTATGTACCCGATGTCGGCCATGAGGGAGCCAACGCATCAGGATCTTCTTCTTTAGAAGGCTGGGCTGATAGCTCTTGTATTCTTCTTCCCGTGACACATCCCCCTCGTCAAAAGCGGCCATCCCGGTGGAGGCCTTCGCAAATGTACAGATGCTGTGACGATGAGCGATGATAGGAAAGGGGAGTCCTCACCGCCACAGATGAGCATGATTCGTCCTGGTGAGCACTGGCCCCAAAACATCAATGTCCGTTGGAGCAGTGAATCAACGCCCAAAGGCCTCGGAGGGGCGCCGTTGTTCGGGGCTGGGGAATTGTGTCGTCTTCTGTTCAGGTCGCCGCTAGTCATGTCGTTTGGTCTCCGCAAGTCACAGGCTGGGGACATGGGGCTGGGGAATGGTGTGTCCATGGCTCACCGGGGCTGGGGCGGCAAGACGCGGTACAAGAGCATTTGAGTTATTTTTACCAGCCGAAACGAAGTGGAGCTGGTGCCATAATAGGAATGGCTTCCGCAACCTTTTCTAAAACGTGTTGCGTGGCGGCGGGACACAGGAAATGAACAATGAAAGAAGCGAGCGATATACTTACAGTATATACAGGGCGTTCGCCCTGAGGGAGCCCACCCAGCTGGGATTCTTTTTCAGAGGTTTCGCTGATACCTCTTGTCTTCTTCTTCCGTATGTATAAAATATATATATATATATATATATATATATATGTACAGAAAGATAGGGCAGCAGTCTACAACGCCAAAGGAGGCATAGGGGTGTGGTTAGGCTTTTTTTCTTTTTCACTAGGGTTAATGAAGTAAGCATTTTTTTAATATACAGAAGAAAGAAAGAAAGAAAAACACGCGCCCAGAGTGGGGACCGAGCCCACGCCTTTCGATTACATGTCGAATGCCTTACCAATTCGGCTATCTGGGCGACTGTGTTCTCCTTCACTTTCTAGGCTATTTATATTTGCTAGAAGTGTATCTGACACTTGAGGGTGGTAGCCAGCGCCACTCTGACTAACGGGGAGAAGGGGACCTTCTTTTCTACCCCCGGGGCGTGACTCGAGCGTCTACAGCCTGTCATGAGCGGGTAACTGGCAGGAAGCCTCTTATGCTACCTAGGCATCCAGGCTGCCAGAACCGAGACCCTCGCTAGGCTTTCGCAGAGTAATATAGTAAGGAAATAAGGGGCTCGTGAGGAAATACAGAAAGATAGGGCAGCAGTCTACAACGCCAAAGGAGGCATAGGGGTGTGGTTAGGCTTTTTTTTTTTTTCACTAGGGTTAATGAAGTAAACATTTTTTTAATTACAGAGAAAGAAAGAAAGAAAACACGCGCCCAGAGTGGGGACCGAACCCACGCCTTATATTACATGTCGAATGCCTTACCAATTCGGCTATCTGGGCGACTGTGTTCTCCTTCACTTTCTAGGCTATTTATATTTGCTAGAAGTGTATCTGACGCTTGAGGGTGGTAGCCAGCGCCACTCTGACTACACGGGGAGAAGGGGACCTTCTTTTCTACCCCCGGGGCGTGACTCGAGCGTCTACAGCCTGTCATGAGCTGGTAACTGGCGGGAACCCCTCTTATGCTACCTAGGCATCAAGGCTGCCAGAACCGAGACCCTCGCTAGGCTTTCGCAGAGTAATATAGTAAGGAAATAAGGGGCTCGTTGAGGAAATACAGAAAGATAGGGCAGCAGTCTACAACGCCAAAGGAGGCATAGGGGTGTGGTTAGGCTTTTTTTCTTTTTCACTAGGGTTAATGAAGTAAACATTTTTTTAATATACAGAAGAAAGAAAGAAAGAAAAACACGCGCCCAGAGTGGGGACCGAACCCACGCCTTTCGATTACATGTCGAATGCCTTACCAATTCGGCTATCTGGGCGACTGTGTTCTCCTTCACTTTCTAGGCTATTTATATTTGCTAGAAGTGTATCTGACGCTTGAGGGTGGTAGCCAGCGCCACTCTGACTACACGGGGAGAAGGGGACCTTCTTTTCTACCCCCGGGGCGTGACTCGAGCGTCTACAGCCTGTCATGAGCGGGTAACTGGCGGGAAGCCCTCTTATGCTACCTAGGCATCAAGGCTGCCAGAACCGAGACCCTCGCTAGGCTTTCGCAGAGTAATATAGTAAGGAAATAAGGGGCTCGTTGAGGAAATACAGAAAGATAGGGCAGCAGTCTACAACGCCAAAGGAGGCATAGGGGTGTGGTTAGGCTTTTTTTCTTTTTCACTAGGGTTAATGAAGTAAACATTTTTTTAATATACAGAAGAAAGAAAGAAAGAAAAACACGCGCCCAGAGTGGGGACCGAACCCACGCCTTTCGATTACATGTCGAATGCCTTACCAATTCGGCTATCTGGGCGACTGTGTTCTCCTTCACTTTCTAGGCTATTTATATTTGCTAGAAGTGTATCTGACGCTTGAGGGTGGTAGCCAGCGCCACTCTGACTACACGGGGAGAAGGGGACCTTCTTTTCTACCCCCGGGGCGTGACTCGAGCGTCTACAGCCTGTCATGAGCGGGTAACTGGCGGGGAGCCCTCTTATGCTACCTAGGCATATCATAGTGTATATATAATATATATATATATATATATATATATATATATATAAATTATAGTATATATATATATATATATATTATATATACACAGACTAAGGCAACCTAGAAGCAGTGCCTAGGGTATCTTTGCCGGAACTGTACCGAACCTATATTTTTGAGCGCTGTATCGTAATCGGGTTTGAACCAAAAAAATAATGGTTACCGGTCCCTGACGAAACTGTTCAACTGTTCAATGCAATGTCAACGCTATTCGAGGCTTTTCTCTTTCAAGCACAATTAACTTCGGAACATCTCAACACGTTCCCCTTCCGGTCAGTCAGAGCGCTATCAATGCTCTCTTCGTCGCCACAACATCAGGAAGGGTATGCGCACCAATGTGGCTGCTGGTAGGGCGAGCAGAGGGCAAGGCTGAGCAAACGAAATATCACACGCTCTGAAATCCGCACGCGACATGCACGACAGACTTCGCCTTTCTATAGCAGCGGCTATAAAGTGACAATAGAGCCATAAAGGTACTGCGCTGCACAACGGCGTGGGCCGAGAGCCCAAATGTGCAGACTTGTTGCAGTTATTCATTTGCTTAACAAACGTTGCACCCTCGGAAATTGTGCGACTAAAGTGTGTGACTTGAGAAATGTGTCCCTCAAAGCTGCTCCATGGAGAATTCGTTCGTGCTGCACGCAAGTATGCACGTTTGATGACCCCGCCCAATTGTCGTTTTTATGATATAGACGAAAAATGCAAACTTCTACGTGCTGAATTTCCAGGCCCGTAAAAATTCCCAGGTGGTCAGCCTGCAATACATGTAGCGCAGTACCTTTGGGGCATTATACGCGCCAATATTTTTTCAGAAGGGTGTTTTCAGGGAAAAACAAAACAAGAATGGCCCACCATGTAGTTTTAAGTTATTTCGCGCCGAATTCCTGCATGAACAATTTCGGCTCTTTTTTGCTGCGTACAGCCATGGTATTATCAATAAAGGAAAAGGTACCATTCGCCTTATAGACAACCCTTCCTGTGTCCACCGTTTAACATAACCGAATGTGCCATCACGGTGAAAAAAGCAAGCACAGTGGTACGTGTTGGAATAGCCTGTTTTCCGGGACAGTATTGAGAACTACTTCGCGTTTTTTCAGCTAATCCAAATAGTGATAATATGTATAATGTAGCTCAAACAGTTGTTAGCGTACGGCAAACACTTTCTCTCTTTGCTGCAAACTGTGTGCCCGGATTTTTCATTCGCTACGCATTTCCTGTGGCCTAAAAAAACTGCATAGATGAAGTAGATGACACAAGCGGAAACGAGTGCCAGTCGCACCCTATCCTTTTTGCCCAGTGCTTATGCTTTCCGCTTGTCTTGGTGTTTTGTCTATTTGAGGGCGGTGAGGTTTACATTTACTATTTTGTAACACGCTGCTGTGCTGCTACTGTTACTGGTTCCGGCGCGGGAGTGGTTCCGTCTACAAATAAAGGCATCTTCAGCAAAGTTACCCTCGTGTTTCACGCATCCAATCACACGTCAGATTGTAATCACAAAATATGCTTAAAATTCCGCAACAGAGCTTACAGAAAGAGGGGGTTGTTCAGTAGTAACGGAGATATGTTGAAGGACACGCACAAATCCGTAATAGCTAACACAAGATACGTTGCAGTCGTCACAGCTATTAGCGTTTCAACGTTAAGTAAAGCTCACTATTAACGAAACTTTGTCTCACGCCCTCGAGCAGGTTACCTCTAACCAATCCTCCAAGTTGGCTAAACAATCAAATTCATAGGTAGCCTATACTTGGCTGCTGCAAAATTTATTACGTTGCGACTGATAGCAAAGATTATAGAGCTGGTGTTAAAAACGTCCTTGGCTAATGCTATGAAGGCGACCCGCAGGTACCCAGCGCTACCTGTGTCGGCGTAACGTGGATGGTGATGGGCGATTCCAGAGAGGGAATTACACTTTCAACCACACCAACCAAAATGAGACGGGAGAAAGCATATCCCACCCACCGTTATGACGTTTTTGTGGATGCTTGAAGTAGTACATTTACCCACCTGCTTAAAGGGGCACTGATACAAAATTTTGAAGGCGAGATAACTTCGGAGATAGATTGGTGGGAACACATATACATCATCTGCAAAATATCAGCGGCGTAGAGCATATTTAAACTCAATTTTAAAGTGTGCGAAACGCAACCGAGCAGACAGCAGAGGACCACGCGCAATCGACATCCCAAGGATATTGTGTAAATAAACAACATGCAAACACGTCACGAGTTTGTGTTTGCCGCTTCCGCACTGCCGGCGTTTTTTGCAGGCTCGCCCGGCTCGCTGCTCCAATCGTAGGGCCGGAGGGCGGAGCTTCTGCTCTCGAGAACGAACGACCCGATCGTTGGCGGCGGTGGCGGAGGCGCCGTGATTTCGTCAGCTCATCGGGCAGCTGGCCACGACCAAAGTTCTACAGCGATTCCAGGCACTCTGTTTCTATTACCGTTTATTACCATTGGATGCGAAAACGCGCCGGAGGCACAAAAAGCCCACTGAGCTAGCCGCACGGTCGCTGTGCAGGCGGCGGCCACGGCCGCGAAGTGGCCCAGGCCGGCGCAGGTAGCTCGAGTGATAGCTCGTTACCACTGCACGAAATTGTCCCCAAGTCCCGACCATGGTGGCTTGCATGAGAAAGGAGTAAATGATGCGATGGCGGGTTGCATTAAAAATTGTCATCTGCGCCGCTTACGAGAGCGGCACTCGAATATCCGCCGCAGTACTAAGCCGAACACATCTGTAGGCGGACCTGTAGGCCGACGGGCTGGCTGCTCCCAGCGCGCGTCTTGCCACCCACCGTCTCGAGCGTCGCGCGTCGTTCTTTATCCGCGGTAGCATTTGCACTCGCAGCGTTCGCAGCGCCTGCGTCACATCCACGGTCGCTTTTTAATTTAGCGCCTCGCGAGATCAGTACGTGGGGGCATTCGCAGAAACTGCCGTCGATGCGGATTCGACAGTGCTACGGCGGCTCTGCTCTTTGATATCCCTCCGACGGTCACGTGGTCAGCTTTGTTCACACAAAATCCATAAAATCCATCGTTTCGCGGCACTCGCTGTAACCGAAACTGCGACTGGCTGCATGGCAAATGCCTCTAATTAAACAACCCTCGCACGCTGAAGCAAATGAGGTTCCTACAGGTTATGAGTAGGTCACTAGCTACTTATCCCAACAAAAAAAAACAAGATGCAAAATTTTTGTGTCAGTGCCCCTTTAAGAAGAAAGCAGCTGATAAATCTTCCCAACTTTGTCTGCGTTGCATTCTATATGGCTTTAATTGCTTACTGCTGTGTTTACAATTACACAATTTTTATTTTTGAAAAGAGGTATTTTGAATGCACTCGATTAGGTTTTATCATCGCTTTAAAAGGCAAAACTTTTTTTCGCCACTTTGCTAATTCTTTAACTGACCGAGCCATTTGGCGAACCGTTTCAAGCTTACGAACCGGTTCACGGGCCCGTTCGCATAGTTTAGTCGAACCGGAACGCGACATTTTCGGTGCTGGTGCGGGGGGGACAACTTTGGCAGGAGCTATTTTTTTTGTTTGCCGAATCATCCTGACATCTTGTACGCGATGAGGGTAGACTAGGGTGTGACGATCTGGGTGAAATATGGAAACCGCTAGAAAAGCCTCTCTTGAATATCGTAAAGTCAACTTGGTGCCATTTGTAACCATTTCTGCAATAGCGCTGTGATTTTTACATCAGCAACAGTGATAGCGCTTATGTGCTCCTGGCACAAATCCAATTTTTGAATATCATATGTAAGCGAACAATGCCGCAGCAGCAAGAACGATGAGGATACGCGATTTGTTCCTGACATAAACGTGCCTTGTGCTTTCAAGCATGTCCGAGTTCGACAGTTTCACCCCTCTCGGTAACATTCATTGTTAAACCGGCTTGATCCAGTTTGGTTTCTTCAGTGAAAGCGCTGGTTTTAGCACCACAGCCTCTCTAATTGTGCCACCAGTCCAGTGCTCACCGTAAAAGCAGGAATATACCCGCTACATCGCAGTTGCAATACCTCCCTGTGCACGTGTGACTGTGCTCAAGTGTCTAATCAGGAGAAACTAGGTGTGGTTATTCGAACTTCAGCACTAACCGTTCCAACTCACCTTGGGAAGGCTACGCTTTGTTTTGCAGTGCACATGTAAGGATTAGATGAGTGAGGAATAACTGAAATGGCAGGTGTGCGGGGATAAATTCAAAATAGTTTAAACCTATACGGTTATGCTCCTAATAATTCTGTGTAATTTCTTTCAATCTGGGGGCGTCGAGGGACAACTTGGAAGTTCGGAGTTCAATTTACAAGTTGTGTTTGATGGAGTCCTGAAGAGACTTCTTTGGATAGTCTTTCTGCGGAATCTGTTTTTTTTTTTTGCTTGATGGTGTCCGACGTGAACTTCGCTTACCCATCATAGCTTTACAATTTGCTTACCAGCCACTTACGACCTCCGGTGTTTGGCCATCTTTTCTTGCCAAACTTGAGATGCTGTTTCATAATTCCTTATCTTTGATTTTCTCGAAAAGTAAAAATAATATGCCTGGCGTAATAAGCAGGATTGCAAATAAAAAGTTTATCTTCGGCGCTCCGACATCTTTTAAACAAAGGTGCTGTGGCATATCTACTCTCACGTTCCTTCAAGATGGCCAAACTTCTTTCAAGCCTTTGAGTTCTCCGCATGCCACCCATCTGTTTCAGCAGTGACGACGTTGAGCAGGTGGCATGTGTATTGTCTCCGTACTTTTTTACCGAGCGCTCGTGCACTCAGGCCTCGAGCGCACGTTTGCCAAGCCAAGCATACCGACACGAAAACTTGACCAATATCGACAATAAAAAAACCTCCAGCGTTCACCGTGTCTTGGCAGTTATGGCTCACTACGAGAAAGACAAGTCATAGCGTACGTTCCTTGTTCGCTCATCCTCCTGTCATCATCCGAATGAACTGTGCAACGTAACAGAGCAGCGCCTTGAACGTCGTAGCTTCTCTAGTTCATTGAATCCGCATGACCCGGCCGCCGATGTTCGCGCCACCGAGGAAGAGGCCGCGCTTCGATAGGCTTGGTGTGCAAAGCATCCGTAGATGTGATAAGTACTGCTTGCAGTGTGGCGTACTAAAAGATCGACCAAAACGACTAGCTCCTTCTGGCCTTGCTCAAAAGAAGGTCATTCAGATGCAAAAACGTCGACCAAATAGCCGAGCTCACTCTGGCCGTGCTAACATAAGGCCATTGAAATGCCAAATCGCCGACGTCAACCACGACACCGCAACGGTAGTACCGCTCAACTTCGTGTCCGTTATTGATCACCTACAACAGCTTCGCCTTTCCGGTTGCGTGTGAGTGCAAGCTTCCCTGAATTGTTCCTTTGTCCTGTCAGTCTTTATTACACCCTGAAGCTTATCACTAAAAGGTGATTGGGGGGGGGGATACCCAAACGCTTGTCCTTTTCAGGTATTTAGTGGCCACTGGCATTTGCCACACGGCGAATAAGTAGCCGAGGGCTCTGGGCAACAGCACAAAGAAACACGTGTGCTTCAGAAAACACAATGCACATCAAACCACAAAGGATTACACCCGAAATCAAACCACACGTCAAATATTTGTGAAATAAACGTAATGAAGAAAACTACTACTTCTAAAGGAAACATCAAAGAGAAATTCACACCAAATGTCCTGGCCTAGGAGACGTCCTCAGGCCGTCGTGGGTTTCAGCAACAAAGTGAAGTTAGATTTCGCGGGGCTAAGATGTAGTTGTCCCGCGGGCTGGAACGTCGACGAGGAAGACGCACCGTTCTCGCCGCAGACTACGGTCAGCTCGGCACACGCTCACCATCGGGCGCCCTGCCGCAGCTGGTAGGAGGCAACCGGCCACAGCCGGTCGAACACGAGCCGCAGGAAAGGCGTTGTGGTTGGGCGGGGCATCGCCAACGTTGCGCGCCTCCATGAGTAAGGAGTCGCGCCACGGCCACAGGATACCAAGGCTCCAGGTGAGCCCATATCGAGCTCGGGTGCAAAAAACCCGACGAGTTTCGAGTCTTTCATCTGGACAGTGAGCTTCTCGAACCCGCTCAATTCACTCCTCCCGGCGTTCTCCCCTGTTCCAACACGGTCTCTCCAACTCCTTGCTTGTGGGCACTTCCCAATTGCCCACGTAATTCCCTCGTGTGTTTTGCCACTTCTCTTTCCCAGGCGCAACCACTCTATAGAAAATCCTCGCTGCATCATTCGCGCAAGCAGCACTCTGAGAGCATATTCACGCCACGTTGTCGCGGTCGTTGTCATTGCCAAAACCAGCATCCTAACGTACTATGCTCCCCTGCTACCCTTATCACGTGCAGCATTTTCCCTTGTTTGTGCTATTTGCCTGTAAAGCGGTCCTCGCCATCTAGTGAGAGAGAAGCCTACTTTACATTACGAGCATATGCGATGAAACACTCCTATAAGCAAACGGGTGTCCTCCATGCTTGATCAATTTTCGGTGATTGCGCCATAACTGTGTGTCGCAGTTTCTTTATAGGCCTTTGATGATAGCAGTTACTGGCAGCCCAAATTACATATTGGCAATTGCAACTACGTAAAATAGAACGCTTTCTTGGAAGGAAATTGTTTTTTCAAAATATTCGTCATGATAAGTCTAAACTTTCGTTCGGTTAAGGGTAGACTTGCATGCTGTATATTGTATCCTATTTACACGCAGAAAAATTTAAACTGTCGCTTACTTTTTTGCATCGTTCTCAAAAGAAGAAACCTCCCAAAATGATTGATTTTGAGTTTGTTCAACGCCAATCGTCATTACCTGCTTCGTCTTTCGTTTCTATTGGATTATGAAGGGTATTGTCAAACAAGGTTTGATGGGTGAAAGTTGGGCAGGTATGCTTTCGAAGAGACCGCGCCGGCAAAATTCAAGTTTTGTTCATTCGAAGGATTGCTTCGTTACAGAAACATTGACACCTATTTCAGCGCAAACGCCCCTCAAATAAGTGGTATCGTCTGGGATAAACCCGGGCCATCTCCTCTAAAGTAAACCCTGGGGAGAAGCGAAAGATGCAGTGTATAAGAGTATTCTTTCCGCCATGGCG
Source organism: Haemaphysalis longicornis (assembly GCA_013339765.2). NCBI lineage: Eukaryota > Metazoa > Arthropoda > Arachnida > Ixodida > Ixodidae > Haemaphysalis > Haemaphysalis longicornis. The sequence goes on along the minus strand of CM023452.1, from coordinate 130,376,410 downwards.
TTTTTGCAGAAGGAGAAGAAATCATTGGGTGGTGGAGGTATACAGCTCTGGTGTAAAAGTCTCCTGTCTTTAGAGCATGAACTCAATAGCGCGACTCGTAAACGAGTGTTCCGGTGTTTTCTTTATTTCGCGCTACGAACGCTCTAGCATAAAGCGTACACGAGTGTCTCAAATTTTTTAGTTCGCGTCACGTCCTAGCGCGAAGCGGAAATGAGTTTCCCGCTGTTTTAGTACCGTGAGTACATGACACGCTGACTACCATGACGACTACAACAAAAAAAAAAAGCGCCAATAGCCCTAGCCCATAAGGGGCTTCGCCCATAAAACGTTCCACCTTGACCCTCTACATATCCGCCCCTTTCCGTTTTTTTCTTTTCAGTATTCGCTATCGATGTAAGTGCTATGTGGGTCTCCAATGCACACGCTGGAATGGCCTGCAAAAGGCGCTTCATAGGCACTGCGCCATGCCTCCCCGAATTCCATTCCGGGTATCCTGCCTCTATTTTTCCTCTTTATTTTCGTTGTTTCTCTGTTTCCACCCCCCCCCCAATAAATCTATTGATTTACGCCTTCGCTCTAGAGTTGCTTACCTACCACAGCATAAGCACCGAGGGAGAGGGAAAATGTTCAGGAAAAATTGAGCAAGAAATCTCAGCACATAACACGGAGTTTATTTTGTGTGTGCTGCAGAAGCATTTAGGAGCATGTCCAAGCCGCTGATTGTTTAAGCTTTCTTTCCTTTCTCTTTGCCGTGCTTTGTTCCTTAAGCTTTTTGTCAGTGAGTGTTGTGCTCGCTTATCGTCTTATTCTGCCCAAGATTGCAAGTTTCGCACAATGTTTTGTTACGAGGCGTTTCCCTCGACGGTCTTGTTTGTCAGGCATGCCACATTTCTCTTGCGATGTGTCTCATTTCAGGATTGCCATGCCTGTTTTTGTTCCTGCTATATGGTTGCACTTCGCGTTTTCCTCGGCCTACCCTTATTCTCGTTCTGCGGTGTTTTCTGGTGACGCTTTCTTAAGAGATCCCTTCCCCGTATAGAACATCTCTTCGTTGCAAGCAACTAGAAATTGCTTTAGGCAACCTTGAAGGTACAGCCGCTGAGGCACCTTACGTGCAATGTGAGCGAAGTTGTCTCCTGACAGGGCGGTCTGTGAAGAAGCACTGAGAATACATCTTTGGGGTATAGTGTAAAAGGCGTGCAGCAATAGTAGTTGTATTAGGAATGTTTTTTTTTTAAATAGGTATAGATGAACACTTCGATTATCTTGGATCTTAGCCATTTGCCTAAAATTCGGTTTCGTGTGTTAAAGAGAATTTTCGAGAGTGTCAGAATAAGACTCTGCATCTGTATAGTATATTTACTATATGGATATTATCGCGATATCCGTAGAGACTTACATGCCGTGTTCGATAAAAACTGCAATACGAATACTGCCTAAGGCCGTTACCTTGGCCGTGAATTTATTTGCTTTAGAATGACTGGAATCATGAAATGATGGGTCATGTGTGGTCGTGCAGTCATAGTCGCACCATACCATGCAAGTTTAACGCACCCAACTATAATCTACCCTCAGTCGGTACAACAACGATGGGAGAATGCGAAGCTTTCTAAATTCAAGTCCAACACCATCTCTCAACCAACCCAGTAGTGAGTGGCCTGCACTGCGATTGTATTCTCAAGTGTTTTACTTATATGGATATTCTACGGCTTTCCGTAGCGTTCACCCATCGTCTAAGTTAGACGTAGGGGAGCATTTTCTGTCTAATTCTGCACGCGCAGCCCTCTCGATATAGAGGCTGATTCAACCGTGCCAGAAAAAGCGCCACTGGGTGTCAGCCTGCTTTATAACGCAAGGGACCCATGGTGGATTCCGGCTACAGGAAGCGTTTTAAATGCTTATTCACTTTACCAACGATCATCATCCTCGTTCAAGAGCTGGTTTTCCTGTTGAACGTTGTGCGTGGACCACATCAGATATCAGTGACAAGCTCAAAGCTTCGCTGTAAAAGGTTGATTTATTTTAAGCACCGTGACTTCTCATTTAGGTCTGTACTACACACGCTTGCGCTGTAGCAAGTGGGCACCGGCCCTACCTGTAACTGATCCGGGGATATCTGCGCCATCTTTGGCGTGCTGTTCAAATGAACATGGAGGATGAAAAACTGCAAAATTTTAGTAATACGGAGGGAGAATATCAAGGAATTGTGGTCATCTTGGCATATGCACCTTTCTCCATCATGGGACCTTCTCGCGACTGGCAGCTTTGCGGGCGGCCCTGGAAGGGGCCCGGGCCTAAATGCTCGGCGTGTGAATTCCCTTGCTTCTACCCCTCCCCCTCGTCTTCCGCTGCCTCTTCCCAGATTGAGTCGAAAGGAAACAGCGAGCCAGGAGCGCCCTTTTGTTTCCTCCAACAAGGCGTGATTGCGCCTTATGCTGCCTGGGCTTCCGCCACCTGTTCGCTTTACGCCGGCAAGTGCGCTAACCCTAGACGACTCCTACGGCACAGCGAATAACTATAATCGTTCCCAATACCATAACAATTAGCAGAGCAGCAGCCGTGAAATGGCGAAGCGAATATTTTCGGCCACATACGAGATGATTTCACCGTAGCGTGAAACGTGAGGCGCGGAAATAAACGAAAGGGGTCTGGAGGGTCTCTTTGATAGGTTGGTGATAACCTTGCTACCCGGCTGACTTTTAAATGCGGAGCATTTCTTAGGCTCGCGATGTCACTCGTCGATGTTGTCGGCGCCGTCCAAACGCTCACTGCGCATGCGCGTCGCGTCGAGGCGCAGGTGCGCGTCTCTACCCCGTACCCTCCTCGCTCTCAACAACAGCTGCGGCGGAGCGGGGGGAGCGCGTCTGTGCGCGCATGCGTCGTAGCTACCCGTGCGCTTTGTCGCGCTAAACAGTAAAGCCCGGAATACATGGAGCGTATATGCGACGAATAGTCGACGAACTTCGCCCGGCGGCGTCCGCTGGACGCCCGGCGGCGGAAAAACATCGTCCGCCGCCGATCTAGCCGAGGCAGAAAAAGTTCGTCGCCGTCGACGGCAGCGGCAAAGCGTTGCCAAACATGGCGGCGCCCTCTCCGCCCGCTTCACAGCGATACCAGCTTCGTCCCTAATCCATCAATGCGATATCGTGTTCTAAACCGTTTACTTCGAATTAAATTTGTCCACTCTTGCCCTCACATCAATTTTCAAGCGACAAATAGCCTTCTTTTTTCAGATAGAAGGACGTTTTTCTAGTTGTTAAGCCTGACGCAGTAGCGTTTGTCGTCGTCATAGCAACGGTCTCGCGAGATGTGGCGAGACAAAAACAATAAACTTTTTCTACACAACATTTTACGCCTTTCTAGAGGGTTTTGTAACTAAAAAGCAATAATAATAGTCTTGACGGCTTTTTTTGCTTCTCCTGTGTTTCACTTCAATGTATTTGCCTCGTCTAGCCACACTGACAGCAGCGCAGCGGTGACGCGGCGCGGCCGCCGTACTTTGCTACATGTAGCGCAGCCCGACGAACATTCGGCGTCGTGACGCGGCTGGTCTTCCGCCGCGTGAACTTCGTCGTGAAAGATCGCTCCATGTATTCTAGCCTTAAAGCGTGAACCGCATGGAGCGTTTTCTGCTCGCGAAAACGCGCCGCGCACGCCACAGGCGCGCTAACGCTGCCGCGTAACCACCCGCACGCTGCGCCGCCGCAGCCGGCGGCGGCAACATGGCGGTGGCTTCGGCAGCGAAGTGATGTCGGGAGCTCGAGCGACCGCTTCTAAGCGCTCTCTCAAATGCCGCTCAAGGCACGAACGAAGTTGCTTGTGCGGTAAAGGAGCTTATAATGTTGGTGAAAACGGTACTATAAAACATCATCCGCGCCGCTAGTGGAAGCGCCCATTCAATATCTGCTGGGGTGGTAAGCCTAAACATCTCCGGCGGAGCCAGCCGGCGGTCTCCAGCGCTTCGAAACCGCCGACATGAGGCGCTCGCCTCCCCATTGGCGCAAGTCGCCAGGCTCCTCCCACTGCCGCGCGTGACGCGCGTCAAAATCTATCCAAGGCAGATGCTGCCGCGGGCGCGGAATCGTCGACGCGGGCGTCGAAAAAACGCACGCGCAACGACGACGCGCGCGAATCGCGTGAAAAAACGCTCCATGCTGTTCGGCCTTAACGGCGGCAGGGCGTGTACACGTGATAACGGCGTGCTGGGTGCGTAGAAAGTTCGCGCGCTTGTGCACGGAAGTGTTCGCATGCGCGTCTCTCTCCCGTACTCCTCTCCCTCGAACGCGGGCGGTGTGTATATAAGCGGCGGAGCGCACGTTCGGAATTCAGTCAAGGGCGTCTTTGCTTGGATTTCGCTTTACTTGACGCTTTGCTTGACGGCACCAAGCAATAAAGACAGACTCCTTGCCTTCGCTTCTCCTTCATTCAATAAATAAGAATATTAAAAACGAAATGACAATTAAGCATTCTCAAACCATACCCAATTACGCAACATTCACGCGATAACCCCACCACTCTGCGACGCATTTACTCGAGTTCCCCAAGTGGGAAGATGCGGGCGGGTCTTTTTATCCCAGCTCTATGACATCCGCTCATGCTACGCGCGTGCCGTTCTCCAGATGCTTGCTTTTTTTCATTTCCTCGTGACTTTGCCTTGTAATTCTATCCCCGTTCATTTATTCGCGTCCATGCTTGTACGCAGTCAACATCGTTCACGGAAAAACTCGGTGTGCTTGCGCTCAAAACACCTGTTCCGCGGTTCGCTTTAGCTTTCCCGTAGTATATTCGCTTTGCTTACTGCAGCCGCCGCTCCAAATTAATTGCTGCTCGCCCTTGCCGGAATCTGCCTCGGGCGACTTTTAGGACCGCTTGCCGATGTTCCCGTTATTCCGACCTACCGAACACCTTCGGACGATTGGAAGCTTCGTTATGTACTGATTTCAGAAGTTATACACCTTCTAGCGCTTTTTCTTCTTTCTCGGATGGTTTGTCTTTGGCCCTGTTGTCTTTCGAAAATGGCCTGTAGGATGGTGCGGTATACTTGCGATTTTGGTCATCAGCTGGCCTAGCACCACCCGCAGCTGTCTCGGCGTTCACGCGATTTGGGTTGGAAAGAAATCGTTCAGTATACCCTGTCTGGCGGGAAGAAAAGCAAATCACGTGCAGTGGAATGTCTTAAGTAAAAAAAACCACGCGACTTTCGTTTGTTTTCTTTACTTGTATATTGCCTACTGTGGTCTGAGCAAGAAATACAGCCTGATCTGATTTTGCGGTGTACCTTGTCTCCCGCAACTTAGGTGCACGGGCAAGTGTGGCTCTTACAGCATTTTTCTTGCATATGCTTGCTATATACGGAAAGTTAGTGCATGCTACTACTCTAATAGCTGCTGAAACATGTTCTACTCTGAACCGAGCACGCATTAGTAAGTTTCTGATGTTGTCACTGATTCGAAGTTGATGTTGAGGCAGCCGTTGTGTGCAGATCGAAACAGAAACAGAAGAATTTTGAGTGATACAATACGCAATTAGGGAGAGAATACGGCTCAAAGATGGAAGACCAAGATGTAGGGACGAAGCTCTGCGTCTCTGTCGGTTTACGTGCCACTTCCTCTCTCACGGCGCTCATGGCTCGACCACAGATAGCTGCCGCTGGGTGGAATTATTTGGCCCTCTATGTGCGGCAAGTCCGCCGTTTGACTGTTTTTAATGCGAAGCTTTCTTGGTCTCACTTATTGTGGTGTTGTAACCAAAGCGCACTGTATGAAAGCGAACTTTGCAGAATATAAGCGCACATGATAATGGGATGACGACACGAGAATGAAAAAAATGCTTACCGTGGTCTAAATCGAACATGGGTTCCTCTCGTCAATCCGATTACGCCGTGATCTCGTTCGGTTCACTCAACATTCGCTTTTGGGTTGTCACGCCGAAATTGACAATGAACTTGCGCTGAGCTGAAGTGAACTTTATCTTTGGACTTTCGCCGTTTGAACTTTCGACAACGACGGTCTAATGCCAGCGTTCCGTGGGGTGGCGGGCATTCGGCGTTCTTGTGGGGGATTTCACTGCCGTTTTTCGAGTTGAAACTTCGACTCACAGCCAGTTTGCACTTTCAGTATGGACGCTTTGACTTTGACTCTCAGGCGGATTGTGTCTTGATCGTTGACGCATCGACTTTTTTGAAAGCAGCTTTTACTTTGGCAATTCGCAATTTTAATTTTGCACGCAAGAAGTATTGGCGTTTAAATCACCGTCGTCCAAAGACGCAGGCAATATTATTATTACTTGTACTTCGAACCTTTCCGCTTGCTAGGTGGGTGCCTTGAAATAACGTGTGGTTCATGAAAAAAATTTATGGTACTCATATCGATAAAAGCGTTTTTGTCAGTATGGACTAACGGCCACTCGCCGAGATAATCAATAGACGATTGAGCGAAGGGCTAACCTTCGTAATAGGCAATACTTCGTGAGAGCGATATTTTTTTAGAACGAGAATTTCATTTTTGTGCACACCTGAATAGACTTGTGCACAGCTGAGGAGCAATCACTGGCCGAGCTGCAACAACGTTACTGCTGCCGAGCTCTCTTTTCGTACAAGGGTGCAATAATCAAATCTAGGAGCACTCTTTCACAGCAACTGACATCAAATCATGAATAACCCGAGCTTTGAAACAAATTTGGTGGCGTTTTGATCAATTCTGCATTGCACACAAGATTTTCGTACTTTCACCATATGTTTTGTGCAGTCTGGACACAGGTTTGTCGTATACTCCCACTGGTGTTGAGAGAATGAAATTATTACAATTTGATAACATGATTCAAGTGATTCAAGTGATTTAATATCCAACAAGTAAAAATATTTTGTTTGCTTAGAGTACGCAAGTAATGTATTCTTTAAGCTGGCCCGAAATGCTGTGCGGAAGAGTGGATAAAATGACATTCGATAGCCTGAAAAGTCCAGGTGATGCGCATGAATGCCGTTGAATACCATCGTGGAGCAGCATAGCTTTTCCACTTTAGTAGATTGATATTCGGTTCCAAGGCATTCGAGACGCTAGTCTAGCAGTGGTATGACTTTGCTGACACCTTTACAATAACCAGTGAATCGTCGTCTTCAAACTTCAAACTGAGACGAAATAGTCAATTTCACTTTTCTCTTTTTTGTCTCTTGGTCACGCACATTTAGCGTTTATTTCTAGCAGATTCATAGGCAACGCAAAAGGCAAACAAAAAAAACAAAAGAAATTGTGTGGCTAAACAGTTTAGGGCGAAAAAAAACAGAAAATAATGTTTTCTTAGTTTCTCATCTGGGCAATATCGCAATCCACTGCGACGACGTGAAGAAAGACCGAGAGTACGCCATTTTTGGTTTTATGAGGAAGCGAAACCTTCGTAAAAACTTCTAAAAATGTGCAACAGAAATCAGGAGCTAACTCATTGCAAAGGTGGGTTCCCAAACGAAGTGGGCGTAGCGGTGGGCGTAATGAATGTTAATGCATTTTCAAAACTCTTGCATGCGTGCACTTCATAGCTTCTGGAAGCCAAAACGTGCCTAGAGGTCTCTTATTTTTGGCTCACTCCCCTCAAGGTCTAGTTGCATTAGTCTGTGTAAAATCATTTGAATACGCCGCTCTGCGTAGCGCAGGAGGCGCCTAATAAATGTTTTGAAACATTTTGCTCGTCAATCAAAGGTTTAAAGCAAAAGGAGTTCAGGGAAAGAGAGCCTAAATAATACGCACAAATGCACAGGCATGACGGCGGTTAACTGCATCTTCGATCAACCCTCAGCAGTTGTACCTTAGATCATCTGGTAATTGCATGCCGCCTCCAAAGGTTAGGAGAAACCTGCGGGGACGCAAATAACATGACCTCGTTTCAATAGCCGATATTACCCGCCTGGGATTCTGCTCTCGCGAAGCTTGAGCTTGAGGAACTTGGCTTCACGTGCTCAGATCGGTCATGCGGGTTCGACTACGTTTCTGAACTAGTCTATAGTAGTTTATTGTTAGGTAATCTTCTGCTGTTACATGTCAGCTATGTTTTAATCTGGAAACTTGATAGAGGACGTAGTAGAAGAAATCGATTGATTGCACAGTTTAACGCGAAGGCGTAACGTAGGCGATGAGGCGCGCCGTAGTGGACGGCTCCGGATTGATTTTGACCACCTGGGGATCTTTAAAGGGACACTAAAGTTAATTTATCAAGCTCCCGTTTTTGCTTGCACTGTGTAGACTGGCTCAAATTAGCACACTTTTCATTGTTTATCCGGTTGACAAATCGGTAATTATTTTACAAAGCGCAAAAGAAGAAAAACTACCATGCGCGGTTTGCGGCGGCCGCACAAACTAAGCTCTGACGTTGGGAGGACTGGGCGCCGTGATTGGACGATGCCCAAGGTTAGCAATCAAACAAGTTTCGGTTTCGGTTTCGGTCTGTAAAACAACATGTTTGACATTCGATGGCGTCATTGGATGGGCATTCTCAATATCCCAGTTATCGTAGAACCGCACTTCTGCCATGTTGTCGGTTGAAAAATGCATAAGATAAGCCCCCCAGGACGGCTTGGAATCGTAGCATTCACTATCGGAGGCCTACGCAGTGCATGAACGCCCTCCGCGTCCCCGCAGACGCTCAAATGCATGCGCTTTTCCCCCATATTTGGAGCTTGCGTCGCTCATGCCTGTATCGTAAAAAGCGTGTTCGCACTAGGCCAAGGATCTGTTGATTCTGGCCTGTGCCCACTGCCCGCAAGCACTCGGTGCTTATGGCAACAGCACGCCAACGAGAACTCGCTAGCGCGGAAGTGCAAGCTTGCGCGAGTTCTGTGGACTAGTTCGTGGAGCAATCAACGTTGCGGGCCAAAAAGACGTGAACTCAGTATAGAAAACATCGGCGAAAAACAAAAAAGTTAACTCATAAAAAAAAGCATGTACCCGCGGCGATTCGATCTTGTTACTGGGAAAACACTTGCGATGACATACCTAGCACCCCAGATGACTAGGCCACAGGGGACCTTTTTTTTTCTTTATTGCATGGAAATGTTAGAAAACTTCAAAAGACGAGACACTTAACACACAATTTAAGCACTAACAGACAGTCGAACAAAGATCAAAACTCAGGCAAGCAAACACACGCATCCAAAAGAGGCAGCCACTCTGGTGGATCACTCTGCGCAGCATAAACGCTCCGCACCAACGCCGCCTGTTCCCGAAAAATGCACTTTGTCGGCCTAGGGGGATCCGCATGCCGATCAGTCATGCGGCAGTTCCACAAGCTAAACAATCCTAGGAGAACGAAAACGTCATATGGCACCCGATTAGCATCTTCAAATGGGAGGAAGCGAATGGTGTACGGGGTGATGTCGATGTCCTTTTTTAGTGTCCGCTGCAAAACGTCCCAGAAGAACACAGCTTCCCGGCACAACAGAAAACAATGATCAATTGTCTCTGGTTGATTACAGAGGCGACAATTGTCCGACCAAGGACAATTGTCTATTCCTAGGCCACAGGGGACCGCTGGCGGCGATGCAAAAGATAAGGTATATGATGTATAACCAGTTTACACTTTTATTCAGTTTTAGAATTTGAAGCACCTTAGGTGACTATTTGCTGTATTGCGCTCGTGCAGTAAGCGTCCCCCCGAATTTCCACAATAGCTCACGTCTACCAATTGCATTTCGTAGACGGCAAACCGTTCGCAGATGCGTAGTCGTGCTGCTGACCGCTCTGCTTGTTCGCCAAGCGCAAAAAAGTGCTTCCCGCATCCTAGTTTTACGCTGTACGGTAAAAATATCAGTTGATTTCATTTCCTTAGTACCTATATTGACTTCGCTCACTCTTCTCCCCTTACAATAGGCCTTACATTTTCCTACTGGCGTACAAGTCAGCGAAGTGTCGCATGTGCGCTTGTGCAGCGCTTGTGTGAAGCGACCTTGACTTGGAGCTAGGTACAGTGTACAAACAAACGAAGTAAATAAGGCGCATTCTTCCATTCCCAAACGTGTTGTGGCTTAGTTTCAACTGATCGAGCGAATTGCGACGACCCGTTGGCGGCCGGCGGACTAAAAGGTGGGACGACTGACTCGGTCGCGGAAGGTCGGCGAGCCGTGCAGTAGCGCAGCAGATTGTCAGCTCCTCTCCTGCTGACGTCACACGAAAACGCCACAGAAAATGGGCGAGCGTAAAGAGAGGAGGACAGAATTTTTGAATTGATTTTTCTATTAAATAAATTCGCGTAAACGCGCACAGAGTGGTCGAAACAGGGCCCAGGTACTCCGGACTACAGTTAGCGCTCGTAATCCCGCATTGTTTACAAATCACTTCAGTGTCCCTTTTACGCGCACCGAAATCTCTTATACACGTGGCGTTTTCGCTTTTCGCCTCCATCAGAAAAGCGGCCTCCGCGGCCAGGAGTCGAACCCGCGACCTCGTGCTCAGCAGCGCAACGCCTTAGCCACTAAGCTACCACGGGGAGTCGTAGTAAGAAAAGGTGGCAGCGTTCAACTTGGCGATATGATTGTGCACGTACTAATTTGGATTACTTTTTGTCCTCGTTTTTTTAACGGCGTGCTTTATATGGTACGTCCCTTAATTATCCGTGTCTGTATGTCCCAGGGCCCCGACTCATATCGCAGTGCCATATTGCCACTTGTGTCCTTGCATTGCGCAGTCGATCAAACCCATGTGTACCTTCCTCGACTGACCAACCACGCAATCTACAGCACTAATTTCTACGCTACAGCACGTATTCACCCCGTCATAAAGATATTACGTGAGAAACATGCCTTTGCGATGAAATAATGCAATTCTACAAGTCAGATGGCTTCGCGCGGAGCAATAGAACCCTATACCTCCTTTATGAGTGAAGCATTACGTAACCATTTGGTGAATTCAGAGTATTTCTCGCACATGTTCCAGTTCTCGTGGGGTGCCGAGAATTGTGAGTGGAGAAAACTAGAATCGCACAGAAGGAACTGTGGAAAGGCAGAAAGAACTGCGGGGGGAGAGTGCAGCTGCCGCTGGTTCGCATACAGGGTGGCTCAGGTAGTCGCGGAGCCTGTGGCCCATATACAGATGAGACGCCGGAACCGCCTGAAGGCGCGTTTGGTTGCCATAAGGCCTTTCAGAAATGTGACTGCTTAGCAACCACGTTGTACGCGCACCGACGGACTCTCCGGATGGGGCACCTGTGAATCCTTGGCTGAACAAGCGAATGGCGATACCAACGTGAAATGAATAAATTACGCGGATCTTTCAGGTTTGCAAACTTCCCTTGCTTTGGCTTCTGAAAAGGGCCCTCAGCATACATTCGAGAAGCATGCCGTGCAAACGTAGCATTACAAACAAAGTAACCACCACTGCCAATAAGCGGTCCTGTTTTATTTCTCTACGACGTTAGCTACTGAATTACAACGTATCTCTTCTGTCCAAAGTGACCCTGGGCACACGTTTTGCCTCTCTTGTTCTTGGTATCGGCCAACGGAAAACTTTGTTGGTTGTCTACCGTAGCCGGGTATTGCGCAACACCCCTTTGAGTATTCCCACGGACGGGTTGAAAATGGCAGATGAGTAGGATATGACCACAGTTGCCCGAGCAGGACAAGCACTCTCAACGACCAGCTCGAACCACGCGCTTGATAAAGGTGCAGTTCGTTTGTCACGTAGTTTTATATTTTACTCGGTGACTGTGCCGTGTACCTCATCGCATTACCACTGACAGGAATAAAAAAGTGGACCATCACCACTAACGTGGAGCCTGGGAAAGGGCGAAGCAGGCAATGTGTAAAGGTTATACCTCTTTCTCTTGGCACACAGCGCGCGCTGATATACGCGACATGTCAATTGCGAAGACGGGGGAGAAGAGAAATTAGAAACGGAAAACCGGAAAGTTTAAAGTAAAAACGACTACGTAGGAAGAAAGCGCGAACGAAAAACGAGTGTCCCGGTGTTGTCTTTTTGTAAGCGTTTTTGCCCATAGTGATGGAACGTTCTAGCGCGAAGCGTTGTTAAAAGAGTGCCCGGTGTACTCTCCCATTGCGCGTTAGGTTCTAAATACGAGGAGTAGAAAACGAATGTCTTGGTAATTTTGGGCGGTGACCACATGAGAATTCAAACCACGAACGGCGACGACGACATGAGACACCGACACACCGATCCACTCAGGTGATTCGCTCCTTAAACGCCACTCCGAGTCAATTGGCAGAACTCTTCCGAAGATTTTCCTAGCAACTCACTATGGTAGTTTCTTTGCTAAGATACGCAATATCTCATATCCAGAAAGGTACATACGCGGACTGTTTTCCACTTCTCCGAAATCCAACAGCTCTTTTTCTGGCATTTCCCTAACTTCCCTCACGGGAGATTTTGTTCCGTCATTTGTAGTTCAAAGCGGAAGTCATGGATCATGAGTTCATTTTCTAAAGCGCTGATATTCACCCGAAGTAAAGTGTCACTTCGTTGCAGCTTGCTTTAGGTTGTACGTTGGAAGGGGCTACGCCCGTCGGCCACCTTCAAGGGGCTGAACAGAAGAAAATCTTTCGACTGGTTCAGACCACAATCTCACACTCTCACGCTGTGTTAGGACAGCGTTAAAGACACATTCATCTTTGTGTGTATGTACTTCTTTTCTGGTCTACTTTAGTACGTATTCCTCACGGGGAGCCCGGTGGCCGTGACGCGAAGACTCTTTTTCCTCATATCCTCTCAGGACCCGGGCTCGAACGCCCCTTATGCACTGAATACAATTTGCTTACGTCGTAAACGTAAAGGGAAAGTGCGCGAAATATCTTTGAAAGATTCCCTAGCCAAGTGTATGAACAAGTGGTGCTGGGTATGTGAGCTTTGATGCCCGCATGGAACTAGCAGTCCTATACAAAATAGAGTTCAGTCTGTGGCCCGTACTGCACCTATCTTGTTGGTTGTAAAGGGCGACGAATACGGACAGCAGTTTTTGAAGATGACGACGACGCCGACCACGAGTTATGTACACGAAGTAAACTTTAATATTCGTCGACTATTAGGAGCCCCCACCCAAAATACTTGATGGATTCACTTGAATCAGTTCAGAATCATGCCACTAAATTTACTTCCCAAAGTACAACCTGCGCTTAAGTATGACCAGTATAAAACAATCTCTTAACCTCCTCATCCTCGAAATCATCCGAAAAGTTACTCGACCATTCCTCTTACACAAAATATATTATAAGTTCCCTTCAGAATCCAGTACAGTCCTTCTCCATCCTGTCTGTTCATCGGGTCAATGGTTGAGATCGTTAAGTTTGGAGAGCCTACATGGCTCAACTTACCCTTTTAAAAAATCCTTTAACTTGCATCCATAGAAGTTTGGAATAACCCACCCGAAACCACAGTCAACGAACGTGACCCGTCAGTGCTGAAGCAGTCAATCACAAATCATTGGGGTTGTTGTTAAAATCGCGCTCCTCATTTAATTATGTAGGCCGCCGGTGGCTTATATATCGGCGTCGCCTACGCTTGTAGCTGGCTTGTTGCGTTACTTTTATGCAGCCGCAGGGACGCCAAGTTGGGGTCCGCCGAGTGCGTGTTTTGTGGTCCTTCCTCCCGTCCTTCCTTTTCTGTGGCAAAAGACGAGGGTGCTTATTCCGAGTACCTCTGCTCCGTTGGTTTGCGGTCGTCCATCAAGTCTGACGAGCTGACGGGAAGCGAAGAGATTTGCGAATCCGGCGTAGGTGGTGTTCGTCTATGCGTCATTTGCCTCGAGAATGCCCGCCTGGGTTTAGAGCAGCTCTTCCCACAAGTCTAGCGGCGGACAGCGGTGTTCCTCAGTTGGGGGAGGGGATGCGGAACGACCCCCTCATTGTGCCGGCGAGCGCGCGCGGACAAATTGCGGGGCGGCAAAAGGAGAACACTAAGATATTACCCGTGCGAAGACTGTGCTAAGCGTTCGGCTTTGGCTTTGTGTGTGTGCTGCCCCCTTGGCGTAATGGTTTGACCATTCCGCAGGGTCAGTGACTTTAGGTGGCAGATGTCCTGTATTTGCTTGTCAGTTGCAATAACGTGCACGTGGAAACGCGCTCTGAGAGCATGAAAGAGAGCGTTGTGTCACGTCACCGCAGGTAAGGACATGTGTAGGATTGGTTGGTTCTTGTGGCAATGATGGTGATGATGATTTCTATTCATTTCCCCTTTGTATCGGGGTGAGGACGTGTCATCATGCCAAAAAGGAAAAATATACCTATGTTTTACACTCTTGGTTTAATACTAGCGCTGCTTAGGGTAGGCACAAAAATTATTAGGCGCAAAATATTTTTTTTCTGTTACAGGTGGTAACTCTCTTATTCAATATTCCCCTCTCTGCTTTTCGCCCACCGGCATTTTATTTTATTTTCATCCCCTCGACAGCCTTGAAGGTAACTTCCTCTGTGATACCCTTAAATGCTACCGCTTCTGGGAGCCGAATATTTCCTTCATCGCGATTCGGATGGATCACTCACATTCTAACACTATGTGCCGCATTGTTTCTCTTTGTCTTCTGCAGACCACGCATACCCCATAATTTTGTGAATACTTCCCCGCGAGTTTATATTTCGCAGGCAACCTGCTCTGACCTCAAAAAGCAAAGCGCTGCCTGCGAATAATCGTAGAAAATTTCCTTTCTGATGTTCAATTTCTTGGCCCTGTACATCTCTAACGACGTTTTAGCTTTCATTTTTTGCCTCCATTTATTTGTTTCAATCTGCCTTGCCTCTTTTTTCGTTACCTTGGCTGCTTTGGATTCTCCACTGTTCTTCAGGTATTTCATCGTTAGGCTTCTAGTCTTCCTTAACCACTGCGTGTCCATGCTTTTCAAGTATAGGTACCTAAAAACCTTAGGTGCCCGCCGTCGTTTATCTATTGCTCTCAATTTCATTTCAAAGCATATTTTACTCAGCAACGACGCCCAGAACATATCTCCCTGAACTGCTTGGTTAGTTGTTTTTCTATGCTCGCGTAAAGCCAAACGTCCCACCGTTCTCTGGTTCACCTCAAGGTCTGATAGAACATCTGATTTTAAGCAGAGTACAGCATTCGCAAACGTGAGACCCGGAACTATTACTCCTTTCTACATTCCTCTTACTACTTGATATTTGTTATACCCCCACAGTGCTCTATGCTTCATTATAGCTGCATTTCGCTTTCCCTTAACCTTAAGTTGCTCCTCGTCAGTTCTTAAGTAGTTATCCCCTTCGGTTATCCACAAACCAAAATATTTATATTCCTTCACTCTGGGCAATTCGTCTTGCTGGATAGGCACTACGTCAGTGGTAGCATAATTGAAAACCATTATTCCTGATTTTTATGCACTAAAATTTAATCCGAGGTCACGCCTTCCTGGCCGCTAATATTTATTAGCTGTTGCATATCGCTCTGGTTATCAGCTAAAACAACAATGTCGTCTGCGTATAACATTCCTGGAATATGCTGTTGTACCACTTCTCGTTGTAGCATAAGGGTTAGGCTAAACCCTACTTTACTTTCTTCCAGTTTCTTTACTAATCCTGCCATGTAAAGCATAACCAGTATTGGGCTCAAAGGGCATCCCTGTTTCAGTCCCCGATGGATGTAGACGTGCTGGGCGGATTTCTGTCCGTCCCATGTAAGGTGCACTCTATTGTGTTTATTGATTGCCGTAAGGAACTGTATTAACTCCTCATCTAATCCCTCGAGTTTCAGCATCCTCCACAGCCGTTCTCTATTTGCGTTGTTATATGCCCTTTTAATGCCCCAGAACGTAATCCATAATGGTCTATTCCGTGCTTTCGCAAATTCAATACATTGCGTAACCACAAACAAATTATCATCCAGTCGTCTGTATTGTCTAAATCCATTCGGCAGTTCCCCAAGTATATTATTTTCTTCCCTCCATGCTTTAATTTCTGATTTTATCACCGGCATTACGAATGTATACACCACTCACGTTTCTGTGAGTGGTAAGTATGAATCAATAATGGCTTTGTCTCCTCTGCCTTTATATATTAAATTAATGCTACTTTCTAGCCAGTTCTCTGGTATTAGTTTGGTTTATATCACCTTATCTACGGCCCTCATTAACGATTTTTTACTTTCAAGTCAAAGCAGGTTTGACTGTTGCATTGCTATTCCGTCCAGGCACACTGCTGTCTTGGGGGAAATCTTTTGCTCTGCTTTTTTCCAATCAAGGTTGCTCAAACTTATTTCCCTTTCCGAAGTTTTCTGCGGCGCTGATGTTAACGGTGCACGCTTCCCTATCAGTATTGCACTAAACGTCTCACTAATCACTCGATGAATGTGCGCCAATGCGTGCTCTCCTTCTAAATGTTTCCCTTCTTCACCAATCAGGAGTCTTTGATGGATATCGTTTTTCGAACTTAGTAATTTTACATGGTTCGAAAACTTCTTGGGTGCTCTTTTTTCCTTCTTCCGTATTTCTTCCATTCATTGTTCGCTTTTCTGCTTGATCTTTCCTTGCACCATTTTCTGCACTTGAAGTTTTTTTCCACGGTACAGCACAGCCGAACGTTGCGCAAATTAGAACTGCAGAATACTTTGAAAAGGTCGTCTTGAAGGACCTGCTGAACGTGGCGGCCCATTTCACCCTTTCCCTGCCCTTGGGACTGACCCATGGTCGTGCAAGTTGATATTTAAAGGCATTAAAATATTTTAGAACAATGCTAACGAAAACAACCCCCTTACTCAAAGAATCACTGGCCTACTGCCATGCAAACAAATCATTGCATGATAAAATTCGTAAACTTCATGATGATGGGGAGGAATGCAGTAGTTAACCACTTCCTGTGTTCTGTATAACCTTTATAAGACATACCAACATCTACAGTGCCCCTACAAGCAGAAATTAAACTTGTTACAAGTTTTTAGGGAATGTTAATCAGTGCAAGAGCATTGCAAGTTGTGTTGGAGTTAGCTGGTACGGCGGATGCATGTGCAGGCATGCTATTTCTTCCGCTGGTCGGGATGGGAAAATGCGCAGCTAAGTCGAATCCCTTTAATGTTATGTCGGTTCTGACCGGAATTACAAACTTTTAAAAAGCTTTGAAATTGCAAGACGCCCACTTCGTTTGCGCTTGCTCGAGCTAAGCAAACGGATTGTAAATCATATATTGCTTGAGGAAAATGAGGTTGCAACGAATGAAGTCTACTCGATTCTGAATGCTTAACCGAAACCAGTATCGACCACAAGCACTGTGGATGACAACTGTGACATGGACCTTCGGTACTGTTTTTATAATTCTTGATTGCTATTGTATTTTATTTTGTATTACTTCGAGTCGGATCGCTTTCATGTTATGTTTGTTCTGAGCGGCCTTACAAACTTTTTAAAAGCTTTGAAATTGCAAGACGTCCACTTCGTTTGCGCTTGCTCGAGCTAAGAAAACGTATTGTAAATCAGATATTGCTTGAGGAAAACGAGGTTGCAACGAATGAAGTCTACTCGATTCCGAATGCTTAACCGAAACAAGTAACGACCACAAGCGCTGTGGATGACAACTGTGACATGGACCTTCGCTGCTGTTTTTGTAATTTCTGATTACTATTCTATTTTATATTTTGTATTACTTCTCTTTGCAAATTAACCTGTTTGACTTTTTGTGTTATCAGTTGGCATTACTTTTTTCATTGGCTCTATGTAACAATCAGAGGAGTCAGTTTTACCATAAAAAGAAATTTTTCACTCAGTACAGCAACACAAAAAAGAAGGAAGGCATGGCTACCATAAGGCCTCACCTATCGTTTAGCAGCCTCAGGAACACGAGAGAGCTTGCTCGCAGCAACTTCCTGCTTTCTAGTTCTTTACTGCTGCTTTCTTCTGCAGTGTCAGGTGCTAAAACACACATGGAGAACAATCTTAAAAGGTGACAAAAACAAGCGACGGCTGAGCCCGAAAATTGAGAATGTTAAGAGTGCGCCCAAACTGGTTATGAAGAGAAAATACAATCGTTTAATTTCAAAGTACTGACCTTTGCTAGCCTACTCGACAGTATTCTAGCCCGAAAAGGTGTATCTAAAGCTAACGAAAACCTAAAAAATTTCACTTAAGACGTCCGTGATTTCTTAATGGTAGAAATACTAAAATCACAGTTATCTGTGTTGTACGGCACGACAGCATCCAAGCAGTACGCCCAAATGGAACTAGAGGCACGCTGCAGTCACATTAGCTTTTCTAGGTAGTGGCCTTATTGCCGGTCACCAGTATTTCAGAAATGTCCCTGACGCATTCCTGTGTCCCACTGCTTCAATGTTTCCTCCTAATATATGGCAATATTGTGGGTAATCTGCAGTAAAATTATAATTTTTATCAGGATCGGCCAGGTTTTTGAATTGCCGAATTCGTTGTTTGGCTTTACAGCTTCTATACAGGCTACAACTTCCTCGTCGCATAGTATTTCATCATAGGTAAGTGAGCGAATTACAAGAATTGTGGGGCCTGATCCCAATGTAACCTAATCGTTTGTTGTTTTGTGATCATACAAGGGGAAGTGGCATAGAAGCATCCAACTTGACAGGGGTGTAGAAAACATAGCCACAATATTACCAGGATATAATGCTGTTTTCACCAAAAGGGAAGAGGAAGGCCCATAAAGTTAACTGCACCGCTCTCTCCAGTGTGTGAGCTGGTTTGTGTGACCTTGAGTGACTATGAGGACAATATTTCAACTTTCGAATGAAAGGCTCAAGAATACAAAATACAACTATAAAGCGAGAGAACGTGGCTTTGTCAACTAACTGAACCTAATTGCAATCATGCATGAGATTTTTCTCAATAAAGAACGAAATGTTGAAACACTGTCAAATTAAAGCTACAGTGGTATAATAGAAAGCGTAGTTATTACATTCTAAACTGCGGATTAGCGTGCAAGTAATGTGACCAATTAGAATTAGAGGATCCACAACAATTGCCCTCCATGTTTTCAGACGGTGGCTTTGGGTAGATTGTGCGATGAATCAATGCTGGTATTGAGACCTATGGCAAACGGAAATTTACAAGGGAATTTTCCGTATTACAATTCTTTCCTGGGGTAACCTGCGGTCATCCTGACATGATAATTTGTGATAGGACACATTCTTGTTCGTCATTGCCTGATATACACACACAAAAAACAATCATCTGTCACCTTTATTCCCAATTTTCCTGTGTGACGAAACGACCGATTACAGATTAACGCGATGCGATTAAAAAGGGTAATGATGCGGCACTTTCCCTATGCCAAGTGTGCACTACAACTGAGCGGTTGTTTTAAAGAAAGCATAAATAGACTGCGACGGAAACGTATAGCAGCGACTGGCAAAGAGTGAAATAATTTACACAGCGCATATCTCAAATAAAAGGCTGATGTGAATAAGCGGCTCCAGTGAATCGGTGTGATGTAAATGTAGCAGTTAAAAATGCTGGAATTTATAATTAGCGTCCTACACACAGTAATGTTTCAGTTTATTCAACTCTGATGTCAGTAGCCGGAATTGCTTTTTATCGGAGCTTATGAAATAAAGAAGAGATATTAATGCCTCTAATAACCTTCATTAGCTGACTCACAGAAAGTGAAATTCGCAGGAAAGGTGACCCCTAACGCCATGAGTCTTACAACGCTACATGCCAAGCTGCTACACACCATCCAGTCCCCACGCGCAAACGGCTCGTTCCTCCCACCATTGTACATCCCGCCCACAGCTACCCTTAATTCCAGAGGATGTAACGTACAAAGGCACAATTCTCTGTCCTGAGATTGTTTCTACTAGGTGGCCGCAGAGAATACAAGCATTCTGTAGCAAGATCCTTGGAAATCGTCTTGGCACTATCGTTGTCCAAACAGGAAAGAAGTAATTCCTGGCTAGACACTTTCATTTCGTGTTCCGCTCACCGCTCGCCAAATGAGAAAATATTACTTTGTGACCAGACGGTTTATGTTTGTCATCAGACGCTTGTGGCTAAAGATAAAACGTGAACTCGATCGGCAGAAGCTTGCCGTTCATCTGGGGAACTAGGCTTGCCAAACAAATAACGATGTCTCCGAGGCCAGACACTTGCAGTTCGTCTTCCGTCCTCAGCTGGCCAAAAAGGAGACGAGTATTCTGTGGCCAGGCGTGTGCCGTTAGTGATCGCACTTATGGTGACGAAAGAAAAAACTGGTTCTCCGTGGCCAGACGCTTGCCTTTGGTGTTAAGACCTCAGCTTGCCAAACAAACAAATAGTCCGGGACCGAATGAATGCCAAAGAGCATAAGTTTTCCGGCAGTAAAAACTTTGCCAATGGTGAACAGACCAAGCATCGCCCGAAAATGGGCCGAAGGCTGGCCACGTTTTCTGTGCTTCTTGGCTATATATATATGTATGAATATATATATATTGCCGTCCCTATCAACACCAGCAAGTCAGGGAAGAAAGGCCGCGACTATCACCATCAGCGAGGCAGGAAAGAAGACGAGAACGTTCGGGCAAGCGCTTGTCCTCACGGTCTCTGGGCTGCAGCTTTGAGTTTAGACACATTAAATCTTATTTATAGCATTGATCGTTAGAAGTACCGAGTGTCATTCGTGACATTTGTGGTGAGGCGCGGGGTAAACCCCATTAAAGCCGAGTACCCCCTCAAGGCCCTGTTAGCCAAGCCCGATACTGAGTCCGGGCCGGCGAGCCTTCCTCGAAGAGCCCGGTGTTCGCACCAGTCAAGGTATTCAAGGCCAAGCACCAGAATTCGGGCAGTTGACCGCGAATTCCAAAAGGACACCGGTGACACGTGCAGTTAGCATGACGTCGCAGTCGCAGCAGACTGACGCGTTCGGGCCTCCGATTATATTCTGGTCGATCGCAACCCGTAATCCTGCCCCGTTCTATGGCGAAGACTTCGAGGACGTAGAAGACTGGATTGAGTAGTACGAGCATGTAGCTCGCCACAATGGTTGGACGGAAAACCTGTGCCGGAAGAACGTTTACTTTTCTATCGAGAAAACTGCTCGCATCTGGTTCAATAACCACGAAGCGCGCCTCCCTTCAAGAAGGGCCTTTGGCGAACCTTCCCTAACCGCTTTCGATGTCAAACGTCCGAAGAACTCTTAAGAACCCGCGCCCAAGGGCCTACCGAAAGCGTGACGAGCTTCGTGGAAAACGTGCTGCAATTGAGCACACGGGCGGATCCACTGGCCACTGAGGAAACCAAGGTGCGGGCCCTTATGAGATGCGTGAGGCACGACATTTTTGAGGGATCGTTCGCCATCCACCGATGACTGTCGATGAGTTAATGATGGAAGCCGCCAACATTGAACAGGTGCTAGCGGCCAGGAGTAACCATTACCACAGGTTAGTGGCTTCCCCCACAATTGCTGCTTGCACTACTACTTCTCGCCTCAACCTGAACAGCAATAATGATAGTTGTCTCCGCGAGATCATCCGCGGCGTGCTCGAAGAGGAGCTACAAAAGCTGTTCCCAATGGACGAGCGGTCTGCTTCTGTGTCGGTTGCGGAGGCGGTCAGAAAAGAAGTGCAGCGGACCTTTGCACCCATAATTCCGGTCGACGTTGTCCCCCAACGTCCCTCTGTGACGTACGTCGCGCCGGCTTCCCAGCCGCCCTCGTCAGTCGCCGCTCCTTACTCAAACCTGGTACCACAGCGGGTGGCCGGTGACTCACCGAATATTTCCCGCCGAGACCATAGCAGCTTCGCCCGCGAAAAACAGATGTCTGCCGAACACGGGATAACTGACCACTCTGCTTCCACTGTGGGAAGCCAGACCACACCTTTCGCCGCTGCAGCTACCGTGAGCTTGGACTTCCCGGGTTCCGTCCAAGTGACCCGTGCCCACGTCACTGTCAGAAACCCCGCGAAATCGAAGAATACTTTCGACGCTCAACGCCTCCGTTCCCAGCCGATCCTCGTGGACCCCGTTCGTCGTCGCCCCGTCGCCCACCTTAGCCTCTTCGCTCGTCTCGCCGCGAAAGGCTTTCACCCGTGCGTCGCCGGGGAAACTAAGTACGGCAACGCCTGGAGGTGGTGTTGCCAACGACGAAAGCCATCAAGAATCTCCCCAAACACCGCGAAGCTCCCACTCCGCCTCCCGCAACCCTTTCATACGTACTGCTAAAACGTGTTGCGTGGCGGCGGGACACAGGAAATGAACAATGAAAGAAGCGAGCGATGTTTTACATATAACAGGATGTCGGCAATGATGTAGCCCAACATACGCTGGGATCGGTAAGTTTCAAGGTTGGGCTAATTAGCTATTCCTTTTCTTCTTCTCGTATATAATACAATATAGTCTATATAGTTTATTTATTCATTATAATATACATACTATATATATCAGAAAAAATCCGCCGTTTTCGGCAGTCGGGATCGAACGCCACAGAATGCCCGCATAGGTGCGAATGGTTAGCCATTACGCTTATTTCCCACGCGGTTATCGTGACGTTAAATCTGGTTGTTTTATTATTTACGTCTGAGCGAGTAACTACGAAACACGTCTCCCTCAGTACCCGAACTACGTCTTCGTCCAGGGGATCTAGAATGCGGAGCTTAGCAATTGGCTAGTCTGGAGCCATGCCTCGTTAATCATTACAGATAAAGATTCTGGGGTATTGGATCGTAAATATACAACTGTTCTAGCGTCAGTGCCGTAGCACAGCGCCAAATAATATAGGGGAAAGTGACTTCTTTTCACCGTGTGCGTATGATCTTATATTATAGGCGAGAATAAAGCGAGAAACCCAAAGCACTTGCACAGGGCGGGACCGAACCCAGTCCTGATAACTTCGATGCGTTACCATTACGGCTATCCACATGGGGTTCTCCTCGACTTTAAGGGGGTTTATATTTACAGAAACTCTGAGATTCGGTCAGCTAGCCAACGCCACTCAGACTACACGGGGAGGGTAGACTTTTTTTACCGTGAGTCGACGTTACAGTGTCGAGGTCGGGTTGCATTTCATATCCAACTTACTGAGAACCAGGCCTCGTAAGCATGTACAGAACGAAAAACGAGGACCAGGGCTCGGGAAATACAGACCGAATTCCGGCACGCCTTTCGAAAGAATCATAGGGCGAATGACTTCTTGTCACTTTTTTTTCATTATAATAAAATAAAGAGAAAAACCGCACTTTTCCGGAGTGGGACCGAACCCACTTCCGATAAGTCGGTGCTTGCCATTGCTATCCCACGGGTTCTCCTCACTTCTGGGGTATTATATTTACTACAACTGTATCTGACGCTTGGGGTGGTAGCTGCGCCACTAGACTTCACGGGGGAAGGGGACCTTCCTTTCAACCCCCGGGCGTGACTCGAACGTCTACAGCCTGTCACTAAGCGGTCTACTGGCGGAACCCTCTTATGCTTCTTACGCTCTTATGCTTCTTTGTGTGCTATATATATATATATAATATATATACCACCGAAGACTAATAGCAGCCTAAAGGCAGTGCCTAGGGCATCTTTGCCGGAACTGTACCGAACCATTATTTTTGAGCGCTGTATTCCGTAATCGAATCAACCAAAAATATAACGGTTATCGGCCCATTATATATTTCGAAAAAAAGCCGAATAGCACTGGCAATGACGACTGCAACCTTGATATGTATCTTTACCGAGTCCCTCGTCCCGTACCTCTCTGTTCTGCTACATGCCATACGAGGCACTGGCTCCAGCAGTTCGGATATGCCAATTGCTAACCCCGACCTCCGACACGTTCTACGTGGTGGCCGCTGGGAAAAAACGTTCTACGTCTCCCGCGGGAGTCGAGGGGCGGCGCTTTGACCGGCCTCAGAGCTCTTGTAAATATAAACCCCTGCTTTAAAGTCGAGAGAGAAGCCGCTGTGGGGATAGCGTAATGGCCAACGCACCGCACCGGTTATGCGGAGATGTGGGTTCGAGTCCCGCTCCCGGAAACGGCGGATTTTTCCTCGACTTATATTTTCGCTATTTATCAATGAATCAAAGAAACGTGACAAGCACACGTCATTCGGGCCCATTATATATTTCGAAAAAAAAAAAAAAGCCGAATAGCACTGGCAATGACGACTGCAACCTTGATATGTATCTTACCGAGTCCCTCGTCCCGTATCTCTGTTCTGCTACATGCATTACGAGGCACTGGCTCCAGCAGTTCGGATATGCCAATTGCTAACCCCCACCTCCGACCACGTCTACGTGGCGGCCGCTGGGAACGAAGACGTTCTACGTCTCCCTAGTCGAGGGGCGGCGCTAGTTTACCGGCCTCAGAGATTTGTAAATATAAAACCCCCCCCTTTAAAGTCGAGAGAGAAGCCCCTGTGGGGATAGCGTAATGGCAAAAGCACCGCACCGGTTATGGGAGATGTGGGCTCGAGTCCCGCTCCGGAAAACGGCGGATTTTTTTTCTACTTTTATTTTCGCTTATTATCAATGAATCAAAGAAAAAAGTGACAAGCACAACGTCATTCGGCCTATTATAAATTTCGAAAAAAAAAAGCCGAATAGCATGGCAATGACGACTGCAACCTTGATATGTATCTTTACCGAGTCCCTCGTCCCGTACCTCTCTGTTCTGTACATGCATTACGAGGCACTGGCTCCAGCAGTTCGGATATGCCAATTGCTAAACCCCCACCTCCGACCACGTTCTACGTGGCGGCCGCTGGGAACGAAGACGTTCTACGTCTCCCGGGTAGCGGGGGGGGCGCTAGTTGGCCGGCCTCAGAGCTCTTGTAAATATAAACCCCGTTTTAAAGTCGAGAGAGAAGCCGCTGGGGGATAGCGTAATGGCCAAACCCCCGCACCGGTTATGCGGAGATATGGGTTCGAGTCCCGCTCCCGGAAAACGGCGGATTTTTCTCGACTTTATTTTCGCTTATTTATCAATGAATCAAAAACGTGACAAGCACACGTCATTCGCCCTATTATATATTTCGAAAAAAAAAAAAAACCCAATAGCACTGGCAATGACGACTGCAACCTTGATATGATCTTTTCCGAGTCCCTCGTCCCCTACCTCTCTGTTCTGCTACATGCATTACGAGGCACTGGCTCCAGCAGGTCGGATATGCCAATGCTAACCCCACCTCCGACCACGTTCTACGTGGCGGCCGCTGGGAACGAAGACTTCTACGTCTCCCGCGGTAGTCGAGGGGCGGCGCTAGTTGACCGGCCTCAGAGCTCTTGTAAATATAAACCCCGCTTTAAATTCGATAGAGAAGCCGCTGTGGGGATAGCGTAATGGCCAACGCATCGCACCGGTTATGCGGAGATGTGGGTTCGAGTCCCGCTCCCGGAAAACGGCGGATTTTTTCTCGACTTATATTTTCGCTTATTTATAATGAATCAAAAAAAAACGTGACAAGCCCCCGTCATTCGGCCCCCATTTTAATTTCGAAAAAAAAAAACCCAATAGCACTGGCAATGACGACTGCAACCTTGATATGTATATATATATATAATTTTATTTATATATAATATATATATAATATATACATATATATCTATATATACAGAAAGAAATGCCGGCAGTTCACAACGCCAAAGAAGGCATAGGGGAATGGTTAGACTATTTTTTCACCGTTAGCGACGTTACATAATTTGTATTAATATTACGTGAGGAATAAAGAAAGAAAAACACTCTCCCAGAGTAGGGACCGAACCAACGTCTTTAGATTAGATCTCGAATGCCTTACCGATTCGGCTATCTGGGCGCCTGTGTTCTCCCTTTACTTTCTGGGGTATTTAAATTTACTAAACTGTATCTGACGCTTTAGGGTGGTAGCCAGCGCCACTCAGACTACACGGGGGAAGGGGCCCTTCTTTTCAAACCCCCCGGGGGGTGATCGAACGTCTACAGCCTGTCATAGGCGGGTAACTGGCGGGAAACCCTCATATGCTACCTTGGCATCAAGGCTGCCAAAACCGAGGCCCTGACTAAGCTTTCACACGTTAATACGGTTTGGAAATGAGGGGCTCGTAAGGAAATACAGAAAGAAAATTTGGCAGTCTACAACGCCAAAGAAGGTATAGGGGAATGGTTAGACTATTTTTTCACTGTTAGTGACGTTACATTATTTTTCATTAATAATTAGTGAAAAAAAAAGAAAGAAAAACACGCGCCAAGAGTGGGGACCGAACCCACGCCTTTCGATTAGATCTCGAATGCCTTACCAATTCGGCTATCTGGCGACTGCGTTCTCCTTCACTTTCTGGGGTATTTATATTTACTACAACTGTATCTGACGCTTGAGGGTGGTAGTTTGCGCCACTGAGACTGCACGGGGAGAAGGGGACCTTCCTTTCAACCCCCGGGGCGTGACTCGAACGTCTACAGCCTGTCATAAGCGGGTAACCGGCGGAAACCCTCTTATGCTTCTTATGCTCTTATGCTTGTTTATATGTATTATTATAATATATATATATAAGTATATATATAACACGAAGACTAATAGCAGCCTAAAAGCAGTGCCTAGGGCATCTTTGCCGGAACTGTACCGCACCATTATTTTTGAGCGCTGTACTGCATCTGGAATTCAACCAAAAATATAACGGTTACCGGCCCATGACGAAACTGTTCAATTATCCTGTGCTGATAATGCATGGTAGACGCTTTTAGGGGCTTTTCTCTTTCAAGCACCATTAACTTCGGAACATCTCTAACACGTTCCCCTTCCGCTCAGTCACAGCGCTATCAATGCTCTCTTCGTCGTCACGACATCAGGAAGGGTATGCACACCAATGCGGCTGCTGGTAGGGCGAGCAGGCTGAGCAAACGAAATATCACAAGCTCTGAAATCCGCATGCGATATGCACGACAGACTTCGCCTTTCTATAGCAGCGGCTATAAAGCGACAATCGAGCCTTAAAGTTACTGCGCTGCACAACGGCGTGGGCCGACAGCCCAAATGCGCAGACTTGTTGCAGTTATTCATTTGCTTAACAAACGTTGCACGCTCGGAAATTGTGCGAATAAAGTGTGTTGCTCGAGAAATGTGTCCCTCAAAGCTGCTCAATGGAGAATACGTTCGTGCTGTACGCAAGTATGCACGTTTGATGACCCCGCCCAATTGCCGTTTTTATGATATAGACGAAAAATGCAAACTTCTACGTGCTGAATTTCCAGGCCCGTAAAGATTCCCAGGTGGTCCGAATTGCTCTACCGGCCTGCTATACATGTAGCGCAGTACCTTCGGGGCATTAAACGCGGCAAAATTTTTTCGGAAGGGTGTTTTCACGGAAAAACAAAACAAGAATGGCCCACCATGTAGTTTTAAGCTATTTCGCGCCGAATTCCTGCATGAACAATTTCGGCTCTTTTTTGCTGCGTACAGCCATGGAATTATCAATAAAGGAAAAGGTACCATTCGCCTTATAAACGTCCCTTCTCGTGTCCGCTATTTAACATATCCGAATGTATTACAGTGAAAAAAGCAAGCACCCTGGTATGTGTTGCAATAGCCTGTTTTCCGGGACAGTGTTGAGAACTACTTCACGTTTTTTCAGCTTATCCAAATAGTGATAATATATATAATGTAGCTCAAACAGTTGTTAGCGTACGGCAAACACTTTCTCTCTTTGCTGCAAACTGTGTGCCCGGATTTTTCATTCGCTACGTATTTCCTGTGCATAAAAAACTGCATTGATGAAGTAGATAACACATGCGGAAAGGAGTACCAGTCGCGCCCTATCCTTTTTGCCCAGTGCTTGTGCTTTCCGCTTGTCTTGCTGTTTTGATTAATTTAGGGCGGCGAGATTTACATTTACTATTTTAAAACATGCTGCTGTGGTGCTACTGTTACTGGTTCCGGCGGGGGAGTGGGTCCGTCTAAAAATAAGGGTGACTTCCAGAAAAGTCACACTTCGTGTTTCCCGCATCCAAACACACGTCAGATTGTAATCACAAAATATGTTTAAAATTCAGCAACAGAGCTTACAGAACGAGGGGGTTTTTCAGTAGTAACGGAGATATGTTGAAGGAGACGCACACATTCGTAATAGCTATCACAAGATACGTTGCAGTATTCACAGCTATTAGCGTTTCAACGTTAAGTAGAGCTCACTTTTAATGAAACTTTGTTTCACGCCCTCGAGGAAGTTACCTCTAACAAATCCTTAAAGTTGGCCAAACAATCGAATTCATAGTTTGCGTATAGTTTGCTGCTGCAAAATTTAGTATGTTTCGACTGACAGCCAAGAGTATAGAGCTGGTGTTAAAAACGTGCTTGGCTAATGTTATGGAGGCGAATCGCCGGTACCCAGCGCTACCTCTACCGGCGTAACGTGGATGGTTATGGGTGATTCCAGAGAGGGGATTGCACTTTCAACAACACCAACACAAAATGAGACGGGAGACAGCATATCCCACACGCAGTCATGACCTTTGCTTTAAGGAGTACCTTTAAGCCACTGCTTAAGTAGAAAACAGCTGATACATTTTCCAACTTCGTCTGCGGTGCTTTCTATATAGCTGTAATTGCTTACTGCCGTTTTTACAATTACACAATTTTTATTTGGGAAACAAGGTATTTTGAATGCACTCGATTAGGTTTTTATTATCGCTTTAAAAGGCAAAACTTTTTTTTTCCACTTTGCTAATTCTTTAACTCACTGAGCCATTTGGCGAACCATTTCAAGCTTACGAACCGGTTCGCCGACCCGTTCGCATAGTTCATTCGAACCCGAACGCGATATTTACGGTCCTAGTGCGGAGGGGGGGGGGGGGGGACAACTTTGGCAGGATCTATTTTTTTGTTTGCCGAAACTTCCCTACATCTTGTAAGCGATGAGGGTAGACTAGGGTGTGAAGAGCTCAGTGAAATATGGAAACCACTAGAAAGGTCTGTCTTGAATATCGTAAAGTCAACTAGGTGCCATTTGTAGCACTTTCTGCGACAGCACCGCGCTAATTGCATCAGCAACAGTCCTCCTGGCGCCCTCATGTCCTCCTGGCGCAAATCCCATTTTTGAATATCACATATAAGCGAGGAATGCCGCAGCAGCAAGACGAGGATACGCTATTTGCTTCTTCCATAAACGTGCCTTGTGCTTTCAAGCATGACCTATTTGGACACTTCACCCTTCAAGGTAACATTTTTTGTCAAACCGGCTTGATCCAGTTTGGTTTGCTTCAGTGAATGCGCTGGTTTTAGCGGCACAGCCTCTCTAATGGTGCCACCCGTCCAGTGCTCGCTTTAAAAGCACGAATACACCCGCTACATGGCAGTTGCATTACCTCCCTGTGCACGTGTGACTGTGCTCATGTGTCTAATTTGGAGAAACCAGGTGTTGTTATTCGAACTCAAGCACTACCCTTCCAACTCACCTCGGGAAGACAATGCTTTGTTTAGAAGTGCACATGTAAGGTTTAGATGAGTGAGGAATACCTGAAATGGAAGGTGTGCGGTGATGAAATCAAAATATTTAAGACTTATACTGTTATGTTACTAATACTTCCGTGTACTTGCTTTCAATTTGGGGGCCTCGAGGGACAACTTGGAAGTTCTGACTTCAATTTACAACTTCTGTTTGATGGAGTCCTGAAGAGACTACTTTGAATGGTCTTTCTCCGGAATTTGTTTTTTTTTTCGCTTGATGGTGTCCGACGTAAACTTCGCTTACCCCTCTTAGTTTTACAATTTGCTTACCAGCCGCTTACGACCTCCTGTGTTTGCCCATCTTTTCTTGCCAAATTTGAGATTATGTTTCATGATTCCTTATCTTTCATTTTGTGTAAAAGTAAAAATATTACGCCTGGCGTAATAAGCAGGGATTGCCAATAAAAAGTTTATCTTCGGCGCTCCGACGTCTTTAAAACGAAGGTGCTGTGGCATATCTACTCTCACGTTCCTTCAAAATGGCGAAACTTCCTTCAAGCCTTTGAGTTCTCAGCATGCCGCCCATCTGTTTCAGCAGTGACGATGTTGAGCAGGTGGCATGTGTATGGTCTCCGTACTTTTTTACCGAGCGCTCGTGCACTCAGGCCCCGAGTGCACGTTTTCCAAGCCAAGCATACCGACACGAAAACTTGGCCAATATCGACCATAAAAAAACCTTCAGCGTTCACCGTGTCTTGGCAGTAATGGCTCACTACGAGAAAGACAAGTCATAGCGTACGTTCCTTGTTCGCTCTTCCTCCTGTCATTATCCGCAAAAACTATGCAACGTAGCAGAGCAGTGCCTTGAACGTCGTAGCTTCTCTAGTTCATTGAATCTCATCGACGACCTAGTCGCCGATGTTCGCACGGCAGAGGTAGAGGCCGCGCTTCGATGGGCTTGGTGTGCAAAGATTCCGTAGATTCGATAAGTTCTGCTTGCAGTGTGGCGTACAAAAAGATCAACCAAAACGATTAGCTCCTTCTGGCCTTGCTCAACAAAAGGTCATTCAGGGGCAAAAAGGTCGACCAAAAGGCCGAGCTCACTGTCGCCGTGCTCAACATAAGGCCATTTAAGGCGTTGCGCTGCTGAGCACGAGGTCGCGGGTTCGATTCCCGGCCGCGGCGGCCGCTTTTCTGATGGAGGCGAAAAGCAAAAACGCCCGTGTGTACGAGATTTCGGCGCACGATAAAGATCCCCAGGTGGTCAAAATAATCCGGAGCCCTCCACTACGGCGCGCCTCATCGCCCGCGTTGCGTCGGCGCGTTAAACCCCACAATCAATCAACATAAGGCCATTGAAATGCCATACCACCGACGTCAACCACAACACCGCAAAGGTAGCAGCGCTTAACTTTGTGTACGTAATTGATCACCTACAACACATACGCCTTTCACGTCTTGCGTGTGAGGGCAAGCTTCCCTGAAATTTTCCTTTGACCTGTCAGTCTTTAAACACCCTGCTGCCGATCACTAAAAGGTGATTCTCGGGGGAAATACTTCAACGCTTGTTCTTTTCAGGTATTTAGTGTCCACTGGCATTGGTGTCTTGGCAACAGCACAGAGAAACACATATGCTTCAGAAAGCACAATGCACATCAAACCACAAACGATTACACCCGAAAGCAAATGGTACCACAAATGTCTGCCAATTATACATTCACAGAGAAATACTACTTTTAAAGTAAACATCAAAGAGAAATTCACACCAAATCTTCTGGGCTAGGAGACGTCCATAGGCTGTCGTGGGTTTCAGCAGCAAAGTGAAGTTAGGTGTCGCGGGGCTACGATGAAGTTGACGCGTGGGCTGGAACGTCGACAAGGAAGACGCACCGTTGTCGCCGTAGACTACGGTCTGCTCGGCACACGCTCATCATCGGGCGACCTGCCACAGCTGGTAGGAGGCAACCGGCCACAGCCGGTCGAACCCAGGCAGCAGGAAGGGGGATGTGGATGGGCGGGGCATCGACAACGTTGCGCGCCTCCAGGAGTAAGGAGTCGCGCCTCAGCCTCAGGATTCCAAGGCTCCCAGTAAGCCCTTATCGAACTCGGACGCAGAAAACCCGACGAGATTCGAGTCGTTCATCTGAACAGTGAGCTTCTCGAACCCGCTCACTCAATCCACTCCTCCCGGCGTTCTCCCCCGTTCCAACACGGTCTCTCGAACTCCTTACTTGTGGCCACTTCCCATTTGCCCACGTAATTCCCTCGTGTGTTTTCCGCTTCTTTTTCCCAGGCGCAACCACTCTATAGAAAATCCCCGATGCATCATTCGCGCAAGCAGCACTGTGAGAGCTTCTTCACGCCACCTTGTCGCGGTCGTTGTCATCGCCAAAACAAGCTTCCTAAGGTACTATGCTCCCTTGCTACCCTTATCACGTGCAGCATACTGCTACTTGTTCCTGCTATTTGCCTGTAAACCGCGCTTCGCTATCTAGTGAGAGAGAAGCGTAGTTGACATTACGAGCATATGCGATGAAACACTCCTATAAGCACACGGGTGTCTTCCATGCTTGATACATTTTCGCTGATTGCGCCATAGCTGTGTGTAGCGGTTCCTTTATAGGCTGTTTATGATAGCAGTTACTGGTAACCAAAATTACATATTGGTATTTGAAACTGCGTAAAAGAGAACGCTTTCTTGCAAGGAAACTATTTTTTCAAAATATTCGTCATGATAAGTCTAAACTTATGTTCTGTTAAGGGTAGACTTGCATGCTGTATATTGTATCCTACGCAGTGCACTACCGGTTTGGTATGCACGCGTCGTCCTCCACGGCTTTTATTCAAGGTTGGAGGCAGGGTTTTTTGGGCTGAGGATTTGTGTTGTCAATTAGCGTGATTTAAGGATTTAATTACCGTGATATTTTGTTTGAGCTGATTCTTATTGTTTTGAACATTCTATTATTCATAAACAAAGAATAATATTTATACCAGGGGCTGGGGGATTTCTGGGCTTATTTCTAGACAATTGCTGGCCTGGAATGAAGGAAAAAAGGCCGGGTGTACTTTAAAGTTTACCAGGTGCAGAGGGCACTATTTCATGCTCTTGTATAGCCCGCGAATACCGGTACATAAAAGGCATCGATGATAAGCTTATGCATTAGAAAATGTTTTTATTTATGCCCTAATTTTTATTTGAAAAAAAGGTTGTTTTGTGGCTGCAAATAGAGGGGACCGAAAATTCTCATTGCCTGTTAGTAATAAATCGGTGTTTTTGTGACTACATGTGTGCGGATGAAGGGAAGGTGTAGTTGGTAGGGTGTTGCCGAGAATATGTTTCGGAATGGCACAAAATTCAGGTACTTAGATCACGGCATCCCATGGTAAACCATTTACTTAGGGAAAAAAAGTAATATAAAAACGTTTACTTATTTGTTGTCATCAAATAAACACTGTAACTTTAACAAACCAGCAAAAGGGTAATCTTTGTTAAACGCAACATGCTAAAATTAAATTGCGGCGTTGAACATTCTAACGCTTCTATTTTACCTAAACATTTATATGGAGGAAAATTGAAGCTGTTAATAACGTTTTTGCATCGTCCTCAAAATAAGGAGTCCCCCAAAATGATTAGTTTAAGTTTGTTCAACGTAGGTTACCATTACTTCCTCTGTCTTTCGCTATAATGTGAATGTGAAGGGTTTTGTTAGACAAGGTGTGTTTGGTGAAAGTTGTACAGGTTTGCCTTCCATGAAACCGCGCCGACAAAATTCAAGTGTGGTTCATTTGAAACATTGCTTCGTTACAGAACCATTGACACCGCTTTCAGCGTAAACACCCCTCATATAAGTGATATAGTTTGGGAAAAATCCGGGCCACCTTCTCTAACGGGAAACCTTGGGAGCAGCGAAAGATGCAGTGTATGATTGTATTCTTTTGCGCCATGGCGTTCTTGTAATGGAGAAAAAATCTTTTCGGGGTGGAGGAATACATCTCTGCTGTAAACGTCTCCTGTCTTTGGAGCATGAAGCTCAATAACGCGACTGGTAAATCAGTGTCCCCGTGTTTTCTTTATTTCGCGTTACGAAGTGCTCTAGCATGAAGCGTAAACGATTTTTCCAAATTTTTTACTTCGCGTCACGTCCTAGCGCGAGGCGAAAACGAGTTTCTTGCTGTTTTAGTACCGTGAATACAAGACACAATAATTAGGATGGCGACTACAACGAAAAATAGCGCCAATAGTCATACTGCCTAAGAGGCTTCGCCCCTAAAACGTTCCACCTTGACCCTCTACATATCCGCCCCTTTCAGTTTTTTTCTTTGCAGTAGTTGCTATCGACGTACGCGGTATGTGGGTCTCTAATGCACACACACGCTTGAATGGCCTGAAAAGGGCGCTGCTTAGGCACTCCGCCATGCATCCCCGAATTCCACTCCGGGTACCCTGCCTCTATTTTTACTCTCTATTTTTCGCTGTTTCTCTGTTACCACCCCCCTCCTTATTAAACCTATTTATTTACGCCTTTGCTATACAGTTACTAACCTAACACAGCGTAAGCACCCAGGGAGAGTGAAAATGTTGAGAAAAAATTGAACTAGAAATCTCAGCACGTAACACGGAGTTCATTTTGTGTGTGCTGCAGAAGCATTTAGGACCATGCGCAGTCTGTCGAAGCCGCTTACCCTTGAAGCTTTCTTTCTTTTCTTTTTGGCGTGCTTTGTGTCAGTGGCGCGGTTTTTGTCAGTTACTGTTGTGCTCGCTTATCGTCTCACTCTGCCCAAAATTGCAAACGTCGCCCAATTTTTCGTTACTAGGCGCTTCGACGGCCTTGTTTGTCATGCACGCCGCATTTCTCTTGCGATGTCTCTCATTTCTAGATTGTTATGCCTGTTTTTTTTTTCTGCTATATGGTTACACTTAGCGTTTTCCTAGACCTGCCCTTATTCTTCTTAAGAGATCCCTGCCACGTATAGAATATCTCTTCGTCACAAGCAACGAAAAATTGCTTTAGGCAACCTTCAAGGTACCGCCGCTGAGGCACCTTACGTACAGTGTGAGCGAAGTTGTCTCCTGATAGGGCGGTCTGTGATGGAGTACTGAGGATACATCTTGGGGGTATATTGTGAAAGGCGTGCCGCAATAATAGTTGTATTAGGAATGTTTTGGTTGATATTTATAGATGAACACTTCGTTTATCCCGGTCCTTAGCAATTTGCCTAAACGTCGGGTTCATGTGTAAAGGAGAAGTTTCGAGAGTGTCAGAATAAGACTCTACATCTGTATAGTATATTTACTATATGGATATTATCGTGATATCCGTAGGGTGTGTTACATGGCGTGTTCGATAATCACTGCAATACGAATACTGCCTAAGCCTGTTACCTTGGCCGTGGATGTATTTGCTTCAGAATGAGTGGAATCATGAAATACAGGTCATGTGTGGTAAGTTTAACGGGCAAGTTTAACGCACCCAAATATAATCTACCCTCTTTCGGAACGACAACGATTGGAGAATGCGAAGCTTTGTAAATTCAATTCCAACGCCATCTCAACCAACCCAGAAGTGAGTGGCCTGCACAGCGATTGTGCTCTCAAGTGTTTTACTGAAATAGATATTCTATGGCTTTCCGTAGCGTTCACCCATCGTCAGTGTTAGACGTAGGGGCGCATTTTCTTTCTAGTTCTGCACGTCCACGCAGCCCTCTCGAAATAGATAGTGATTCAACAGTGCCGGAAACAGTGCAACTGGGTATAAGCCGGCTTTATAACTCAAGGCACCCGTGTTTGATCCCGACTACAGGAAGCGTTTGAATGTTTATTTACTTTACCAACGACCATCATCGTCGTTCAAGAGCTGGTTTTCCTGTTGCACGTTGTGCGTGGACCCCAACAGAGATCAGTGAGAGGCTGAAAGCTTCGCTGTAAAACGGTGATTTCGTTTAAGCGCCGTGACTTCTCAATTGGGTCTGTACTACACACGCGCACGCTGTACCAAGTGGCCCCGGCCCTACCTGTCAGTGTTCCATGTATCGCTGTGTCATGTTTGGCGTGCTGTTCAAATTTACATGGAGGATGGAAAACTGCAAAATTTTAGTATTGCGGAGGTAGAATACCAACGAATTGTGGCCATCCAGTCATATCCACCATTCTCCATCTGTGACCATCTCGCAACTGGCAGCTTTGCTTGCGGCACTGGAAGGGGGGTGGCCTTAAAAGCTCGCCATGTGAATTCCCTTGCTTCTACTCCTCTTCCTCCTTCTCCTCCGTTGCCTCTTCCGTGACTGAGTCGAAAGGAATGAGCGCGCCAAGAGCGCCCTTTTGTTTCCTCCAACAACGAGTGATTGCGCCTTATGCTGCCTGGGCTTCCGCCACCTGTTCGCATTGCGCCGGAAAGTGCGCTTACACCAGACGACTCCGACGGCACAGCCAATAACTGTAATCGTACCCAATAAAATATCAATTAGCAGAGCAGGAGCCGTGACGTGGTTAAGCGTTTATTTGCGGGCACGTATTAGATGATTTTACCGTAGTGTGAAACGTGAGGCGCGGAAATAAATTAAAGGGGACTGGAGGGTCTCTTTGCTAGGTTGGTGATAACCTTGCTATACGGCTGACTTTTTAGCCCAGCTCTATGACAACCGCTCATGCTACGCGTGTGCCTTTCTCCAAATTCTTGCTTTTTTTTCATTTCCTCCTGACTTTGCTTTAAATGATCTCCCCGTTCCATTTTTCGCGCGCATGTTTGTACGCAGTCGACAACGTTCGCGGAAAAACTCTGTGTCCTTGCGCTTAGCCCATCTGTTCCGCGGTTCGCTTTACCTTTTCCGTAGTCCATTCGCTTTGCTTACTGCGCCTACCGCTCCAAAGGAAGTGCTGCTCACCCTCACCGGCATCTGCCTCAGGCGTCTTTCAGGGCCGCTTGACGATGTTCTCGTAATTCTAGCCTACCGAACACGTTGGACGATCGGAAGCTTCGTTACGTAGTGATTGCGGGAGTTTCACACATTCTTGCGCTTTTTCTTCTTTCTTGGATGATTTGTCTTAGGCCCGGTTGTCTTTCTCAAATGGCAGGTAGGACGGTGCGGTATGCTTGCAATTATTCGCAGGCAACCTGCCCTACCCCCAAAAAGCAAAGCGCTGCCCGTGGATTATCGTAGAAAGTTTCCTGTCCGATGTTCAATGTCTCGGCCCTGTACATCTCTAACGACGTTTTAGCTTCCAGTTTTTCCCTCCATTTATTTATTTCAATCTACCTTGCCTCTTTTTTCGTTACTTTGGCTGTTTTGTGTTCTTCACTGTTCTTTCCGTATTTCAACGTTAGACTTCTAGTCTTCCTTAACCACTGCGTGTCCACGCTTTTCAAGCATAGGTACCTAACAACCTTTGCTGCCCACCGTCGTTGATCCATTGCTCCAACATCATTTCGAAGCATATTTTACTCAGCGCCTCTCTAACTTCAAATGACGCCCAGCCCATATCTCTCTGAACTGCTTCGTTAGTTGTTTTTTCATGGGCGCCTAAGGCCAAACGTCCTACCGTTCTCTGGTTTACTTCAAGGTCTGATAGAACATCTGATTTTAGGCAGAGTACAGCATTCGCAAAAGTGAGACCTGGAACCACTACTCCTTTCCACATTCCTCTCACTACTTCATATTTGTTACACCCCCGTATTTTGGTGACCCGTACCAGTGCCCTGTAAAAACCTGTTAAATCGTGCCTCCCGCGGCGTGTGTAGCTGTTGCCGGAGTGCATCTATTTGTCATGGTATTGGTGGTCGGGCGAGCGTGGCGTCGTTAAAATGTCTGAGGACAACACGCGATAAAATATTTTACAAGCCAACGGTTAAAAAACATAAAGCGAGAAAGAGAGGTTTCGCCACTTCTAAAATCGGAACCCTTCGAGAGCACGGGCGTGTTGCGGGAAAATGCCCGCAGCGGCACTAGTAATCGGTGCTTTACCGCATGCGCAATGATACAGGTGAACAACACAAACCACGCTACCGGCTGTTCACATGTTTCGCGCTGGAGGAAATGGACCTCTTATGACTTTTGAAAGCTACCGACTGTTTAACTGTAGTTTTCCAGCCGTATAAGTCACAGTATCTTGAGGGCTTTCCCAAACGCTTCACTGCATATGTAATACGCCGGAAACAGTATGTGTGTTCGTATTGCGATCAGGTTCCATTATGCAAGCCTTAGGAGCCATCGACGATCGTTCGCGTTAGGCCTCCCTACTTGAAAGATGTTCACGGTAATATTAGGCCACCAATCCGTCGTTCTATTCTTGGCTTATTTTTTTCCCGATTGCACATCATCAAGATTCTGGTGGTCGCGTTCTGAGTTCCTGTGACGCTCTTTGATGTTTCACCTTGCGCTCTCGTCGAACCAAAGCCGTGGCCTCGCGGTCATGTCGGCTGATCATATGGATAAATTTATGCGGAAATATCCGCATGGCGGTGGTATACGACAAAAGTTTAAACAAGGCCGGGGTACACCGGACCGGGTCTTCTATCTTTGATTTTAAACAAAGAGATTACCGAATAACGAAATCCCGAAATTTGGGAAGGGGGGCTGGCTTTAGTGAGAGCTTTTGCTTTGAGGCCAACGTAACTGTACCTATATTTGGTGGTAGAACACAGCTGACGGATAATAACCCGCGAAGAAATAATAATAGTGGCTTATGTTTTCGGAACGCGGGATAAATTTAACGCTGCGCTGTGTTTCCGCTTTCCTACGCCTAACAATAAAAACGTCCGATGGTATTTATAGATCAAGTAGAAAGGACGAGGTGCCCACAAAAGCAGCGCATTTAGGAATAGCGAGAATGGCTTCACATGACGCCGAACGAAAAGGTTGCAGTGAGGACAAAGAAGTCAATATTCATTGATGTTGGACGTGGATGCACGCTTGAAAGTGCGGCGGACACCAAATAGGGCTGACATTTTCAGCTTTCGGGGTCCTCTTCAAGTTTCGCAGTGATTGTCCCGGTGAACCGAAAAAGCACTATGAAAGGAAGAGCGCATGTATTTTTTATGTGTCGTCGTTTGTTTCAGTTTGCAATAAATATCACTCTCGCCTCTTCACTGCAACCAGAAGCTTGGTGGGTGATGCGTTCCGCAAGCTAATGTACATTGACAGGACGTTCTCTGTATCCTGCAACAGTTGTGTTGAATTTTGGAGCAGCAATCGTAACATCCTTCAGTGTAGCGTATAACTACTTAAGCATTGTTTATATATTCTATAGCGTGCGAAATATATCGCGTTGCGATGTAGTGCGGGAACTAGGTTTACATCCTGTAGCCCTGTAGCATGTCGCGAGCGAAAAAGCCGAGCAAAAAGAGTGTGAAGAAAGCGGAGATTTTTTTTTTTTCTAGAAACAACTCTGTGTGAGCGAGGGTGGGAGGTTTTCCTACGTAAACGCTCCGGCTGAGCATACTCTTGTCCTGTTACCTTTCTATGTTTTCTCCGCCATTCGAAGCTCAGGCGGGCATCTTATTCGGTACTGAAGCCAGGTCTGCTTGTTCCATCCTAATTGCTAGGTGGCGGGTCCGCCAAGCTTCTTCAATCACTAGGGAGTGTAACGTGCACGGCACACGCCGCCCAGATTATTTTTCTTCGGCATGTGAAGTAACGGAAATAAGCAGAGTAGCTGAGAGCTCCCTCTCGCACTACTGCTGTTACTACTACTACTACTACTGCTAGTGCTACTGCTACTGCTACCAACAAAGTTGCAGAAAGCGACTGATATTACTACTGGTACTAGCACTAATACTAATGCTAGTGCAACTGCCGCCACCGCCGCATGCTTAGCGCTGCTGGCTTTAGCATGCGCCTTTAACGTACTATATTTTGCGTATGTTTTTGCAGTAGTTGAGAGGAAACGTGCGCAACACCTATTTTATTTGATGCTTTAAATCTAAGTACAGTGAAAGCGTCATTTGTGACTTCTGACGTAGTTCATGTTCGCGTAAAACTTTGCATGATGATACAGGCTTGAGGTTTGCATTCTGTCCTTAGCCTCCTTCTTCAAAAATTACTACATTGTTTCACCAGTCGTAAAAAGGTATAATATTGCCATAGATTATTGTAGGAAAGCCAAGGCTGCAATATTTTACTTCTGTGATAATCCTCGTACACTCTAATAGCTAGCTTCACAGACTCCCATTCCTTCCACCTTCCCTCCACCAGGGAGAGAGCCCTGTCCAGCCGGACCCTGGCGACCAAATTGCATTGTGACGAGAGCCCAATAATCTGGAGGGCCTCAGGAGTTGTCCGGCTGATAGAATAAGGACTATTCCGAAGACGAACTTCTTCTTAGAGACGGTGACTCCTCTGCTTCCTCTACTTTAGCTAACGCTAAAAGAACCTTCTACACTGACTTATATCAACGACAATAGCACTTCGACAATAGATTCGCCTGTGGTTTGTAAAAGTGGTAGGAGCAGGATGAAAGACCATTAAGTCTAAAAGGTAGGTAATATTGACTGATAACAAGCGAAGGTATTCTTACGACAGAAGTCTCTGCGCAGCCGATGGCAAAAGAGTTTGGGAGGTGGGGTAGAGAAGCTTAAGCTTGTCAAAGCGTGTCAAAGGAGAACTCACCTGATGGCATTTTATACCCACGGACCTAAAAGTCATCCTGTAACGCTACAAAAGGTTTTAGAAACTCATAGGAAAGTTTGTAACGGCCTATTTTGTTTCTTTCAGAAGTATATAACTTCGTTGCTGAGATCAAATAATACAGAAGAAGCGCATTTTGTTCGATGCAGTTTTCGCTAGATTGTCCTAGCTGTCTAGAAAGGAAGAGTTCCAATTTTTTGTTTCAGTGCAGAAGTGAATTATCTCACTTCTGCACTAAGAATAATCACACTAAGCCGTGGGGAGCAGTGATATGTATTCGTAAAGCCTTTTGTTATGGTTCACGATGGTTTTTAGGTCCGTGGGTCATGAAGTTTACTGAATAAGCCCCCTTATGGCTGACGTCCGGGTGTCAGGCTGGATGGCATGCACTCCCACTGCTCACGACTGAGGGAGGGGATGGGGATAAGGGAAGGAGTGGGGAGCATTCACAGGTCATGTGGTAGAACGTGCAAAATGCCGAGAAAAATTTTCAGGTAATAAATTGTGTCGTTTCTGTCAGCTGATAGCTATATGCACGGTGAAAGGCTCAGCGCCTAAATAACTAAAGCATAACAAGTAGGTTTGAGAGCGTAGTCTGGAGTCGCTTAAAATAGCTGACACATTGTGCCGGCGTACATTGCCTCAATTCTTAAATGGGGCCAGAGTTTTTTTTTTTTTCTACTAATTTAATAGTGGCTGCTCTCTTCACTCTCTGAGGACAGTGCATTCGTACTTCGAGAAGTCGCTCATGTTGAGCTATCTTTGGGCTCCTGCTGTATTCGAGTTGATCGAATCGAAAATCTGTGATCCCAACTAGCATACATTGCAGTATTGTAATTTGCTTCCTCAAGCACCGACGACCACGCTCGCCATCTTGTGCGCATCTTTGAAATCTCAGAATTCATCTCACCACTTTAATTTAAACGTAACTATCGGTCATGAAGCAGGGATCTGTTTTAGTATTATCATTTTCTTTATCTTAAATTTTCTTTATTTCTTCAACTGCAGCAGCATTTCTCACATCCTAGGCCAAGCTACCCATAGCATCTACTGTGGATTCCTGTATATGCGATTGTGAAGCAGGTTGTTTTTGTACAGCGGAGAATAAAGTTTACCCGGCGACGAGGAAGCGAGGCGGCTTTGGCAACGGACAAGGAATAAAGTTCATTGACGGGACCAATTACAAACTAACGTGCACCAATGAAAATCAAGCTCGTCGAATAACAACAAGTAATTACAACAATCCTATGACAAAAAGTCCCATAAAAACAGTCCCAGTCCCAATTGCTCGTGCTTACTTGTTGCTCCCTGTCGATGAGCTAGCTCGGTGCGTTTGTCCGGTGTGATGGCCGCTGATACTGTGTTTTCTTGCCGTTGTTACAGGCCGCTGATAAGTCTTGGCGCTGTTGCCCATGTGCTACTCGGAACGCGGAGAGGGTTGCGTTGCGGACGTTACGAGGTCTTGCCAGGATCGACGGTCTGGAGGACGATGCGTTTGGGCTTCGTGTCTCCTGAGCGTTCACGCCCAGCCAAAAGCTTCCAGTGCGGCTCCAAA
Organism: Haemaphysalis longicornis; assembly: GCA_013339765.2. Taxonomy (NCBI): domain Eukaryota; kingdom Metazoa; phylum Arthropoda; class Arachnida; order Ixodida; family Ixodidae; genus Haemaphysalis; species Haemaphysalis longicornis. The sequence goes on along the minus strand of CM023452.1, from coordinate 130,334,974 downwards.
GCGGAGATCTCTTAGGTGTTCTCGCCCAGCCGAGAGCTTCTAGAACCGCCTTCTCCTTCCTGCCTCCACTGCTGGCCAGCTCTTCCTTTTTTACCACGTTTTTTTCTCGAATCTTGGCACGCACTTCGCTGTGTTCGCTTCTTTGAACACCCAAAAAGCACTTCCTCACACGTGCCCCCATGGAAGAAGTATTTTGGGGAGAAACACGTCCGGTGAGATCTTCGTTTTGTTGTAACTGTGGTTGGTCCTTACGGTCAAATCGCACACGTGCACAGGACTTCCAAAAACCACTTTTACCACCACTGTTCTTCGCCACATAGCACTTCAAAAAATGGTACATAAACTATGAAAACAAAAAGCACACAGAGCATGACAATGAAAGAAACTCGAGGGTGCACATTTCATTCCTTATAAATGCGTCGTACAAACCTACGACACAAGTATTGAAACAAATATTGCCTAACTCAACTCGGCACGAAAATCACGTTTGTACAAATGGTTTACAAAAACCGGAATCCAAACTTCTCCCAGTAATCTTCACATCCACATTATTTCTTACTATCCAACCTTCCATACGATATCTCCATCAAATTTCCTACACACAAACACAACTTCTTAAGCCTTCTTAATCAGTGTATATTCCTTACGTTATTACACTCTAGGCCGATTTCATGACTTCAATGAGGTTTGTTCCCAACTACCTTCTTCTTCACTTTTTTTGCGGTGCTTTCACTCCGCATCCTTAGGGATGCGAGCACTTATGTTATGAGATGAAGCTGTGCTCTAAGTGCTGGAGCGACTAAAACACGAAGCCTGCATCAACCACTGTGCTAAAAACGGACGTCTAACCAACTCATTCGCAACCTCGCACCCGCGAGCCATTTTTCAGGTCCATTTGTGATCTCGCAAGCGGGGGAACACATCACGTGGTAGAGTGCCGGTTGGCGTTTCTTGAACTCTCAGACTCTGCATATATATATTGTTACCGCACACCAGGAAGTATCACCGGTATGCGTGTCTCGTTCGAGCTTTATCTGGACATATTTCCATGTTGTCCAGCATTTTAAAACAGCCAGACTCGCCTACGCCACCAAAACGTGGCCTTGACGAATTTACCCCAGTTTTACCGCGGTTTTTTTAAGGGGGTGCATCATGCATCATTTTGCGCCAAATATTTCGTTTTAGCTTGGTCCCCCTCTGTTCACCAAAGCTTTTTACCCAGACCCACGAGCTGTTCCCGTGAGGCCCCCTCTCTTTCAGGAGGCTGTTCGTCCACCTCGAAGAGCTCAATCTGAGGGCGGGATCAGAGTAGGTTATGAAGCTCGATACACGGCGCGGACTTCTGCCCTTACTTGTTGCGTTCACCTAAGGCTTCGGTGCACGTGGAAAGGCTACTTCCGCACCACACTCAACACGTGCACCGTTTTGTTCCGGCAACAAGTCTTTACCCGCACGTGTTGGAGTACCAAATTTTTGCTTATTCTTTGTTCCGCACGCGTCCTCATTACTACACTCTTAATCTGGTTCCACATAAGTTCCAGTTAAAAGGTCGATCCACATATTTTATGTGGATCCGAACGAAAAAATAAATGGAACGAGGCATATAGGTGGATCTTATCTGGAACCGTCAACTTGTTTTCTTTATGTTTGTGGTTTTTATCTGGAACCGAAAAAATGGGGTCATGCGATGTCGGCTGTTCCGGTTACTGTTCCACTTATGTCCCAGTAAACGGTTGGGGAGAGTGCGTTTGTATATTTTTTGCTCGTGTCTTGTTCCACATAACTCGTGCATGGCAGTGAAGTATGCGCTCTTTCATTATCACCGGAAGAATGAACCGTATATATATTGGTGGGTGGTGGTGGTGGTGATTTATTATGAAAAGAAGGAAGAGAAAAGAACTGGGGATATTGTTGACCTCAGTCGGGGAGTTCACGCTCATACAGAAAGTCCAGTGAAGGGAGGGGGGTTTCAAAGGATAGGAAGAGAGAAAGAGGAAGGAAGGAAGAGAGTGGGGCACAGTATATGTAGCGTTCGTTTGTCCAAGGCGCGACGGCTACAAACGCTGCACTAGTCCTGTCACAACCAGGAAGTTGAGGAGGTGTTGGAAGACCTCCCGTCGTAAAGCGTCCGATCCCGTGGGGAACAGGAAGTCTTCCAGCTTGTGGCTTGATACACCGAGTCGCTGAAATGCGGTCCGGAGTTCCTCCTCGCGGTGTCATGCTGGCGGCAAGAGCACAGTAAGTGCTGGAGCGTCTCGGGCTCTGGGCAGTCGGCGCAGGTGGGGACGCCCGGCGGCCCTGGTGGTGCATGCGGGCTCCCATATTGCAGAAATAAGCCGCAGGCGAAGCAGGAGCGACCGGGCGTCTCTACTGATGCGGCCGGGCAGGAGCCGTGGGGCCTGACCACTCACCACTCAGCATCTGGATGTAGACCCTCCACCACTCGGGCCAGGATAGTCCTTGCAGCGTCGAATGACACCACATCCCTAGAGGCTGGTACCCCTGCCTGGCGAGCAGAAACCTTGGCCAGGGCGTCTGCAACCTCGTTGCCCATGATGCCCACGTGCGATGGAAGCCAGTGAAGTCGCTATGGACACCCCTGGGACTCCACTGCATGGAGCTTGGCCACCAGCGACCACTCCACATAGCCGCTGGAGCTGGCTGGCTGGTGAGCAGCTCTTAGACAGAGGAGGGCAGACCAAGAGTCAGTCAGATGATGGCCCCAATGTCATGGGCCCCTTACTCTAGAAGAAGATCCGCGGGCAAGTGGAGTCCAGCCAGCTCTGCGTAAGGTGGATGAGGCCGGGAAGGGAGGCTGCACACCGGCTGGTGCCAAGTTCTAGGGCCGTGCAGGCAGCTCCGGCTCTGCCCGTCAACTGTTGCACGGAGCCATTCGTGTACACCTGTAGAAGTCTGGGAGCGTCGTCCTGAAGCAGGGCGGCCACCTCTTGGTAGGTGGCCTGGGGTGGAGTGGACCTCTTGCCATGGATCCCAGGCAATGTAATGGTGATGCGTAGAGGCTGCCCTGTGCCTGGTGGTGGTGGCACCAGGCGGGGACGATGGGGCAGCGCGATTTGGCTCTCGTAGGTACTAAGCAGCATGCCCATGCGAGAGTTGGGACGGCTGCGGTAGCGCTGGAGGAGTGCCGCGCCATCCGGTGTGCCCTGCAGGCGGTGCATGTGGTGGAGCCCCACTTACACTACCTGCATCTAGATAGGCCAGGAACCTGCCTCTGTGTACGTCGCCGCCACAGGGGATGTGCTCGGAAGGCCCAGGAAAAGGTGGAAAGACCGGCGCTGATCGACCTCCAGCTCCTCCCACCGGCGCGGCTTGAGTTGCACCAGAAGGAGAGCATAGAGGAGACGGGGCGGAGCCATTCTGTGGAACACCCGAAGGGCCATGGTGTGTGTGCAGCTCTGACCATGCGCCAACAACCTCCGCACGCCCTGGTGGAGCCTCAATGTGTGTTGCCGGAGCGCCTTCACCGAAGGTATCCAGGACAACTCGCAGTCGACCACTAGCTCCAGATACTTGGCCTTGGTGCACCACGGAAGGGACTGGCCATTTAACCTGAGCGGTGGTGTCGACTTGCGTTCCCTGCTGCCCCTGGGGTAGAAGTTTCAAGGCCTGCGTTTTAGACTCGGATAGCTGCTGGCCACGGCTTGTCAGGAAGGCGGCGACTGCCCACAGCACCCCCTGGATTCACACCTTCCCCTTGGAGGGTAATCTGAATGGTCTGTGTGCCCAGATGGCGATGTCGTCGGTATAGACTGCCATCGCCACTGGAAACGCAAGCCCAGCTGGGATGCAGTCCGGGAGTGGAGGCAGGACGAGTCTGACAAGGAAAGGGCTGTGCACACTCCCCTGGAGAAACAGAGTTGACGTGTCTTGGGCTGCTCGTTGCTCGGCCCACCATGACTCGTAGGGTCAGGTTAGTCAGGAACGCCCTCACAAAACTCCGGAGGTGCCCCTAAACGCCCATGCTGTCGAGGGCATTCAGGATGGCCGAGTGGGATTCCCCAGGGAGTCCGCCGTGCAGCGGTGGTGCCTGAAACCGCTTTGCTGCAACCCAGTGGAGGTGGGCTAGGACAGTGCTATCCATAAGCTTCCCCGCTGCGGACGTCAGGGAAACCGGCCGATAAAATGCAGGCTCGGTGGGCGGTTTACCGACCTTCAGCAGCAGCCTTAAAAGTGCGACCTGCCAATAAGGTGTAAGGCTTCCCTCCCTTTCTCACCCGGTTGATGAGCTGCAGAACCGGCTCCAGCTTGGTGAAGTTCCGGTTCCGGAGCATCTGATACGTCACCCCATCAGTGCCAGGGGCGCTCCGCCGCTATAGGCATCGATCCAGGGCTGCCCGCAGCTCTCGAAATGTCATGTCGAAACCGCAAATGGCCACCGCTTGCTGGTCTTGGTGGGACTCCGGCCACAGGTGTAGCTGGGCCGCAGTGGCAGGTGAAGCCGGGGTGAACTGGTCGGCTAGCCGCTCTGCCAATGCCTCCTCAGTTATGCCCAAGGAAATGGTGGAGGCCAGCAGAGGGTACCAGTTGGTGACAGCAGGCTGAATTAAGACTCAAAAGATTCTCCAGGCTATGGCTGGATCCCTACACGAGTCCATGGAGGAGCAGAGCGACTCCGAGCTCTGCCTCCGCCGCTGCTTGGGTCTCCTTCTGCACTGCGTATCCACCTGCCGGTACGCTTGTCCAGTCTTCCGGACGCCTGCTCGGGATGGCCCGCCGTTGCAGCGGGTTGCGCCTGGCCCCGAGTCTCAGGAGCTGCAGGTCAGGCAGTGCCGTGCTGAGGGGTACCTCGCCCCGTACCGTGGCCTTTTTACCCTCCGCACGACAGCTGTGAGGAAATCAGCCTCTGAGTCCTCCAGATACTTTACCACCTCCTTGCGGTAGTTGACCCAGTTGGTGATGGCGTAAACCCTGGTGTCTGCTTGCCTGCGGTCGCTTCTGGGAGTGACCTGGATGGGATAGTGGTCTGACCCCCAGGTGGTCGAGGCGGTTTCTCAGGTGTAGGCACACCGCTGGGACACCAGTGTAACATCAATATGCGACAGTTGAACCGTGCCAGTGGTTCCAGGGCGGGTGATTGTGCGCCTTCCTCAGTTGGCCACGAGCAGGCCACAGGCTGTGGCATAATCCAGCATCTCTCGTCCCCTGCGGGTGCTGCGGCTGCTGCCCCAGGCCGGGTTTTGCGCGTTATAATTCCCACACACGACAACGTCCGGACCCAGGCGGGCCCGCAGCCGCCCCACTGATTTGGCATCCCAGGACCGCGTTGGACGAACGTAGACGATGGCCACAGTGGTGTCCGTGGGACTCATGCGCACCGTGACGGCGCCGCCTTCCATGGGGCCATCCACGACAAAGGTCAGATCCACTGGAGCACTGTTGAGCACAGCCGTCATGTATGCAACTGCCTGGGACTTGCCTGGTGGGTGGCTGGCGTCTTGGCACGGATGGCTGGTGCAGGAGCGCGAGGTGCAGCTGGTTGCGCTGGCGTGGCACATGTACCCAGGCAGGCGAAGGGAGCTGCCACAGACGTTGGTCTCCTGCAGCGGTAGTACATTGTAGTTCGCCTGTGTAGTGCTGCTCTGCCAGTACAGCATGGCGTGGCCTCAGGAGGTTGCAGTTCCACTGCAGAATGCGGGGCCGTGGGCCTGTCCTGCAGGGTTTGTTAGCCATGCTTCGGGGCGGGGGGGGACTCAGGCGTGCAAGGGCGGCAGTGGCCGCCTGGAGTGCGGGGGCGTGGGGAGGTCAGCAGGAGCGGCACCAGCTGGTCTTGACCTGTTGCGGCTGAGGTAGTCATGACCAGTTGCCGATGAGGTAGCGAGCAGCTGCTCCACCACTGGCTGTGCGGATGCGTGGAACATGGGCGCCTGGCTGGTTGGCGTGGCTGCTGTTGGTGCCCCTGGGCAGCTGAAGGTTGCTGCTGCGGACATCCCTGGGTGGCAAGAGGCTGCTGCAGCTTTCGGCTGTCCTGCTGCTGGCTGGAGCGTCTTCTCGCCGCCTCTGCGTAGCTTGGTCGCTGCTGAGTGCGTGCCAACGCTCCGGACTCAGCTCGGGTCACTGGTTGCGGTGCGCGTGCCATAGCTGTGACAATCTTGTGTTCTTACGGCTAGCGGGGGCAGTGGGGGTCGGTGACTGGGTGGGAGCCATGGCAGTTGGTGCAGCGGGGGGTAGAGGCAGGGCACTGCTGTGCGGTGTGGCCTCCACCGCAGCGAGCACACCTCTGTTTGTTGGTGCTTCTTGACCGAAAATGCACTCGCGCATTTAATATACACTCGCACACCGCATATAAAATTTAATGAACTTCACCGACATCTATGAAACTGCCTTGCAGCAGTCAACCTTCATAATACGTCTAAGGTGTTGTTTTAGTGATGTCCTTTGACAGAAAATGAAATCCGACTTCTTTGCCAACGTGTACAAAGCATTACAAATGTCGAGAGAAGTATACCTTAGGGAAAAGAAGAAATTTCAGGAACCCATTTCTATGTGTCAGGGCACCCACCAAGATGGGATACATGAAAACCCCGGAAAACGCGGAAAAAGAACAACGGAACGACCATTTCAAGTGCGCGCCAGAAGCGCGCCAATCAGCAAGCGCCAGCGCCGACGCACCGAGGAATCATGGAAAAAGGTGGTAGTGCACTGGTCGGCCAATGAGGGAAGGCAGCGCATGGGACAAGTTGCGTATTGACCATATAAGAACAGGGAAGAAGCACGAATCCAATGAGACTGCTCCACGAGAGAGCCCAGAGGGTATAAAAGCGGGGCGCACAAAGAGAAGGAGGGCGCAAGACAACCGGAGGCATACAACCAGGAGGCGGCTGGAGCACGTGAGCTTCACGGAACGAGCCAGGAGGACGCGGCCAGGCCATCGACCACGCCATCCGAGTATGGGCGAGAGAGGCCCGACTTCGCATTGGCACCGTCATCCTAGGTGCTCCACGAACCTGTATCTTCGTGTCCCCAGCGGCATCGGTCGGGCACCAGCGGCCAACATCCGGCAGCGCCGTTTGCGTTGATGCATGGTATAGCGGGACGGCAACGGGTACAACGACGATGAGTGGAAAACGTGACTGCGTGAGCACTTTATCGACAGCAGTGCCCCTATCTCTCAACGTTTACAAACAGGGATAATATCCGTTTACGCCGCTTGTTTTTGTTCTTCCGCATGCAGCGCCACAAGTGGCGTTCTATGGTGGTTTTCTCGATTGCTCGCGTAATGCGCCTGATGTATAAGATTAACTGTCAGTCAGACTGACGGGAAGCGTTACCAGTTTCGTTGTGGGATGAAACTGCGGCTTTCTTCATATCATCGGGCCGTATTTATTGTTCGAAAAAGTGAATTTTTTCCAGGAGGTGCAAAAAAGGCCTGTGCTGCTTATCTGTGTTCTGGTAACGGTTGTTCATTTACTTGATCACCACTGTGTCCGATAAACATGCCCCTCCGCTGCCTTTTGTTCGTGTGCGAAAAACGTTTGCTGCCTGTATTCACATAAGCCTGCGTGTTTGTGTGTCGGAGTCGGCTTGACCTTTCTGATTGCGTACGTTAGATAGTGCTATATAGAAAGTTGCAGGTGCGCACATTTCTCGAGTCTAGTGTGGTGGTGCTTAGTTGTATATTGACGGTTGCTGTACCTGTCATCGGCACTGAGGCTTCTGCGGTTAGTCGCTCGCTATTGTCTCCCGCGCACACACTGCACCACTTGTTTGTCAGAGCGTCTGTCTTTTGACACATTGGTATTTTCAAACTTTCGTGCTGATTGCCTTGTGTTGGTCTGCTGAGAGCCATAAGTTCACTGTGCTAATCACGCTATTCCGCCTAATTCTTATGTACCTTCAAGGCGTTAGGAACAGCGCTGCTTACGTTATGTGTGCTGTGTGTGTAGTTGTTTCATGTTTCTTCCTATGCCTTCGATGAATTCAGATGTTCTATTTACACTAGTCAACTTTAGTTGGCTCCCTGACGTGTAGAGAAATGCAAGGGAAAGTAGTTGTCTTAGCAGTACCCCAGTAACAAAACGTTCCTTTTGTGGCGGGGAAGGCAGGTGGAAACACGACGAAAGTGTCGCTTCTATACTGGCAATGACAGTGGTAACCTGAGACCTCGCAATAATTACCCATAAAGCTCACCTGTTCACTATTAGAAGTTCTCACATGACAAAGTAAGTTTAAAAATAATTCAGTCCCGCAATTTTGTGCTAACAATGTCGGTTGCAGCTCGAAAGTCAGAATAATTTTCAAAACGCTCTGGTGCAAAGGTGTTGCATCACGATGTGCACCAAAGATTATTTCCTTTCTGTTCTTCCTTGAACGTAGAAATTATACTTGGGAAGCAGATTGCTACATTCTGTAATTATTCTCTACGACCTGTTCAGAAACACTCTATGGCTGACTCGTGGAGGCAATTGGCCCTCCACTGTGTTTTTGTTACACTGCAAAATAGAAATGAAAACAAATAATTTGTATTCCTTACACACACCTGCGATGTCATGGCTGTGGCATTCACTATGGTTGAAGACATCTTTGGCATGCTGAAGATTCGTTGGGGAGATTGTGGTGGAACATGAATGCAGCGTGGAGCTCATAAGCCACAAAAGAGTACCTTTTGAGTCGTCCATTATGTGCAGATATTCACCAGTTCGCATAGACCAAAGACAGGCGAGCATAAAGTTTGTTCAAATATTTTTATGTCCCAAATTGTTTAGCAAAAAAAGATTACCAGGGCTTGCGCTGTGAAAAACATTCCAATTTCATGGAACGAGTCAGATATTGTTCATTATTTTCTCGTGTAAAGCAATATATAAAGCATTACAGTAGTAGTAAAGCATATATAGTAAATAGTAAATAGTAAATAGCATATAGTAAATATATAAAGCATTACAGCAATAGTAAAGCAATACATAAATTTATTCTCTGATATTTCTGCACTGTTTATTTTTTAGGCAATAGGGCGAACATAGACTTAAAACAACGGAACAAGGAATGCATATGTCCAGTATATTCGTATGTGGACCCCTTATTGTAAGTGTATGATCACAAGGCAACAAATTAAATCTCTTGCACGGGATGAAATCATTGTATTCTACAAGCAAGTACGCACAGCCATTTTTGGGTCTTTCATGGTGCCTTGTTAGGTAAATGCTTTATAAGTAATGGTTCGAAACTTCTTTTCAGTGACAACTTGGCCTACGGTTCAAGGTCACACTAGGTACTTTTCTAAACACGTTTGCAAAACTTTCCTGAAAGTGCACTTTGAGGTGGCCCTGGCAGAAACTCGCAGAATCTAATTTTGGGTAGGTATTTGTTTGCGGGACGCAATTTCTGGGAGTGTTCATCTTATAAAATCTCACTATTGAGAAGTGTCATGAACGTCAATATTGGCGCTTGTGTTCACAGTCCGCTATTACAGATGTTCCAACAGTGGCCTAAAAGACCACTGTTTTGTTTTTACGTTTTGTAAATAGTTATTTTTTTCAACTTGGAGAGTTGTTGCTGTGATATGCCAGCACCACGGGCATATCTAACGTAGTAGCTGCTGCAACAATACGGTGGCACTGAAGATTTTTATTTCCCGCTTTTAATACTCCCGTAATACCAATAATACTCCTAAATACAGGCGTAGCATGAGTAATGCTTGCATTGGATTTTGATAGGGGGCTAAATAAGGAGTAAGTCTTTTTTGAAGGGGATTGTTTAGAACACTGAGAGGGACGTCTGCAATAAAATGTGCTGTAGTTGTGATTTATAAAAAAATTGTGCAGCAGCATAGTTAAGCACTATTCAGCTCAACTTCTGGCTCATACCACTACACCACAATGGAGGTAATGCATATCGATAGGGAAATATTTTAAGTGGAAATAACTCCATAAAAAATTTGCCACAGTGCAATATTAATCTATTCCTATGACTGGCCACTTATTTTTTACAGTAGAAACATCGTTTATCTGTAAGTTATATTACGGCAGCCTCACTACAGCTTTTTAGTTTAAGATGTGGTCTTCCACTTCGCCACATATGTCATCTTTTTCATCGTGTCAACATGTTCTTATGGTTATGTGCCTCTGAAGACTTCTTGGGACATTTGCAGGGAATTTTTGAAAAGCAAGAGAAATTTGACAGTGGCCTGGTGTCGTTTAGGTTGGAGTGTCTGTTGAAATACTTGATGTGGTCCGCTGTACTTGGGATTTTAAAATATTGGTAGTTGTTAACGTCTCTCTTGAAAGGCATGAAGGAGGTGAGATGAAAGGCTTGCAGGGGGTCAGGTATGATGAAGAGGTTTAAACTACTGGCACTTGCTAGTTGCATGTCAACTGAACGCTGAAGTCATACCTTTGTTTACGATTTTTCCTCTTTGGCACAATGCACAACCGGCCTTTGAATCTATAGTGGGTGTTAATGTAGTTAAAGGCACGCATTTTAACCTCCTTATTATTCAAGTGCAGCTCATGAAATTTTTTTTTCATGGCAAAGCTGCTCCTGACGCAAAAGTGACAGTCCTTATTTACTCAGACGGCTTCCGCCTTCATTGATAAATTTTTGTACCACATTGAGCTGACACCCATGCCCTCTGAGAATTGGAAGTGTGGGTATTTGGCTTGAACAAGTTTTCTCCTTTGAACAAAGTAGCATTTCTTGCTTTGTAGAAGCAGGGCTTTGGTCGCAATTACACTGACAGAAAGACGGGAGAGTTTTTATAGCACGCAACTGAATTTTACCTCAGGTAAAATGTTGAGGCTGGAAAAAATGCCTTCAAGTCTGCTTTGTAAAACTCGCCACCTGTATGTTTAAACGCTGGATTGTTTGGTTCTTAAGAATGTCTGACTTGCTCTCGATTGAATTCATGACGTGTATACAATTAGTCTGCTTGTTTAATTTTAATATGTGTAACATGCTCCCAGCTACCTTCTTTGCAAAATTATATGATTCACGCTGGCTTTTATGAGATTTCTTGGGATGTTATTTCAAACTATAAATTGTTTGGGCAAGTAACGTGACTTAGGTGAAAGGCCTTTTCAGGACTCTCATAATGTCTGTTTTGGCTACAAATAGCTTGATGTTACATTTACGTCTGGTGTCAGGAAACTGTACTATCTTAAATATTCATATTTTATTCTGGCATACTGCCACAAGTGACCTCTCGTGTCGAAGTGTTTTATCTTTAATCTTGGCTAGAGCGTTCTTTTCCTAAACTCTTGCATTGCATGGCTGTAAGTTTGTCATAACACAACCGTGTGTTGCTTTTTTTGCCTTTCCCTACAATTTATTGGCAAAATGCATGTTCTCAAGCAGTTATGCGTAAACATGGCATGGCAAGCGCAATGAAAACTTCCGCCATTCAGTTACCTTGTTTTATGTGATAGCATATTTCATGCTCACCTGCTGTTTAATGTCTGCGTTAGTGCCACGGTAGACGCACAAGTCTATTTATTTTTGATGCAGTTGCCCCTGAAACCGTCATTATTACCCATGTTTTTCAGTAAAGGTGAGTATTGAAAATGCAACTTGGAGTCTAGTGTATCGTTATGGTATTTATTCTTTGCACGTTGGTCATTTTCTGTGCAATTCAAAATAGAAAGCTATCCATATCTGTAATGTATGCATACTAACAACCAGTAAAGTTGTACAGCATATTGAAAAGCAGTGTATGAGTCTTATAGTTTGTTTCCTGTGTATTTTAATGGAAGGGTATTGTTTCTTTTACATGCAGCTAGAACCCAGAACAGAATCCTGCGGGTGAAGCCAAAGACTGTGTGCCGCTCTAGGTGCCTCAGGCCAACTTTTATATAGAACTATGCTGCGATAGGCAACTATAAAGAACACACAGGGACCCCACTGGTGCGGTGGTTTCTGCTTTCCAATCGTTGGTATCACTGCGGGCCATATATGACGGCTATGTTAAAATGGCAGTTGCGGTTTCCTGCTGATACCAATGCATCCGCTAGCCTGGCATATGACCTCGGTGTATACCGACAGGAAAGCAGAGATATTGGAAAAGTGGAGTAAAAAAGACAACTCCCCAATGTCTATTGGAACACCGTTTTATATAAACCGCTGGTCTGAAGGTAGCTGGAACGGCGCACTGGATAAATGCCATGTTCATTTTACATGGATCAATGTTCTAGTAACTTAAACTTCCCGTTAATTTGGAACAGTGATCCCCATACTTTTATTTTGAACACCGATCCACATACATTAGTTGCAAAAATATGTTGTGCACTGTTCCACTTAAGTTTTAGGTTACGTGGAACACGGTTCTAAATGTATAACTGGAACCTTTTTGCAAAAATGTTGCAGGTACTAAGTGGATCTTATGAAAGATCCAGATTAAGGGTGTACCAGGGACCCACAGGCCTTTTGTCTCACGTGCATGGGGTTCGATACCCTTTTACCATCCTTTTCGAAGACGCGGCGCTCTGTCCCTCCAATTTCGAGATCGAAATATAGGGTCACGCCCTTCCTTTTTAGAAGCCGTGGCTCATGTTCTGGCCCGTCCCGTTCGAGCTCAAGCCCTCCAATTTCGGCCTGCCTCACGAACGCTCTTTTTTCTCAGGCTCCATAACCTTCTCTCTCTAGCCATTCCTTTAATTAAGTGCCCGCCAGACCTTGCCCTTTCCTGATCACGAGTAGTTTTGCGAGGTCCATTTCCGGTGCCACGTTCTCGACACTCCTTCAAAACTTTTTCCCACAACTCTCTGAACATTTCTCATTGAGTCCGGCCGCGGACGCCATTTTTGTGAAGCAGGTTCTTTTTGTACTGAGGAGGATAAAGTTTACCGGGCGAAAAGAAAGCGAGGCTGGTTTGGCAACGGATAAGGACTAAAGTATATTTACGGAACGAATTACAATGTAACGTGCACCAGTTAGAATCAAGGTAACCTAATAACAACAGTCCTATGAGAAAAAAGTCCCATAAATACAGTCCCACTGCCAATTGCTCACGCTCAGTTGTGGGTGCCTGTCTATGTATGAGCTAGCTCGGTGCGCAGGGTTCAGTGCGCTTGCCCAGTGTGATGGCCGCTGGCAATGTGTCACCTTGCCGTTCTTGCTACCCGGTGAGAAGTCTTGGCGCTGTTCCCCGTGTGCTAATCGGAACGCGGAGAGGGTTGCCTTGCCGACGTTGAGAGGTCTTGCCAAGATCGAAGGTCTGGAGGACGATGCGTTTGGGCTTCGAGTGTCGTGGCCATTCACCCTAAGCCGAGAGTTTCCAGGAGGAATGTGTGGCTCAGTAGCAAAGATCTCCTACGCGTTCTTGCCCAGCCTAGAGCTTGTGGAACCACGTCCTCCTTCCTGCCTCCAGCACTAGCGACCTCTCGCTCGTCCTCTTTCGCCACGTCCTTTTCTCATACCTTGGCACGCACTTTTAAGTGCGAATGCACTTTATAAGCGACCCCAAACCATCCACCGCCGCCGGCGGCGGCGGCGGTGGCGTCCGCAGTGCTCTTCTATATTTAAAAAAGAAACAGCATCCGGCGCCAGGTTTCGATACGAGGACTTTGCGGCCGCAGCGCGACGCTCTAGCGACCAAGCCACGGACGCGACGCTGATATCAGTGTTAGTGACCCGCCTTATATCTTTAACGCATTCAAACTACCTCGTCAGCGGCGTGCGTTGGCGACTCAGCGGCGTTATAGCTGCTTGACAACTGCGTGGTGTACACGTGAAACTACAAACCCGATGGAAGAGATGGAAGAGAAGGCGGCGAGGCGGTTGGGCTGCGGGGGCCGAGCGCAAGAGCCGCAAGCGGGCCGACAACCGTGCATTCGCACTTTCACATTCTCCCCCTCGGGGAAATGCGGGGCAATTTTTTCGTCTTTACTTGTTTAAACACCCCAAAAGCACCTTCTCACTGCGATGTTTTATATGTTTTACTTCCTTCCGCCATTGATTAGCCACACTTTGATCGACAGTGGACGTCTAGACAGTGCGTCGAAAGCGCACATGCGAGGTGTTGCGGGTAGCGTAATTTCAAAGCCCCACGCGTTTCCTTCGATCGTCGTGCAAGGTGTTGCAAGTGGGGATTGGGGGGCATCCTTCTGTACTCATGTATGGCGACGGCCGCTTAGAACACAACCCCTTTCTCCATCTTTTGCCCGTGTCGTAGATCAGTTCTATATACATCGCCACTCCACTCTTGAGAGAATTGTCCTTCCCGCCTTGCTTCTTCGGTGGTTGTCACGAAGCTTCTGTGTGGTTCTTCTTTTCCTTATTCCCTCTGTTTACCTTTATTCTCTTTTTCTCTCTTGTTCTCGTCAAAGCGGGGATACGGGGGTTATCCAATAAACGTGTGCTCGGTGAACTTCCAGCCTTTCATGGTGGTCTTCCTAAGGCTTGTCACGGTCGAAACCATTTGGCCTCGTTTGTTCTTATCCTCTCGTTATCTTTTCCTTTCCGCCCACTCTCTTGTTTTCGGTATCTTCCCTTTTTCCCAGCTTTTGGTGCATTTATCGTTCCTGCCGGCGCAGGCGCGAACCTTTTTTGGTCGCTCTGGCGCGCCAATCTGGTGGGTTACTGCTCATGAAATGTTTAAAGATATTGAAGTTGTGCTAAGATGAGACTGACAGCGGAAAACGTTCTCCAAGAGCGTATTGCGTTTCTATAAGCAATGTAAACCTTTATAGATTTTCCTGGGCCCTAATCAGGATTTTTCTGTGCGCTTGGCGTTTCTTCTCGCATTAAATCGATCAGATTGAGGGGAATCTCAAAGGTGGAGTAAGTTTAAGCGTAGTAAAATATTACATCGACCTCAATGCAGTGGCACAGCTGCAAAGGAGAACTGTATAGCGTTCTTCGAAGCTTCACAATTGAAGAAAAATTCGTCCGTGTCCAGGAATGAGGTGGACGCCAAAGTTTCTTTCGCATTCATTTTTATTTTAACAGTCCTTTTTTGCATGCATTTTTTTTTGCAATTATATGATCTCCCCGACGGGTTCTTTCCTCTTCAGTTATGTCACTCCACCATACGTCGACATTTTTTACACGGATACCTCTGCTTAATCCACTGTTAGAGAAGGAATCATCAGATGCCCCACCAACAGCAACAGAAGTGCATTGCACGCTATTCATTGTTTTAATGAGTAGCATTCTTTGCCCAGTACCCCCGTAGCCAAGACCATATAACGTCCTGCATTTTCACAATAATGGAGATTGCGGCAAGGTTCCAAATGTAATCCTAGCAATAACATCAATGGAGATAATCGGTGAGACGAAATTAAAAAAAAAGAACAACCAAAAAAATATTTTACACATAACGGAAAATGGCAGAAAGTACAACTCAGTGCACTTCCTCAACAATGCATATTTCGGGAAAATTTCACCTGTGATCGTTCTAATACCTTAATAAAGATAATTGGTCGAACGATACTTTACTTTGAAAAAGTGAAAAAGGAAAGAATAATAAAAATTAATTCCGGGAAAGAGCAAAGCGCGGAGTCCTGCAGTTCCACAATATTACAGGTTTAAGGAAAGTTCTACCTGAAGTTGTTATAGTGGTGTAAATGGAGATAATTGGAATTTTTCGAAAATTAATAAATGACAAAACCGAAAATACGGAATATGGCAAATCGTTTTACCACCTGTTTACACAAAAGTGCACATTTTGCGAAAGTTCTACCTATAATCATTATATTAGGGTAAATTACATTATTTGTCAAGCAATTGGAAACTCTGGAAATAGAAAAATACAGGAGAAATTGGGGGAATGGCGAATCGTGTAACGCCCTGCATTTCCGAAATATTGCAGATTTCGCGAAAGCTTCACTTTTAATCATGGTAATAGCGTACATGGAGATAACTATTTTATTTTATTTTTATTTACAAAATACTGCAGCCCTTTTTGAGGCCCAAGCATGAGTGGGGTACAGATACCATATTCTGATACATATTAACATTGCAAGCAAAAAAGTAAGGAATAACTAATGAAAGCAACGCAAGGGGAAAAAGCAAGGGTATAGAAAAGCCGAGGTTTCGCATACAAGGCATGCATGAAAAAAATTAAGAACTGGAAAAAAAGTAGACCATTTAAAACGCCATAACACAAGCAACTGAAATGGAGAGAACACAAGACGGCTGAAATTTTACATGTTAAGGAAATTTTCAATTGATCGGGGTACATCATTTTAAAGAAATATGTGGCTGGGGAGGGTATTCCAATCTATTATGGTTCTTGGAAAGAAGGAATGTTTAAACTTTTCTGTACGTGCAAAAATGGGAGTTATGCTACAGGAATGGTGGTGTCATGTGGGTCTAGTGGTCCGACAGGTTAGAACTAGTCCGACAGGAGTTAGAAAAAGCAATAAATGTTGCCAGAAAAAACTCACACTCAAGAATAGCGGCATAAGTATTCTACGCTTTAATAGATAATTCCTTGAATATCTGCAAAGTTTTAGGAACCGACCAGTATTCCAGGAAAAGCGCTGTGAGAGGACTACGTGCATGCTTTCGCCAGCAAAAGTCGCAGTCCTTGGTGTTTTCTCCTTGTTACCTAACGTTATATTTTAATGTTCAGAAACATGTCAGTAGTAGATTCAAGTACGGGTCACAGTACGAGTGCACAGACAGACCAGAAGTCACACATGACAAAACTACACCTAGGACGATACACTACTAAATCACACAACAGATTTATGGAAGTTGTTCTATCTAGATTAAGGATACGTCACACACTCGCGACACATTCCCATCTTTTCACTGGACCTCCAGCACCCTTGTGTAGGGGGTGTGTGGAGGGCGGGCCCATCCGTAATTCATATCCTGAATACATGCAGAGCACTCGACAGAACAAGACTGAAAGACTTCCTACAGCTACACAGACAACACATTCCACTGCAGCCAGCATTCTTTCTAGCGGATGATCCCGTGATTTCTCTGCAATGCACCTTTGTTTTATGGCTGAAATCAAATTTTTACACCTCATTTTCTATCACGCGTATTTATTACCTGGCCCTCTACAAAAACCATCTTCCTTATGTTTAGTCGATTGCAATTTTTATTATGATTACCAATTTTATTATTCATCTCCTCCCATCGATCTGTTAGTAAGTGGTTTTTTACGCTCTTTACCTAGCTGGCATTGCGCCACAAAGATATGACCACCGCCATCATCATCATCATCATCATCGTCAAATTGTACGGTTCCGGCTTAAGAACGCCGCCTTCTCGTCGAGCTAGCTGCACGCTTTGTTTTCCTTTCCCTCTCTCGTGCCGGCAGCAGGACAAACACATCAGCCGTGCTTTCTTCTTAAAGATGATAGTCTTTCTTAGGCGACCTAAGCGCAGACTTTTCGGTCTGCCTGAATGCTGTCTGTTTATGTGTTATGAAAGGATAAATGTATTACAAATATTCCTGGTATCAATGATACAACGTACCAACCGGTAACAATTCCACAATTGCACCGCCTGTTGCATCAAAGCCAACCCTGCCCGAAGGCTGCCAGTTGCAGGCGCTTACAGAAACGCACAAACTGTTTCAAATCTATTGTAGACAAAAAATTAACATGCAAATAATTTATAGTTGCTTACAACCAAAAGATTAACATAAAAGGGAAACAAGGTTAGAAAAACATTCGCTTCTAGATTGCAGCAATGTATGGAACAAAATTTGTGGTAATGCCACAAGGAGTACTGTAGCGCAATAAAACCAATTCTAGCACCAAAATCAATTGTAACAACAAAAATAACGCAAATCAAGGAGGACAGAGGTCTGGAAAGATGCCATACCTGTGACGCGATTCAGTCACCCGGGCAAAGTAAACAAAAGCTGCGCAATTGTCTTCTATACGCACAGCCAAATGTAAACACCTTACTCCGGTGTTATGTGAATACTTGTAAACATGGTTGAACGAGAACAAGACTTTACGCATACATAGGGCAGAAAATCATCAGCAATATTTGTAGTGTTCCTTTATTAAAAACTTTACGCATGCTTGGTTTTTGATATATCAAATAAAATACTTCAAAAACGCCTAAAACTGGCTTGCTGTTGCCCGCTTTACATGATTTTATTTTAAAGAATCAATATGCCACAGCGACGAAAGGTTCCGCTAGATCGGTTCCCCGTTCCGCTTGGAACGATCATGGTATATGGCAACGTGGTTCTATGAACGTCGTTGTAGGGTTCCTCAATCCACGCACATCTGCGCCGTACGGCAGCGCTGGCACCAGGCACCCGATTCGGAACAGTGGAACGCGGTAAATTTAAATTGACTTGAGCAAACAGCTAGCCTGTAGTCTTGGGAGGAAAGAGACGGGCTAGGAACAGGATGAGAGGGGAGAGGAAGAGAAGGGAGGCATTTACTTTGCAGGGAGCCAGTCTGCTATCGTGTTTCGCCGATATATCCTACAAAAGGAGCAGATACGCGGCCATTTTTTGATAGCCTCTCGAGGGACTGCGTAACGTAGCACGGACGCAGAGTGAAACATCTTTGAGACTCTGCTGGTTAAGTGCATAATGTCTCCGCACCCCTGGCGGATTTTTACCGGATCTGCCTCACTGAGTGAAGAGAGTGAGTGTGAATAAAATGCTGATTTGGTTTAAAATTTCCACAAATTGTCTCTTCCATAGAAGTGGCATAAAGCGTGCCCTAAGCGATAATAATCTTGGCATCTTTAAATGGGTGGGCTGAGGCGTACAGAAGGCAGGTTCTTCCTGAATTGATCTCCGAAGCGCCCGCCGGCGCCGGCGCCTGCATTCTGATGGCGCTTTCTCTAGGGGTTGCTACAATAGGTGGATCATGCCTATAATGGATATACTTCGCATTTGTGCATCCGTGCGCGCTGCAGGCAACGACAGCTTGAGGAGAGTGGGTTTAGCACGCAGTGAGTTTGGTGACATTTTCGGGTAATTTTTGCTTCGTTTAAAAGCAATCCGCACGTTGAATAAGGCTGAAAGTGCTGACTTCGGCAGTATACAGTACGGCTGGCTATTTATGAGCTGAACAGCGCCAAAGTCGAGAATATCTTTCGTTTTTCTTATCAGAAAAGAATTGACCGCGTCATAAGAACACTTCTTTCTTTTACAAAAGGTATGGGAATGATCTGGGGAACGATTTAGCGGTTTTGGTATATCTATCCAATCTAGTGCTCGCGCATAGCCAGGGGATTGAAGTTGAGGGGACCGTAAGAAAAGACATACCACTTCGCTTTATTGAACGATTTTTCAGTCCATACCTCGTTACAATGCCGCCCGTGAAAATGTTTAGATCATCCCGTAGGGAATAATGTATAGAGGGCGGATTTGAAAGAACCCGAATAACACGCCATTATGCTACTATGCTAGAGTTCGTAGTTTGTTGGTTTCTGTTCGAAAGAAAAAAGGGCCGTTGGTTGCTCAGGCATTAAAACTGCGAGGAGCTAGGAGGACTTCCGATGCGTCTTGAATGGGAAGGCGTAATTGTTTATTGAATCAAAATCCTGGAATTCTTGGCGCCGCCGTGTTCTCTGGCCCAGAGAAAACCAGAAGCGGAAGTGGCGGGGTCCTTCACTTGCTGCCCTGGCTGGCTGTAGTTTGTAGCGGTGCCGGGTGAGTAGCGGCTGGAGTTTGGAGCCCCGCGTGGCCCGCTGAAGATAGGCATGCTCTCACCAACATTTTTTTATCCTTTTCTTTTGCGCATTCCCCTTTTTCGCCCTACACATCTAGACATCGCCCTAAAGTTAATCCCAACATCATTCCTACCAAAGTTTAACTCGATGCATATAAAATACGTCGAGTTTCTAATACCGGTTGGCGACGTGAGAGCTCAAAGAGGAACGTTAGGCCTAACTTCAAGCTTGCCAATGCGCCGTCTCCAGCGGCTCCGCTATCTGTTCGGCTGGGCAGAAGCCAACAAAAAATTAGCACGCATGACTTCTGGTCATGAACTTTTTATAGACCGGGGGTAGCTTCGGTGCCCTAAAGACCTATTCGAACATTTTATTTAATCTTTGGAAGATTATGACTGCACTGTTCTCTCTTAGGAGCTGGGGGCATTATCAATTCCACACCGGTTAGCAATGTGATATATTTCATGAAAATGAGCTATAGAAGGTGTGCTAAATTCCACGCTGGAGTGTGACCCAGAGGAAGTGATGGTCGGTTTAGGTGTTATAATCGAGTCGAATTTATGCTCGCCTATTATTTTCGCATATTAAGGGGAGACGTATGGTCAGAACTTCGTAAGAGCTGATTTTTTTCCCTCATCGCAACAATTGTGCCGGTTCTTGGAATATTTAAAAAATTGGGGCAGCTCCGCATGGGTGTCTCAGAGACTGGGCAAACAGCCAAGCTTATTCTTGGTTTGGCTAAGTTTCTGCGTGGCTATGTTTGGAGAGTCCGCCAAGTGTTCTTCGAGGGTATGCTTAGAAAGTCGGTCATGGTATCTGCATTACATCGTCGTTAGCACACCAAACAACAAGGAACACTGGGTCATTAAAATATACACGATGTACGCCACCACCTAGTCAGACCGGATCTCATGCGACTCGCGGACGTTTGGCTGCCGCTCCACCGGGTAATGTCCTGGACTGGACCGAAGCCGTCGCATCGATTCTCAATTAGCGGTGCAGTGTCTTTCGTGCCGCCCTTCCTCTCGTTCGGGAGTGGCGCTGAAGTTGTGCCACCCCGTTTCAGGTGCCACCCCATAAAACCTTGTCCTCGCCCTAGATGTTACAGTCGCCTTCGGCCATGTCTCACGCCAGGCCACGATGGAGGCACTAAACCAACTTCACTGTGGTTTGCGAACACACAATTATGTAAAAGCATTTCTAATAAATCATACCGCACCCACAGCAATAAGAGACATTCAATCCAACCTCTTTCGGAAGCCTAAGAAAGGTACGCCACCGGGCAGAGTAATTTCGCCCTGCTACGTAAAGTTACCAAAATGAAATCGCAAAAATCTGCAAAGCCTTCCTCACATAGGCTTTACTCTTTACGTAGCTGATACAACAATCTGGGCTGCGAAACGATCACTGTCTGATATATGTAAGAGACTTCAAGAGGCTACAAACTGGGTGGAAAAACTGGCTGGACAAAACGAATCAGAATGCACGACAAAAAAATCCGAAGTTATCCGAATCCGCAGCACTTGTTACGCAAGCCCAGAGCACACAATAAGCTTGGAGATCACAGTATACCCGAAAAAGATGCCATAGCAGTCCCAGGAATTCTCATACAAAGGAACGGCAAGATAAACCTCACCGTAGAAAATATCAAGAAACCATCTCCGTAAATTTAAAAATACTGAGAAGAATACCTAAAAACAGAGCCAGGCTCAATGAGGAAAGAAGTCTGCGCATTATGGAGGCCCTGATTGTCAGCAGTCTGGCATATAGCTTGTCTTTGCCCTGCCTTAGCGGGAAAGCGACAGATCAAACCAACGTCATACTCCACACAGCATACAAAGCCGCCTTCGGTGTGCAACATTTTACGTCATATGCGAAGCATGTGGGCATGGAGGCGTCCGACACCTTTGAGAAATGAAAGACGCATTCCTCATTTCGCAAAAATAATCTATTATAAAAACTACTGCTTTTATATCAAAAGTTTTTCTCACTTGCGTCATCGGAAAATCGGCTGTTGCACCTCACACGGATTTACGACCTTGCCGCTCAAAGTTCTCTATGACTGGTAGTCCTGGATTGTTTTGTTCTCTAGCTTTCACCTCTCGTCGAAAGTGGACCCCGTGAAAACGTCGTAAAGCAGGCAGGAACCGGCTTCGCGAAATCTGCGCCTGTAGCAGGAGTTTATCTGTGCTTCCCCGTGGCCCGTGAATGTACGCAAATTGGGGAGGAGCACAGCACGAGAGAAATCACGCCACGAACATTGAGCAACATGTTCTTGAAGGTCGGGCGGAGCTGGCATGAGTGATGACACCATGACTCTCCGAGGTTTGCCAGAGCGCGTTCGGTGCCCGTAGGCCAGCATCCAGAATCACTATACAAAAATGCGTACGGCCCACGTAAATCTGCCAATAACAATTTTGAATCTGGCCTTGTACGAGGCCTATAGATCAGTATTTGTTAATGCGTAGCATTCTTTGCTGAAGTACCCCGTTGCCCCCCTCCCTCCGCAACCGCTAATTGCGCGTTCTCCACCATTATGGGGTGACCTGTAGGTAGAGAGTGCAAAGATTGTGCGTTGTCCTTATTCACACCAGTCACCGCAGAAGCCCATGAGGTTCCAGGAGAGGCTGGGCCAGAGGCACTCATATATCCGGATGCTGGAGGATTGTTGCCTACAGTTTGGGTTTAAACAGTTTTCTCTTCAGCTTTCGCGAGAAGACAAGGACAAAATTTGCTAACAGTTAAGTGGCCAGTCTTTTTCCATGCCCAACCAAATTCAATGTCAACGTTATCATCAGCTTCCGGATAAGACCGGCCACATTCTATAAAGACACTGGGAGAGGGGCAAAATTTTTCAATGTGCTACATTTCGTGACAGTAAAAGCAGACTACGCGATTCGGGCGATATTCTGCTGTCCGAAAAAGCTCCATGTAGAATTTTGCCACTCTAGGTAAAGCAGTCGTGTCAAAAGGTAACACAGCTCAGTCAGTCTTTCCGATCTTTTGAACACGAAGGATTTCGGCCTGTTCACGCGAACCCCATTTTTATTGGCGTCGTTGCTCTCCGCCCGGTCTAGTTTTATTACACCTCGTATGGTGTTTTTGTAACTTTGAAGGGGTTCAATTACGACTTCAATTGATTCTGTCTCGCCATCCTGTCGAAAGGTTAGTCTATCTACTTCGAGTAGCTTGGCCGCAAGGTTTGCATCGTACAGGGCTATATGAACGCTATGTGCTGCGTCGTCAGAAGTCACTGCGGCCATTTCAGCCAGTTCTGCCGAGGGGGCAGTACAACCGATAGCATTGGCTATAGCGTTTCGAGGAACGCGTCTGATTGTAATTTTAGCTAGAGGTCTCAACTGCAGATTGATTGCTGATCGACTTACCCGTCGCTGCGTGTGGGTCTCTTCTTTTTTGCTAGAAGAACTCGCTGCCAGCCTTCTTCGTCGTCGAGATCATGCTGCATCTGGTCGTCTTGCGAGTCGTTGTCTTCATCTTCTTCCTGACGGGCACGTGCATTCGATGGCATGATCAATGGTTCCGACGGGCCGTTCATGTCTTCGTACAGCATCGCCGTTCCATGTGTCTTCAAAGAGACGCGGTGTCCACTCGATAGCTTCGATGGTGCCGGTTGAGATCTCGCCGCCACACCCGAAGGCACACACCCCGGCATATAAGCGGGTGCCACGGCGCCGGTACCCGCTGTTGCTGGACTGCGAGTTTTGGAATGCCGCTGGTGCGTTAGGCCTAGCCGCCGATTAGTGGAATCCGAAGCCGTTTTTGGAGCAGTCGGTGGTCTTAAGGGACGAATATTGGTGTCCAGGTGTTCACCGCTTTTTCACAAAGGCTCGTATCCACTTCAAAATCCAGAATTCTAAAAAAATATCACAAACACAGGCCGAAATTACACGAGCCCACACACGAGGTGATTGCACGACGTTGCCCCCTCACGGGAATCACTACAGGTGAATTTTTACAAGCCGGGGACCTTTACCCTGCGCCTAAGTCTCAGCAACGAGGCATTTTTAGCTTTTCGATTGCCTCATCGGAAAACCGGCCACCATGTCCGATATCAAACACGGGGCATTGAGATAAGTAGCACAACTCCTTAGCCACTCATCCACCATGGCGGGTTGATTCGATTTAGAAAGTTCCCCTTCTACAATGTATCACTTTACTCGGGACCTTTTGCGCATGCGTTTCCAGGTCCTCTGGCATGTTGGCCCAGCTGAGCAGAAGCCCGAGTGTCGGTATTTAAATGTCACTCAACAAAAGCGCTCCGGTTCATTCGACATACGTGAAAGGATTTCGTCATACATGCTAATGGCTGTTGTATCTCTGGTTTCTCGTTGGAAAATGTACAGCGCAAGCACCCCTACGCGGTCCCTTCAAGCAGCCTATGCAAAACCTGTAGGAGCTACAGCAGCTTGTAGACACGGTAGCCGAAGGATAGCTACATGTAGCTATAATGTGGCCACAGAGAAGTTATTTGAGAAAGCCTCGCAAAAGAATGGCAAAAAAATGGCTGAGCTTGCACTAGCAGCGCAAGGCCTGACAACCAGCAGAGCTTGCGGCCCATCTCCCTTCGTCGGAGACCCGCCTGTTGCACCAGGCACGAATTTCTGATTTTTGCCTTTGACAGTTCTCCATGGTGTGGCAGTCCCAGACCTTTCAGCCCACAGGGCATCAAACGCCTTCGAAAGCCAACGAAAGGTGCCCTGCATATTTGTAAACAACATAAATCGAGGAAACAAAGTCGACTACTGCAGCTTTTGTTTTCCTAAGAGGAAACTGGCAAAGTAGGACACGTGAAATTAGTATGAAACTAGTGACATGCTGACATTTTTTTTATAATTTTGTGTTTAATCACCAGAAATGTCATTGTCTCTTGATACGTTTGCAACAAAGACTGTTTTCCGTAAGGTGCTAGACATTTGAGGAGAACTGAAAGGACCTCATTTTATTATTCAGCCCCGTTTTGAGCAGGAAATACTCCCGCATCAGCCCCTAGTCCTCAAACACTCGTCTTCGCGTCTTAGCACCCAAAAGGTTTCATTTTACTTCACAGTCATCCTGGGAGCAGGCGATAACCACTGCAGGACGTCCGTCTTTATTGACTAAATTTTAACCAGCACCTGTCCGAACAGCTCAGAAGGAACAGTAAGAGCTCGGCATATCAAGAACAAGCTTCGTTCTTCTCATCTCTCGATGCTATGTAAGGCCAAGAATGTAGAATAGAGGTGGCA
Source organism: Haemaphysalis longicornis (assembly GCA_013339765.2). Classification (NCBI taxonomy): domain Eukaryota; kingdom Metazoa; phylum Arthropoda; class Arachnida; order Ixodida; family Ixodidae; genus Haemaphysalis; species Haemaphysalis longicornis. Next base: position 130,310,174 of record CM023452.1, on the reverse strand, counting down.
TATTGCGACGTTGCTAATCTCCTGCTTTGGGCTAAAGTACATCTGCTGGTAAAAAGAAGGTTTTGTTTACCTATAATTTACTGCTGGCGAGGCCAGCGGCATTTCTGTGAGTTTTCCCAGCGTGTACGTGGTCTTTGCGACTGAAGTATACAACGTCATTTCTGTTTGCGACCAAAACATATCCGTGTTGTACCGCCAGCAAGTCGCGTTGTATGCTATGCAGCATACGACATGACCTTATCATGCGCCGGAGCGAAAACGAGGAAGAAGCAGATCGAGAGCCGTCTTCGACTCAAACCGTAGGGATGGTCGTGAAGGTAGTATACAGCTTCGCTAATTTCAAGTCTTACACGTTAGTGGGAGCCTTTTCATTGTTTCTCCCCCTGGCGATCTTTAACGTCACCGAAATCCCGAACACCCGGCTATTTTCGCCTTTTGCCTCTATCAGAAAGGCGGCCGCCGCTCTGGGAATGGGACTCGCGTCCTTGGGTTCAGCAGCACACCTTAGCCACTGAGCCAGTGCGGCGGAAGAGAGTTCAAACCAAATTAGCTCAAGCGTCACAGAGGTAAACATTGCCTTCGCCTTTGCGTTCTCCTGTACCTTGAATAACTGATTTTCAGCCTGGGTAGGCGTATGCGCGTAGCCGTTTACGTCAGCTTCTAATACGCCGCAAGCCTTCTCTTGGGAACAGGGTGTGGGAAGGAGTCCTTGATGTGGCAACTGGGCGCAGTTGGATGACCTATAAATATGGTTACGTGGCACATGCTGCGCCTGAATCTGCAAAATCATTGAGCAGCATGAAAGGTGGATAGGCTCACCCAGCACAACCAAAACACACCGGCTCACCCAACTCAACCAACTCTGACGCTTTCACAAAAGCGTCAAATCGTTTGGAGGAGAAAGAAGTAAAATGCGTCGCGGAAACGATGATGGAAAATGGGATCTGTATTCTGTGTTTGTCATGTTGCGAGAAGACACCGAAAGGTGGGTGAGTTCGAAAAAAATGTTTGTGGGTGACGATTCTGCGGATTCCAATGTTAGAACCACTGCTCTACGTTGAACTAGGGCATACGCAACTGGGTGGTACAATATAGTGTTCCCCGAAACGTCGTACATAATGGATTGCAGCACGCCTGGACCCTACAGCTGTTTTTCTAACACATATTGCGCGTCGGCGCTAGTTGATATTTGATTGACAACATTGGGGCAGCCACCACACGCTTCCATACCTTCAATTTTCTCTAGTGCGGTGCCTGACACAATACTTACACCACGTATAGCCCGATCTGCTCATCTAGTGCGGCGAAGCCACGCTTGTTATGCTACCGACTTCAGTTTTTACACCTAAAGTGCAACACAAGAACACATCATAATCCCACACTCTTGCTCGAACGGCAAGAGTGCATCTTATGCAGATGTGGTTCGACGTTTTCATACGTCCAATGCGGTCAATTCGCGTCAAACATTTTTATAGACGATGGTCTTTCTTGGGCTACTTAAACCCAGAAATCTTGGTCTGTCTGTATGTCTGTGTTTGACTCAATTCAGCCACCCGGCCGAAGTAAAATAGATAATGTGCAATAGTCTTCTATACTCACAGCCAAATGTAAACGTCTGAGCGCGGTTTATATGTTCATACTTGCAAACTTTGTTGAACATGAACAACATATTACGCAAATATAACAGAGGGAATTAGTAAACATGAGATATTTGCAGTTCCTTTATTAAACATTTCATGGATGCTTGATTTTTCGATAGCAAATGGTATTCTTCATCTGTTGCAGAAACCGGCCGCCTGTTGTTGTCCGCGCCACCTCCTGGCGGCATATGAAAAATCATGCAGCAACAGCAACCAAAGGTTTCACCAGCTAGCTTCCCCGTTCGGCTTGGAACGTACGTGGAGCACGGCCACGCGGTTCTATAAACATTGAAGTCGGCCGCCTCGATTCAAATCGCCTTTAGCAAACGTTTAGTGCGTTTACCTTGCGGACGGTAGAGGAACAGCTTGAGGGCTAAGCGGGAGAGCAAAGAAAGGCATTTTCTTGGCAAATGTCTACACAGACCATCCCATTTTGATGACATTTGCAACGAAAGGAGTAGATACGCGGCCAATGTTTTGCTGGCCTTCCTGGACACCACTCGCCCGCGTTTTTCGTTCATCTGACTAATGATAATTCCCGAACTCTCCGACACGTGATTTGCATCCGCACTCGTCTTCATGCAGCATGTCGAAGAGCTTACACATGAGTCTTTTAGGACTCGGACGACAAACGGATGAATACGTTGATCAGGTTTAGTCTGGCTCTTTGTTGCGTTTTAACCTGGAGTTTTTTTTTGAAATATGCTTTATTGCTTTTCCTTCGAGCATATGCGGCCAATTTTCAGGCGACACAAGTTAAAAAGAAGACATTTCTTGCTGTTCTATTGCTTCATTTACATCTTTTGACTGACTGATTGCGCGCGACCGTGATGTCCCGCCAGCGCAGAATACAAGGCTGCGCTTTGTAAACAATGTGCTACGCCCGAAGTGGTCTTTCAAACAGACGCTCAATGCAACATGGGAAGTTGGAACTGCCATTATCGGCATACTTGCTACGATACACTGCGACGTGTTCTCGCTAACTGCTTGCATGCATGTACATCATTTTTAGGTCACGAAGACGCGAGCAAGCGGTATATTCATTCCTTCGTGTGTGCCTGCATGGGACTAGTTTTTGTTTCGGACGGACATCAGAGCGGCGGTGGCGCTGAGGTCGATACAGGAACTATATGCACTGTGTAGCGATGCGACAGCAATTGCCCGGAGTGTATCATCGGACTCCGGAGGCTTCGGGCCTTAGGATTGGTATCTTTCGCTGCAATGAGAAACTTGCATTTATCCACCGGACGACGATATTAGAAAACCAATACTGCTAGTATATGACCAGTGCACTGGGAGGCATTAGCGACGCTTGTAGGGACCATGGGGACGCTGCAACTCATGACTAAGAAGCAATCGCAACTCTGTCAGTGGTGCTGGATGCACTGCGCGCACTGATTTTAGTGCAGTCGGTATCAGTGCGCGGTGGTGGCAAAGCACACACTCGCGCAAAGCACAGACTCGCGCGCACACTCGCGCAAAGCCTGCGGAGATATGTTGGATCAGCTCGTCGTATGCAACGCCACCGTCACTAACTTTTGTGGAATATTATTTGCTCTTATGCACACCATTTCCAAACAGAAGGAAACAGTTACTGCCAAAATTATACTTTCACACCACATCGGCCGGGTTAATGCATCCCCAATTCCCCGATTGCGCGAGCACAGCGGCACAGCAACAATTCGAGTAATTTTTATATTTGCATTGCACAGAAAGGATCCCTCATTTTTCCCCTGAATGACGCTCGTCAGCTGTTAATAGCAGTTAAGGTGTTTCGGAGTTGTCAAAAAACCGCAAAAACAAATAGCAATTCATGCTCGCAGATGGTAAACCGGAAACGCGCATTACGATCGCACCGATCCAGGCTAGCTTAATTATGTGCCCAATCAACAGCTTCGTGCATGGTGTCGATTATAGATAACAATGTACATATGAATAAATCGCGCATGGTGCACCTTTATTACGCGCGCAGATGAGTTGCGGACGGCACCGACCAGTCTGCCGACGTCTCGTCGTCGGTAATCGTTCAGGTAGCAAGAGCTGCCCCTACAACCATACAACATTCGTGCTGTAATGAATGCGGGTCTATTTGGTTAGTTAGTAGAACGTAATACACCCATGAAGCCGAAACCACTCTATATAGGCGCTAAATATTAAACGTTGTGGTTTTGCTCCTCGGCGGCTGTGCTTCCCCGTAGCTACAAGCCGCATATGCGTTACCGACCTGCACGGTTTTAGGAAATATATGTTCGCATAAGTGCAGAAAAAGCAGTGTTTAACGTAAAGCGTAAAAGCAAAGAAAGGGAAGCATTATTTTCGCAGTACGGACTGAGCCGGTGACACGTGCAATCGCTTAACTGCCCCCGTTGTAGCGGAGTTGCTAGCTGCTCAGGTATTGTGGGGGCTTCAAGAATTTTACTGCGACTTACTGCGCAAGTGTTATTCAAGAACTGTTGCGTTTACGACCACGAGTTCTTCACAAAAGTTAATAATGTAACACAAAAACTGCGTATACACATTGTATACAAGCTATTTGGCAGTATGTTTACTTTGGACCGTAGGTTAGTGGTTTCGAGCGTGGCCTGCGTCAGCTGGACGTGGCGGGTTCAAATCTTGGCAGTTTTTTTTTGTGGAAGGTTTTAAAGTGGCATGGTTTGCGTAAATTATTCATGAAATCACTTTTTACGTGAAGGTTAACGGCAAGAACAGGTTTTGAGAAAATATCCTTCGAAACAGTGTGCCACACAACCACAGCAGTATCGTACCTTTTAAGCTCTCTTACGCAGGTATACCAGGAAATTCGGCATCACCTCTAAACACAAATACATTGTTGGGAAGATATTTTCCCAAGCGGCAAGTACGGCCGTCTTGCACCAAATTATGAACAACCTAGGACTGGTTTTTATTGTTTTATGAAAGCATTCCTGTCGACCAACAAAACAATGGGGAAAAGAATGTTTTGACAGAACACCATCTCTCTCTCAGAGAAAGCTTTCGAATTAGAAATTAATGCGGTGTGGAGCACTGCAAGTGTACGGGGACCGTTTTGCACTTCGAAATGGCAGTGCACTTGATTTAGGTTTGCAACAAGTAACCGTTAAACTTTACTTACTGTTAAAATGCCTACCTACTCCACATTATTCATTTAAATTTTATGAAATCTACGAAATCACGCAAACTTCCAAGGTGAAGGTGCTTAATTATATACCTTGAAATCATTAAATATGTGTCTGCATATTCAACATACGTACGTGGCAGAATAATCAAATAAAGCAAATGTTTTGTTTCATGAAGAAAATATAAAGGTAGCAGGCTTCTGTACTTGTTGCTTTTATTTTAGCCTGTAAAGCAGGTGTGAGGATGCAGTTCTGACCCTAATGTCTTTTTGTTTCACGCAAATGCAGCCATGTCTCGCAACCACCCACCTTCGGCTCTATAGAAGGTAGGGACAAGCTGTTTATGCACCTATGTTGTGGACGCCTACTGTAGAAAAAGTTAACATAACCTTAATCTGAAACTTTTTCTAGAAGCAGTACAGTACGAACTCTGATAATTTCTCCTTCAGTTGCTTCAAACAAAATACATGATGTAGTCAGCTGGCTATTCTTTCCCTGTATTGAAAAACCAGATTCCCCATGGTAATTCACACTTTTGATGTTGTCCTTACCACAAAATATCTATTGTTTCATCACACCACCTACGAATTTCTGCCATATTTTGATATCACAATAACAAAATTTCAATACGCGCCCGCAACACCCCCACCCCCCAAACAAGCCGCTCATTTCGTAGGCCACGGGCCGCCCCTTTGCTCAGTAGATATTTGCACATATATAAAGCACATCTAAGCTTAAAAAAATCTTTGATAGTAGGGAAACGTTCTAAACAAAGCAAACGTTTACTGTAGACTAACTTTCTTAGCTAATTGGTATTCAAATTAAACCAAATTCAGACTTTAGTAATTTTCAAAACTCCCTATTTTGACGAGGTCTCATGGTTCAAACAACCGCGAACAAGAAAACAAAAACAAGTAAACATTTTTTTTATGTGATCGTAAATCTGTCAAAGTTATTGTTAATAATATTGTCGCATGAAAAACGGAATTCGAATGCCATATTTATTATAACTTTTGATAACGGAAAGAACATTGCGAATATTACCGTGTTAATTACCCTTCGTTCAACATAGAGGTGCACCTCTTGCAGCCTGACCACTATCTCCCACTTTGTGAAGTCAGTCAGAAGTCAGAAGACTGACTTCTTCTGAAGTCAGATGTCAGAAGCCTGAATTCGGAAGCCTCAAATAGCTAAAAAGCGCAGGATTCACACGGCGGCGCTTTGGAATGTGTGCGAGGGGAGAAGGGAGGTGGCGCGGGGAAGCGTGGTATGGTCCAAGAAATTTCGGGGGAGAATGAGATGGCCCTTCGGGCGATCCCTCTGGGTACGTCCCTGCCCCCGTTCGATAATGGGGATTGAGAGCCAGACATAAAGTAAGATTATTGACAATGTAGCAGAATTCAGTCACATACTTCAATGGGTGCTAGAAAACAAAAGGAACACTCGCAGTCGGAGCCTCTCACTGCAAGATTGCGAAGGCGAGCTGCCACATTTGCTGCAGGTGGCCAAAGGTACACAGAGTTGCTATGAAGGAATGAATGCAACGTACATGAGCCATAAGGCATCAAAAAACGCATTGATGCTTTTTGCCGTGAAACACCAGCTCTGAAGTTTTCAGGTGCATGAAACCAGGACAGCACCAAATAACACACTCAAAGCAAGCACCGTAACTGCCGTAGAAAGATCTGTGCCGCCAGGTCTGAGTGAAAGTGAAGTGTCATATCAGAGCTTCGCTGTTGTGATTATTGACAAATACTGATGCGTTTGAAATGCCAAGTATTCGAAAATGGGCGGGCTTTTCCTCACCCCGGCATTCGCTCATACGAACCGTTTCACCCTTCTGACACGCGAACCCGCGGATAGCGGCGGCGCATCTTTCAACGAATACGGGCACGCAAAATTAGCACTTTAAAACAGCTTATATATAGACGCTAGATCATGCAAGCCAACTATGTACACTTAGAAGCACGATATCGGAATGCATTGCTTCCTAATGCTGCCATCGCATTTTGAAATGGTAGCAAAGTGCATAAGCTTTGTTGCCGCAAGTTTTGCGACTCCCATTCTGACAGAAAACACTCCGAGGGGGGAAGAACTTTCGGCGTGGGTGTGTTGAGCAGTCCCTCCACAAGTCATGACATTAAAAGAAAATAGTGCGTTATCAGTTCAGACGTTCGTCTAAATCGTTTTCCAGATGAACACGCCACAGTGCACCTTTACAGCAGGACCGTGACATCATATTCTCGAAGCAACATGCAATCGTGAGCCAAAAGAGCAGCTCAGTACTAGTGGCTCTCGCACTCACTCGCACTCACAATAACTAGCCCGAAACGGTGAGCAGCATCACTCACTACTCACGGTTGAGTGGTGGTGAGGGGTGGGACTTCACTCATGAGTGAGCCTTCAGACATATGCCAAGCTGTTTTGCACCATCTTAAATGAGCCCTGACTGAAGACGTCTATTGCAGTCTCACGAGGGGTCTCATTCACCCCGTCTCATGACGACTTTCCCTCTGCAAATCTCACGAGTGGTCATATTTCCGTAGTCTCATGAGGACTAAGACTCTTTCTGTCTCACATTAGGGTTCAGACACCCAGTAACCAGAAACGTGAGAGTAATGTGCGCTCAATATTGTTACGTGACGCTAGAAATACGGGCAAACGACGAAGACGACGAGAGACACTGGACGGTGCTCGGTTCGAGGAAGAAGAGGAGAAGGTCGATCGGTCAGCTTGCGAACTGTTCGTTTATTGCGCTGCTGCATGCACCCATCGCAGACTGTGTGAACAACGCAAATACGCCTCATTTTTATCCTAACATTGTGGTGGAGATTGCGGAGTTGGTTTCACCACCTCATCCCATACCGCTCGCCCGGGCGTACTCCACCCACCACGGAGCTTCGGAGTGGACGCTCTGTTCCTCGCGTACAATGCCTGGTGATGGAGCGACCGCGACGACGACCCCCCTCGTCATCGTGTCTCACCCCCGAGAGCCTGGAATATTCACCGGCGCGGACGAAACTGATGTGGACGACTGGCTCAGCCTCTTCTAGCGTGTTAGCGCTCACAACAGGTGGGATCCCACCATCATGCTGGCGAATGTCATTTTTATCTTAAAGAGGAGAGTCCTGCGCGCAAGTGGTTTGAGACTAACGAGACCGATTTGACCAGCTGGGAAGTCTTCAAAACGAAGCTCCGAGAAGTGTTTGGAAAGCCTCTTGGTCGCCAGGTTGCTGCCCGCAAGGAACTGGCATCGCGCGCCCAGACGTCGACTGAATCATACGTCGCATACATCCAGGACGTTTTGGCCCTGTGCTCGAAGGCTGACAGCACAATGCCGGAGGCCGACAAGGTGGGACACATACTGAAGGGCATTGCGGACGATGCATTCCACCTTCTTATATGCAAAGACTGTGCCACTGTATATTCCATCATTAAGGAATGTCGGCGCTTCGAGGAGGCCAAAGGACGCCGAATAGCCCACAATTTCGCACGACTTCCACACACAGCAGCGACCTCTTCATGTGAAGATGGCAACCTGCAAGCCCGTATTCCCTGCCTACAAGATCCTGTTCCATCGTCGTCGGATATAACCAAAATCGTGCGCCGAGAACTGGAGGCTATGACCCCTACTACTGCGGTGCCATACATGCCCGATCGGAACGACCTCCACACCGTTGCCGTTATCCAGGCCGTTGTCCGCGACCAATAGCCAACACGGGCCTTCACCCAGTGTGCTCGCTTAGCTCTCCGTTCGGACAAGGGTTCAGGTCACCCGGTTCCCACAACGAAACGTCCTCCTCCACGCTACCCACGCCGTAACCCCGCTGAGTGGCGTACCCCGGACGATAAACCAATTTGTTTCCATTGCTCCAGAGTTGGCCACATTGCCCGGTACTGTCGCAGCCGCCGGGTCTCATTCTTCCGCAACAGTTACTCCGACTATAGTACTCGACCACCCTTTGGCTACTCCGATGACCGGCAGAACTGCTTCTCTTCCCGTCCTGAGCTGAACCCGACCAACTTTAACCGTCCGCTCACCCGATTCAAACCGTTCGCCATCGCCCCAACGTCCGCCAGTCCCGCTCACCACAGCCTCGCCGTCCATCCCCGACGTCCGACTACGCTCGACCTCCTTCGGAAAACTAGGTAATGCAGCTCCCGGAGGTGATGCTGCATTCCCGACCACGCCCGAAAATCCTCTCTTGACCTCGGCTACCCGGACCAATTTACTGGACGTTGAAGTTGACGGCGTTCCTGTCAGTGCCCTCATCGATACAGGAGCGCATTTATCTGTAATGAGTGCTCATCTTCGCCGCCGTTTACGAAAAGTTATGACGCACCAAGATCACATCTTGTTCGAGTCGCTGATGGAGGGACACCTGTTGTTATGGGAATGTGCTCTGCTCGTGTTACTGTAGCTGGTCGTCAAACGACTGTTTTGTTCATGGTGCTTGGACGGTGCTCGCATGACCTCATCCTTGGCCTTGACTTTTTATCTGAGCACGCCGCCCTCATTGACTGCTCTACCGGTGTCTTTCGCCTCGAGATGCCGATTTTGCCAGCACCCCGATGACACACCTGACGAGAAGCTTTCCTCCAAAAAGCACATTTGCTTGGCCACCGAGGGCAATAACTTATGTTCCCTGTCGTGCCGATCCCCAGTTCTCGACGGTGATTACCTAGTGTCACCAATTATTGATGTGCTGCTTGCGCGCAGCGTGAGCCTACCTCATACCGTTGTTAGTGTTCCTACAACGAAGTCACGTTGCCGTTCCTGAATTTCAGCTTCTGTACACAGGTTCTTCCACACGGTATGACACTAGCTACGCTGGCGCCGGTTTCTGATTACGAGTTTCCGCAGCAACCTTTGTCGAACCTCCAATCGATGCTGAAACACCCAGCCGACTCCTCCGCGGGAGAATGCCGAAATTTCGAAGATGATTGCAGCTGATCTAACGCCAACGCAAGCTCAAGAACTGCGTTGCGTTTTGGGGTCATACAGCGACATCTTCGATTTCGGTGATCGTCCTTTGGGCCCAGACATCCATCGTCCGTCATCGTATTAACACCGGCGACGCCAGACCTGTGCACAAACGGCCGTATCGTGTATCCCACGCTGAGCGGCTTGTTATCCAAAAAGAGGTGGACAAAATGCTTGATCGAGACATCACTTGAGCCATCCTCAAGTCCTTGGGCGTCACCAGTCGTCCTGGTTAAAAAAGAAGATGGAACGTGGCGATTCTGCGTGGACTACCGGCACCTTAACAAAATCACAAAAAGGACGTCTATCCCCTTCCAAGAATCGACGATGCGCTCGATTGCCTTCATGGTGGCGCGTACTTTTCTTCCATTGATCTCCGCTCCGGCTACTCGCAGGTCACTGTCGATGACAAGGACCGTAAAAAGACGGCTTTATCACACCGGACGGACTCTAACAATTCAAAGTAATTGCCCTTCGGACTCTTGTAATGCCCCAGCAACGTTCGAGCGAATGATGGACTCTCTCCTCCACGCCTTTAAATGGTCGACTTGTCTTTGCTATCTTGATGACGTTATCGTCTTTTCTCCAACGTTTGCGACCCACCTCCAGCGACTGTCGGACGTTCTGGCCGTTTTTCCCCGAGCCGGACTTCAACTTAACTCTTCCAAATGCAAGTTTGGACGAAGGAAAATCACCATCCTCGGCCACCTGGTCGATGCTAAAGGAGTGCAAACCTGACCCCGACAAGATTGAAGCTGTGCGAAAATTTCCCGTTCCATGCTCAGCAACAGATGTGCGCAGTTTTGTCGGTTTGTGCTCCTATTTCCACCGCTTCGTCCAAAATTTCGCCGAAATCGCCAAACCCCTTACCGAACTTCTCAAGAACGATACTTTATTTGCTTGGGCCCTGAGCAAGCCGCAACCTTTTCTCGCCTCGTCGACACTCTGACCAGCTCACCAATCTTGGGCCACTTCGACCCTTCTGCTCCCACGCAGGTGCGCACTGACGCCAGTGGCCATGGCATCGGTGCTGTGCTCGCCCAAGTCAGGTGTGGTCACGAGCGGGTGATTGCGTTTCGCCAGCCGGCTCTTGTCCCCCCGCAGAACGAAACTATTCCATCACGGAACAGCGACTGCCTTGCGCTGGTGTGGGCTGTCGGAAAATTTCGACGTACTTATATGGTCGCGATTTCACCGTAAATCACAGACCACCATGCACTCTGCTGGCTGTCGTCTTTAAAAGACCCCACCGGGCGGCTTGGTCGTTAGGCACTACGACTACAAGAGTACACCTTCAACGTCGTTCACAAGTCTGGATATTTGCACAAAGACGCCGACTGCCTATCCCGTTACCCTGTCGGTACTCCGGACACCGCTGACGCCGCTGACGATGCCCACCTCATGGCAATATCCGACTTTTTCCAGATGGGCGAAGAGCAACGCCGTGACTCTTCATTGCGCGCAATAATCGAACGCCTCCAATGTGACCCATCTGACCCATCGCTACGAGCTTTCCTCCTCCGTGAGGGAGTCCTCTACCGTCGTAACTACCACTCGGATGGGCCTGACGTCCTCCTTGTAGTACCTGAACACTTGCGCCTAGATGCCCTTCAACAGCTTCACGACGTCCCCTTGGCTGGCCATCTCGGTGTTGCCCGCACTTATTCCCGCGCCCGCCACCGATTCTTCTGGCCTGGTCTTTATAAGACGGTCAAGCAATACGTCCACGCTTGCGATTTGTGCCAGCGCCGCAAGAAATTGTCAGTGCTCCCTGCAGGTCCCCTTCAGCCCGTGGATATTCCGACCGAACCATTCTTCCGCGTCGGCTTGGACCTCCTTGGCCCTTTCCCTTCATCGCTGTCCGGCAACAGGTGGATTGCGGTTGCTACCGACTACGCGACCCGCTATGCTATCACCCGTGCCCTGTCAACAAGCTGTGCCACTGATGTCACCGACTTCCTCCTAGAAAACGTCATTTTGCAGCACGGCGCTCCGCGGCAACTCCTCACAGACCGTGGTCGTTCCTTTCTTTCCAAAGTTGTCGCCGACCTGCTGCGCTCGTGCTCCACCGGACACAAGTTGACCACAGCATACCATCACCAGACAAATGGTCTGACCGAACGCTTTAATCGAACACTCACCGAAATGCTGGCCATGTATGTCTCGTCTGATCACAAAGACTGGGATGCCGTGCTTCCATATGTACCATTCGCTTATAACTCTTCATGCCATAATACCACCGGCTATTCCCCGTTTTATCTGTTGTACGGTCGAGAACCAGCTTTGCCAATGGACACTTTACTGCCTACGCCAACGGCAGCCTACGCGCACGACGCCATTACGCGGGCTGCGCTGGCACGTAACGTCGCTCGCGCGCGGTTGTGTGATTCCCAGGTGGCCCAAAAGTCCCGTTATGACGATAAGCACCGCACTGTGTCTTTTCCGCCTGGCTCTCTGGTGCTCTTGTGTACGCCTCTTCGCCGTGTTGGCCTTTCCGCAAAGTTGATGCCCCGTTACACCGGAACTTATACGGTGCTGCGGCAGGTGACGGATGTCACGTACGAGGTTTTTCCTTTACTGCCCTCCACATCCCAAGCGCCTCCTTCATCGGACATTGTTCACGTATCTCGCCTCAAGGCCTATCGGACGCCTGCCGATAGCGACTCCTAGCCAACACCGGGACGGGGGGGGGGGGGGGTCGCCGCCGGGGGGGTCATGTTACGTGACGCTAGAAATACGGGCAAACGACGAAGACGACGAGAGACACTGGACGGTGCTCGGTTCGAGGAAGAAGAGGAGAAGGTTGATCGGTCAGCTTGCGAACTGTTCGTTTATGCGCTGCTGCATGCACCCATCGCAGACTGTGTGAACAACGCAAATACGCCTCATTTTTATCCTAACAATATCATAATGCCACAGTAGTCTCCAGCCCACTTAGACAGAAACGCACGCGGACTTCAGCAAAAAAAATAAGAGCCCATGAGTGGGTCTGCCGACTTCCCCTTGGCTCTGACGCAAGGAGAACACGCTTTGAGTCGCGCCAATGTTCATTATGTCCGGGCACTCACTGTACTCCCCCATTGTTCCTATTGCTTCGTGGCTTGTGAAACCCTACTCAAGACAATCAACTGCAATCAGGTGTTGAAATTTCAATGGCGCACTTTATCGTGCGGCAGGCGCGCACTCAAATAAAGTTTTCTCCACCAGGCAATCCCCAGTAGCGTTCTTTGCACTGTCACAGATCACAGATCCCTTTCGCGGCCTGTGACCCAACGTAGCACATCTAAAAAGCAAACAACTTATTCTCTAGGAAGGGCAGTACTACAGAGAAAAGAGGTAAAATGCGAAAGTCCCTCGCCATTTTCTCTCCTGCACGGGGCACCTTGAGTAATCTAGGTAAAGGTATTGGCGACATCGTGCACCCCGAGCCCCCATACTGACGCTGTAATGTACCGTGTCTAGGTGTTGTAAGGCGATCGCGAGAAATCACAAACAGTGGCCGTCGGAGCCCAGGTCAATCTCCGGAGGAAGAGCACCTTGTCTGTTTACCAGGCACGGAGCTCCGAGACCTCTCTCTACGTCAGGGTGAATATTGCAGGTTTTTTTCTTTATCTCCACAATCGCATGATCAGCCCCCTAAAAAGAGCCCCACCAAAGTACTTGCTAAAAGTAATTCAGAACATTTCCACAACTTTATTGTTATTCACTGTGCAGAAACCAATCCTGTTGCAAAGCAGTCTGTCGTTATGTTGGCAAAATGCAATGAGTCTGTTGTTGGTTCAGACTATGATGCTAAGAAAGTCGCATCAGGTGATGTACTGGTCGAAGTAAAAGGGAAAAATCAGAATGACAACCTACTGAAACAGACGACGTTGGCCGACTCGACTTACTCTGACACCACACTGAACCCTCAACTCCTCGCAAAGAGACGTATCAGAGAAAGAACTACAGTGTCAGATGGAAGCAGATTTTTTTGATGCACTCCAGCGTCAAGGTAAAACTGCAGTGAAACAAATCGTAATCCAGTGAGTGAATCAAAAATCTCCGACAAAGCATATAATCCTAACGTTTGATCGCACAACGCCACCCCAAAAGATCAAAGAGGGTTTTCTTAGCTGCAACGTACGACTGTATGTCCAAATCCGAGGGGCTGCTTTAAGTGCCAACGATACAGCCATGTAACCCAATCATGGAGAGGAAAGTTGGCCTGTGTCAAATATGCTTAAGCGGGTCACTCCACAAATGATTGTTAAAGCACCACTCTCAAGTGCCCGAATTGTAGCGAAAAACACGCTGCTTTCGCGTGCATGTAGAGAATTCAAGGCCGAAAAGGAAATATTCCATGTCAAAGTAAATAAAAAAATCACTTATCGGAGACTCGCAAAGAGTACAAGCTGCTTTCGGCCACATCCTTCGCAGATGCTGACCGCCGGGGGTTGGGAGGGGCATTTGGTCAGCACGGGAAAACAGTGCAGCGTGGTTGCTGACGCATTGCTGTCCCAACCCCCCTGTTGAGCAGCCACCTGCTGCCTCTGCAACACCTGTGGAGGCTGCGGGGGCGTCTCTTGCCAGACTGCCTTCGCTAGTCCGGTGTGGTCAGGAATCGCCCCGTGGGGCGACTCCTGCAAATGTGGCGATTGTGATCGCCGCTGGGACCTCTGCCACTCTCACTGTTTCCTCTCAATCAGTACTAGGGACACCTCAGGGCACGGAGGAGATGGACACGGCAGGGCCCAGAGCACCACCCATCCAAGCCCCGCCGCCTGCCCCACCCAAAACGCTAGCGGCTAAAAACAAATGCACCCGAAAGGGTGCCTTTAGGTCTAGCTGCTAGCCACTCCCACCAAAAGATCTGATGAGAAAATGGATGTCGGACCGTTCCTGTCTGCATCACTTCCCAAGGAAGGGGCTGTGGCGTAAAAACCAACGGCAAAGCAAAAGAAACCCGCTCCAAGAATACAAGCCCCGATAGACAAAACACGAACTCACACAAACACATTAAAGTAGCTCGTAAATGTACATAATGGGAAGAGAAAATATCATCCAATGCAACTGAAGAGGTCTCCTTAAAAATCTTTATGATGTCTACGAAATATTCTATTCCAATCAGCCAGATGTGATTTGTCTACAAGAAACACATTTCATCTGCAAACGCACAAATCTTTTGAATAGTTACTTGGTATTAACGAAGGGCAGAGATGGTGGTGGTACATCTCCGGGTGGTGTATCCATTATTGCGCGAAAATCATTGGCATGCAACCCTATAAAATTACAGACTATCTTTGAGGCATTTCATTAGAACCATAATTTTCATTTGGCTAATAACAGTGTGCTCCATCTACATCCCGCTTGATATCCAGCTTTCAAGTATCGAGTTCGAGGTCCTTGTAGATCAGCTACCAGAACTTTTCATTCGTATTGGCGACCTCAATACACACAACACTCTTTGGAGCTTTATCCACACAGATGCCCGAGGTCGCCGAATCGAAAAATTTCTAATGTCTTCAGGAGCATGCCTATTTAAAAAAACAATCCCACATACTATATATACGACAGAACACTTATTCAAACCTTGACTGCTAGTGGCTCTGCAGTACTCCTTCTATTGCTTGAGACGCATGTTAGCAATAACCCATATGACAGTGATCACTTCCCTACCTCAGTAACATACATAGATAAAGGCCCTAACTGTTCGCCTTCCCATTATAAGTTTATAAAAGCATGAGCAAACTGGAACACATTCACAGAGGCATCTCAAGTGCACTACATATACATAACACGCTTACCTGTGAAGGCAACCCAGCTCGTCACGCCGCACATTCTTGCCGCCGCCAAAAATCAATTCCCCAGGCCTCAGTGGCTCCGCGCCAACCGAGAAGGCCGTGGTGGAATGATGATGAAGGCGTCCGCGGGAGGCCCTGAACAAGGCGTGGGGCATCCTCCGTAGATACCCCACAAGTTTAACCTTATTTCTTTAAAACGAGCAAAGGCATTAGGTAAGCGTGTGTGCAGTGAGGCAAAAAGGGAGAGCTGGCGTGCTTTTCTCACATCCATAAATTCATACACAGCCACTCACAAGGTATGGGCCCGGATACGCAAACTTAAAGGACAACACACACGTTGCCTGCCCCTGGTTAGCCCGACAGGGGACACACTAGGAGATCAGGCTATCACATTTGCACAACACTTCCGACACGTGTGCAGCTCTGCGCACTACACAAACATTTTAATGCAACACAAAACATCTGTCGAGAAGTAGCCTATGCATGCCAAGAACAAGTCAAAGTCTGCATATGACTCTGAGTGTACACTCCATGAGCTGAAGATTGCTCTTTCCACTTGTAAGGCTTCAGCTCAAGGTGCAGACCACGTTACATAAACTATGATCCAAAACGTACACGCAGACACTCTTGAGACACTCATGCACTTATACAACCAAATATGGCTATCGGGGCACCTTTCCATGACCTTTGAGGGAGGCCATAGTTGTGCTGCTCTGAAAGAAGGGAAGGAGCCTTCTTCTCCCGCAAGCTAAATACCCATATCCCTGACGAGTTGCCTGTGCAAGCTCTTCGAGAAGATGATTACCCGGGGGCCCATTTACTTTCTTGAGTACAATCGTCATCTCGAGAGCTGCCAGGGAGGCTTCTGGGCCGGTTGATCCACAAATGGTCATCTTGTTGCTTTAGGAGGGTATATTAAATATGTCTTTTACGCAAACGGTACTGGATGAATATTTTTGACATTGAAATGTATGACACGGCATGGCGTTGCGGCATCCTTAAAGACATTATATCCTATGGTGTATCAGGTAATATGTTGAACACTCTTGATAAGTACTTGCCCAAACGCGACATTTCGTGTCAGAGTCGGGTCAGCACTGTCAAGAGTGGATATTCAAGAAAGCGGCGTGCCTCAAAGCGGAGTTGTTAGCTGCACGCTGTTTATCGTCAAGTTAAATTTTTTTCGGAAAGCATTGCCTCCATCGATCTTGTGTTTAGTGTATGTGGATTACAAACAAATATCTTTTAAATCTTGTAACATATCCATATGTGAACGTCAATTCGAGCTTGGGTTAAAGAAACTTTCTCGCTGATCAGACGAAATTGGATTCCAACTTAATCCCACAAAAGTACCTGTGTCGTATTCTCAAGAGGACGCAGAGTAAGGCCCGATCTTGAAATAATCTCAATGGTGACCCAATTCCTTTTAAAAAGGAACACAAGTTTTTGGTGTGGTGATGGATGAAACACTCACATTCATCTCTGACATCAAACAACTAAAAAAAAATGTCTGAAAACAATGAATATTTTGAAAGTCCAATCTCACCAATCATAAGGTGCACATAAACAACTCCTGCTGCGCTTTACACCACTTTGGTGAGGTCACGTTTGGATTACGGAAGTGTTATCTATGGGTCCGCAACAAAAACAGCGCTAAAAATGCTCGAACCAGTGCTGCACCTGGGGCTTCGCCTCTCGTGTGGTGCTTTCCGTACAATACCTGTCCAAAGCCGGTATATGGATTGTAAGAAATAGTGACTGGAGCACCCGCGAATTTATGTTGATCTTTGTATGTTTGTAAAATATCATCAATGGACAACCATGCCTTTAAACCTGTTTTTATGTATCCATCCGTGTCACAGCTCATCTTAAATTGCCCATTCGTTTCTGTTTCCTTCTCAGAAAGTGTGAGAAAGGAGGCGCCTTTACTTAATGTCTCCTTTTTAAACATCTGGAACTCATGTTGCATTGATTTTATAGCACCATTGCAACTTCCTCGTGTGTCGTGGGACCATTCAACGTGATAAAAATAGGGTACCAAGTAATGCGACTCAGCTGCAGAGTCTGTCACTGCAGGAGACGTACCAGTGTACAGAATTTTACATCGACACCTACAAAACTTCCACTGCCTTGTAACATGCTGCAGACGGACACAATTTTAGTATTTCTCTGGCCATGAATGTCTCTTGTACCATCTTCACAGCAGAGGCTTATGTAATCTTTCTTGCTGTGAATAAAATTCTCAATTGTGACATTCCAAAACCTGTCAGTTACCCTGGTTCACTAAGCGCCGCACGGGCGTTATCATCCCTAAAGAATTTTAAAAATTACGTCATCAATCTTGTTCTTCAAACAATTATGCCGTCATATGATGCACACCTTGAGGCGACTCTTTGTTTTGTCCAGCGCAACTCGGGTATCGCGGGAAATGAGACAGCAGATGAAATGGCCGCTGATGCACTCACAAACACGGTGCACATAACAACAGTACCCTGAACAGACTTCCAACCACACATAAAACAGCTACGTAAAAGATGGCAAAAATATTGGAGTGAACAGATAGACAACAAAATGCACATTGTAAAACTACAACTGGGACTATACACAACCAATTCACACAACAGACACATAGAAGTTGCCTTGGCAAGGTTATGGATAGGGCACACACCTGTAACACACTCCCACCTGCTTACCGCATTCCCGAGACCACCTTGCATCGGGTGTGGAGAGGGCCTATCCGTAATCCATGTACTGATTAAATGCAAAACACTTGACATAAGAGGACGCAAACACTTTCCACAATTACACGCACGACATATTCCCCAACATCCCTCAATCTTCTAGGAGACGAGCCCATGTTTTTAATCAAACGCGTTCTTAAGTTTCTTACCGACGTAAAATTTTTACCATCCTATTTCTTATTATGCATCTTGACAACCTGGCCCTCTACTCCAGTCATCTTCGGTACGTTGTGTTTTCTTTGTTTATTTTTACTGAAATATTTTACTTTTACTGTAATGTTACTCTTATGAAATGACTTGTTTAGCGGTCTTTGCTCTTAGTTGGCCTTGCGCCAGTAAAATCCAAACACTATCACCATCCTCTCGCCATTTTCTCGCAATCATGAAAAAACAGGTATACGCAAGCGGTCCATCATGTTGTTGCTGTGTTGCTGAAATGGCAGGCGTTTGTCTTCCTCCAGCTAAGTCAAACGCAATGGCTCCTACGGCCCATCCACATTTGGAACGACGCGAAGAAATTGCGCTCCGTGAGAATTTTGCGCTGGTCTCGCACGTTACAATAAAAACCATCTAATATACTAAATATTGCATACTGCTTTTGTTACACACAAATTACAGAGCTGCGGCAGGAAAAGCGTGATACGTTTTCAAGAGTGGCAACTACACTGTTTTGAATAAACTGACGACGCGAGATACATGACACAAATGACCTGTTGGAATTTGCATTTATCCGCGTTTACTCCACCACGGGGATGCATCATTGCTTTTCTTATCTAAATCCCCGCGCACTGCTTCTGACTATCTCATCAATTAGCGCGATCTACTCCGCGAGCTGGAGGAAAGAATTGGGAAAAACACGACAATACTTTTTTTGGGAATGGCGAAATGTTTTGAGCAAAGTAGATTCTTCCTTTGTGTTTTACTGGGTTTTGTGAATGTGACAACATTAAAATGAATTACGACGTCTTTATTATATTACTAAAACAAAAATATTGTGGTATGCCATTCTTCACATGAACATTTCATTATAGCGAACAAGTAACAATAAAACCAAATGAAACTTTGTTTTTATTTTTAAGTGTACGGCGAGAGGAAAGTGGCGAAAGCTCCAGTAGGTGCGAGTTCAGCGAGGAGAAGGTCCCTGCATGGTGCCCACATATGGCCCATGTAGAAGGTTTATTTGAAGCGCGATATTTGAAAACGCAACTATGTAGGGCTGCATATTTATTTAGGCACAAAAATATGAAAAGGCGCAAAAAATTGTATAGCGTGAAAAGCTGAATACGTGTTCAGCTACATCCCGTATATATTTATATTAGAACGCAAGCACGAGAAACCACAATATGGTCGCGAACTAGGCATTCGGTTTGTTTCCTTCCGTTTTGGTTTTACTGCGCCGCCGGGCCCAGCTTTTTTTTATTGCGCACGGGTTATCACATTCAGATACGGACAGCGTTTCGCGCTAACATCGGTAGCCTCCAATATTCTGTGATCTACAAAGTTCTAGATGGAAATCGACCGTCCGAGAAACACTCGTGCCGAAAGATAAAAGCCTGCAGAGCTGGCGCCGTGGTATCCGAATCGCCGACGCTCACCCGCACACGTCACTTTGTTGACTGCTGCTTCGCCGCCTGTGTATTCTTTGAGCTGTTAGGGGAGCACAAGTTCGCTCCAATAAACATGTTTTCCTTCAAGACAACTACGTCGTCTTTTGCTTCGTGACATCTGGTAGGTGCGGGGAACCACCCTTAACGCTCCCTATAACCTCTGGAAGCCGCCAAGCCAGTCCAACTAGAGCCAGCTGCCGACTGCAAGGTATAATTCCCGAATTCGCTCTTCTACCAGAAGAGCCAAGAGAACGAACGCTTCAACCAACAATATGGAGGAACAAGCCACTCCTCCCATCGCCCTGCAGTAGCCCCAGGAACCGCAATCGTTCCGAAGAGCCCCGCTGAAGACCCCAAATAATGGTTTGAGACGCAGGAGCCCGTCCTCATCTTCAGCAGGTGGGACGACGAAGAAACTTTCCGGAATGTCTTCTTTTTACTTAGAAAATGCAGCTCGAACTTGGTTCAAGAACCATGAGAGCTCTTTGACAGACTGGACTCGATTCGAAAACGAGTTTCTTGAGACTTTCACTACCGTCGTAAGAAAACAGCGAGCTGCGGTTTTGCTTGAGATTTGAAAGTAGAAACCCCAACGAAGGAGTCGTGATCTTTGTTAAAGGAATGAAGAGTTTATTCCACCGTGCGGACCCGGAAATGACGGTAGAAAAGAAACTGAGATTTCTTATGGGGGAAATAAAGCAAGAACTCTTTGCTTGCTTGTGTGCAACCCCCCTACAATGGTGGCAGAATTCGCGTCTGAAGATGCCGCGATAGAGAAGACGCTAGAAATTTGAACGAGGGAGTACGACCACCCTGCCAGCGCGCTTTTCCCGGACACCATCCGTGCCGCAACTGCAAGTCTCGATACATTGCGCGAGATCATCTGAGCAGTGGTCACGAATAAGCTTCGGAAACTTTTTCCAACGACGCTGCAACCTCAAATGGCTTCCCTGACTGACGTAATTCGAGACGTCTAAAACGAACTAGGGAACTTGTACGTCGGAACCACACCCCGAACCACAAGCCATGACCTACTCCGCGGCTGTTCATCGATCCCGCCCTGATCCAACCCGTTGTCAAGAAGCCCCGCCGTACCGCTGTCCACTATCGCCCGCACGACCCCCTGCAGCCTAAATCCACAACCCGAGGAAGACAGACGTCTGAGGAACCCCCTGATAAACGTCCGGTGTGACACCACTGTGGAGAGGAATACCACATCTACCGTTGCTGCCCCTACAAGAGGCTCGGTTTGCGAGGCTTCTCCGGCGAGGCTTCTCCGGTGACCCCGCCCCGGACCCAGCCAGCGGACACCGGAGATCGAAGAATACCTGTCCAACACCAGCCCTGTACCAGCCCATTTCAACCGATCACCGTCGCCCTACCCACACCAGTCGCCCAACCGTCGTAGCAATGCCGATTTCGCAATTGGAGGGTCCTCCAGCCCACGAGGGGAAAAGTAAAAACAGCAACGTCGGCAAGTAAAGTTGCACGAACGCGAAAATACGAAAATCCGACAACGACGCAACGACTAGTGGAAGACGATGATTTCCGACATGCCCTCAGCCCAATGAGACCATCTAACCCGCCCATGACTACTGAAGACGATGACAGATGACAAGCACACGGCGCGACGCGTACCCGACATGACGAACCTGCCGCTGAGAAGATGACGACCACGACGCACACTTCCCGACCGTCAAAACGCAAAAGCGGAGATACGACACCACGACGCACCCGGAACTCGAAGAATGAAGAGTCTGACGTTCAGCTCTCCATCGACGGTTTTGAAGTAGTCACCCTTATAGACACGGAAGCTCACTAAGCAGTCATGAGCACACCACTTGCGTCTAAGCTGAAGAAAGTTATCGCTAGATGGGACGGTCCGTACATTCGCACAGACAGAGTCCACCTCATGACGCCAAGTGAAACGTGCACATTGAGCGTTACCATAGACGGCACAACGTATCCTGCGACGTTCGTCATTTTGCCTAACTGCTCCCGTGACGTAATTGTTGGAATAGACGTTTTGACGGACAACGGTGCAATAATTGATGTAGCGGCCAAGTCCATCACTTTTTCCTCCGATCACTCCATGACGCCAGAACTGAACCCCGAACACTTTGCTGCTTTAAGGATCACTGATGATCATGTCAGCCTGCCACTCCGCGCAAGCTTGGTTATCACCATCTACTGTGAAGAGGCTGTTCCTTACGTTGACGCTATCATAGACAGTGACCTAAGGTTCCTCCTCGAACGCGGTGTCTCCGTCGCAAGAGGCATTGCGCGCTTTAAGCAACGCCAATCCAAAGTTTCGGTCACTAATTTCAGTGAGGAGTACCATAATTTCAACAGGAACGCTGAAATCGCGTTCCTCGAAGAAAGGCAAGAAACAAGTGGCGTGATCGCGATTGCCGACTTTGAATGCGCACCCGAAGATACCTTCAAGCTTCCGAATCACTTCGACGTGAATCCGGCGTTACCGCAAGAAAAACGAAAGAAATTATTCGAACTCGGCGTCGCTACAGACGGGGTTCTTTGTCGAACTCAAACCTACATCAGACACCTCTAGCGAAGCACCGAATATTACCCGAAGATGAAGCCCGACCTACCCGACCGTCACCGTACCGCGTCTATTCACACGAGCGGGAAGCCATCCGGGCTGAAATCGACGACATGCTCACCTATGACGTTATACAGCCATCGAAAAGCCCCTGGACTGCACCGGTCATATAGGTAAAGAAAAAAACGGCACATTAAGGATTTGCGTTGAGTACCGGCAACTGAACAAAATCAACAAAAAGTACGTGTACCCCCTTCCCCGAATTGACGACACCCTCGACAACCTGTGCCACGCGAAATACTTCTCATCGATGGATCGAACCACCGGCTACTGACAAATTAAGGTGGACGAGAGACATCGAGAGGAGACGGCATTTATAACCCCAGACGGCCTATACGAATTCAGGATGATTTCGTTTGGGATGTGCACGGGGCCAGCAACGTTTTAAAGAGCCATGGGCACGGTGTTAGCTGGCCTGAAGTGCACACCTCGCTCGTATACCTCGACGACGTTGTGGTATTCGCCCGAACTTTCGACAAACACTTTACAAGGTTGGAGTCTATACTCGAGGTAATTCGTACGTAGGGGTTAACGCTGAAATCTGAAAAGCGCTCTTTCGCGTACCAGGAACTGGAGATTTTGGGCCCCGCCGTCAACGCCGCAGGAGTCCTCCCTTATCTGGCAAAAACTTCAGCCATACCCAACTTTCCAAGACCCAAAGACAAGAAGGGCGTGCGAAGAATTCTCAGACCGTGGGCATACACCGGCGCTTCGTCGCAAACTACGCACGCATTGCAGATCCACTCCCGAGCTTGACGAAGGATAGCACCCCTTTTATCTGGGAAAACGCCAAAGGAAAAGCATTCTGCGAGCTGCAACAGCGGCTGCAAAACCCACCCGTGGTCGCTCATTTGAACGAAAACGCCGAAACTGAAATGCACACGGACGCCAGTGATGTAGGCTTGGGTTCTGTCCTGTCCAAAGGCAAAGCAGTTGCGAGAAAGTAATCGCCTATGCAAGCATTGGTCTTTAGAAAAAGAAGAAAAAGTACTGAGCCTCTGAGAGAGGATACCTCGCTATTATTTGGGCCATTTCTAAGTTTCGCACATACCTGCATAGTGGACCATTCAATGTGGTGAGATACCACCTTGCGCTGCCTTGGCTCGCAAATTTGGAGAACCCCTCTAGGCGTCTTGGGTGGTTGAGCTTGCGCCTGTAGGAATTCGACGTTACAATCGTCTATAGATCAGGCAGAAAACACTCCGACGCCCACTGCGTGTCCCGCGTCCCCGTCGAACAACCACTTCAAGACTGATGAAGACAGCGCGTTCTTTGAATTCGTGCCTGAGAGCTACTTGGCAGCCCAGCTGCGTGCCGCCCACAATCTACGCGTCATGATCGAATACCTATAACGGTGCAACATCGCCGTTCCCAGGGCCTTCAAACGCAACTTACCTCCGTACAGCCTGAAAAACTACGTCCTCGTGAAGAATTGCATCCACGGAACGAGAACGAATTACCTTCTTGTCATCGCCACAGAACTTTGTGAGGAAATAATGGAAGCGTGCAACGACAACCCGTCTTCCGGAAATCTCGACAAAGCACACACAATTGGAAAAATCAAGGCGAAGTACTACTGGCCCCGCCTTACGTTTGACGTCACCCAATACGTCTGGAGCTGCCGTGACTGCCAGCGACAAAAAATGCCGCCTACGAGAGCCGTCGGGCTACTGCAGCGAATCGCCGTCCCGCCGAGTCCCTTCCAGCAGATTGGAATAGACCTTCTTGGGCCGTTTCCTACACCACGATCCGACAACAAGTGGATTGGCGTAGCGACAGACCACATGACGCGCTAAGCAGAGACCGCCGCTATTCCGAAGGGGACTGCACAAGAAGTCGCGAAGTTCTTCATAAACCAAGTTGTGCTGCGCAACGGTACCCCTGAAGTCCTAATAATGGACCGCGGAACGGCCTTTAATGCGGAGCTGATGCAAAAAATCTTACGCTACAGCAAGAGATCACCGAAGAACGACGGCGTACCAACCCCAAACTTACGCACTAACTGAACGTTTGAACAAGACGATTGCGGATATGCTGTCTATGTACGTCGATGTTGATCAGATCTAGGACGAAGTGCTCCATAATGTCACATTTGCGTATGACACGGCTATCCAAGAAACCACGCAGATGGCACCGTTCGAGCTTGTCTACGGAAGACAGCCGGCCACGATGCTTCACGCCATGCTTCCACACGTAGAACACGACAACTTCAACGCCGACGTCCAAGGATACCTTCAGAGAGCGGAGGAAGCCCGCCAGCTCACTCGAGTTCGTACAACGGACCAGCAGCTGGTGCATGCCAGCCACTACACCCTCTGACGCCGTGACGCCGAGTACAACCCAGCGGATCGTGTGTAGGTTTGGACGACTCGCATCCGCCGACGCTGACTGAGTGAGAAGCTCCTGCGACGGTATTTCGGGCCTACCGGATTCTACGAAGTGTTGGCCAACTTACCTACGAAAAGATCTCCGAATGTGATTCCGGCACATCACGACGACCACGCGACCCTTAGTCGCCCACGTGGTTCACCTGAAACCTAACTGGGCAAGATGACCTACTTTTTGTGGTTTGTTGTTCGGACTGCCGTTTTATTTAGCATCAGGTCGAAGAACTCTTGCAGGGGGAGTAATGCCGCGAACTAGGCATTGGGTTTGTTTGTTTATGTTTTGTTTTTACTTCCCGGCCAAGCCCGGCTGTGTTATCTGTAACAAGTAGAGCGCGTGTTCCATTCTTTATTTTTTGTCGCACGGGTTATCTCTTTGTAATACAGAGATCGTATTGCGCTAACTTCACCCGCCTTGAATAATCTTATTTGATCTACAATGTTCTAGATGTAAATCGACGGTTCGAGAAACACTCGCGCCGAAACATAAAAGGTGGCAGAACCCATGCCACGGTATCCGATTCCCCGACGCTCGCACGCGCACGTCACTTTGTTGACTGCTACTTCGCCGAATATGTTTTCTTGGAGTTGTTAGGGGAGCACAAGTTCATTCCAATAAACGTGTTTTCCTTCACGACAACTGCGTCATCTTTGGCTTCGTGACAGTATGACACATTTCAAGGTTTATCAATAATGATAAAACAGATTTTTTGTAAACAACAACGTGACTGACATCCTGATCGGCCATTCCGTAATGTAATAACAACGCCGGGAATGACTATAACTTCAAATGCACCAAAGAAACACCATTAGACAAGGTATTACGGATAGTTCTGGCATGTTTTGCTTCGAGAGGGTGAGAGTTTGATTTCAAAAATATTTTTTTCGTTTATTATCCTATTTTAGGTAATTTGTAAGTAACAAGCCATAATTGCTTTTAAAAGTGAGACAGTGTCTTACATTTGTGAAAGACTTGTTGTGTAAGATATGGTATAATTTCAATTCCGCTAAATCATCAGAATAGTTCTGGTTGTGGTTAGCGGAAGACGTATAAATGTCTATTTCGAACCATTTGATACGAATGAAAGAACTCTTTCGCTTCCACGCAAGGGTACAATTTGGGATGACTTTTGGATTTTTCTTATGCCATGCAAGTAAACCAAAAATACTTTTTTTCTTCGACGAAGCATATATCGAACCCACCTTCCCCCTCCTTTTTTATTCCTGAGACGCATAATCTCGGGAACGCTCCGGAGTTCTTTTTCGCCCCTACCGATTCTTTTGTTTGCCAGATGGTCCTGTTCATCATGCCCACATCGGCAATACAGTTCAGTGGGTGCACGTGCCGGGATTGAAGGCGGAAAGGGCGGCGTGCACATGAAACCATGCGAACATGCCATCCTTGATGACTTGATCACTGTGCTGGCGGGAGGTTACAAGGGGATGTCAAAGGGCCGAATGCGACCTTCCAGTTGTATTCACTGGTCGAGCACGTTGGGTTGTGTGTTTCAGAGATAGTAAGATGCTCACTACGTGGAAGGGCAATGGAAACCTTCATGTTTGTTCTCTAGGAGAAAGCTCGAGTACTTCAAAATTTCATTCAGCTACATCGCTAGTAAGTGTGCTTTGTCGCACAAACCAAAAAACGGGGGTTGTTTCGTGCACTCCGTCCACTGCCTCTGCTTTAGTAGGAAATGCCTCTTCATAAAATTGAAAGCTACTATTTTTTTTGTTCGCTGCCCAATAAAAATGTGCACAAGTTATGTGCCGGAGAGAAAAAGAAGTATCACATTAAAATAGCTTTCTTTTCCATTATACATTGGCAAAGGAAAGGACCAGCGACGAATTGCTGTTTCGGGGTAACTGCCTGCACGCGTTTGATAGCAACGGAGTCAAACAGCATAATGCCTTTATGCAATACAATAGCCGCTTCTATCTCCTGCCATTGGTATTGTATAACATTCTCTTGTAAGTTTCTTTGAGAAAAAATGTCCCAAGTTACATAAAAACAGCCCATCGAACACTTCTATAGGTTCGCATTTGGCGAAACGGTATTTTTAGAAAGAATGCAATTTATTCAGCACATTGAATAAGTTAACGAATAAAAGGCTTTTGCTAAACCGCGGCATATTCCTTTGTGTTAGCGTACTGGCGGGCTTTATTTTGGAATAATGTGTATTTTATATTGACTAATGACTAATGTCTCAGTTAGCAGTAATTTTGTATCGACAACAACTGAAACGAGTGAAACTCACAAATGTTTATTGTGGAAGTGGCGGCAAACGGCAGTAAATCCTCTCACATAGCCGTTACGACTCCGGAATCCCTTGCTTGTTTTCAACTAATATTGTAAGAGCATATGACTTATTTGTTGCTTTATGAAACGCAGAGACGTAACACTTTGACACACAATACAATTAACAGAAACACTAGGCTGTTATAACGACTTATGCATCAAACTGACTCACTTGGATCTGTCCCTATAGCCCCACATTGGAAGTTTCGCCAACTGAAATAAGTGTTAGAAGAGGCACGTTGTCAAACGTCTTTTCATTTATGAAGACTACCGAAAAGTTAAACCAAACTTAGGGGAGTTAAAAGCACATAGGTAATATATTTAGTGGTCTTACGTATTTTCATAAGCAACAAGACACGCCGAGTATGCAAATTTTTTTATAAAGAAATAAATTTTTTCGTTGTTTTTCTTAACAACAAAATTATTTACATTATTTTAAAAAGTTTTTGTTTTTAATGTTTGTAACACTGTCAATACAGAGATAGCTTTGCCACTCAATACGGAAGATAGCTTTATTCTTTCGTATAACGTTCGTGTCACTATCAAAAAGATTATAATCTTGCTTAATAGACTCAAGCTGTACTGGTCCAAACCTAATTTGAAAAGCATAATTACATTAGGGGTGCACCTATACTTGGCATCTTACCTTAATTTATACATTTTTATTTGTTAACGAAACTTTTCCACTTAAAGCCATAATAAGATTTTTGGAATCCAATATCACAGTCTCATCAGATTATCCAAACGAACACCATTACCTAAAAAGTCCATTGGCGCAGACAAGGAGGGTTTTTTTATTGTTCTAATGAAAGGAGGCTTTTTTATTCTCTCATCATGCGTTACGGAGAAGGTACGAGATGGTGGTCATTGAGAATAGGCAGGCGGCTCAGCGCTTTCCCTTTGTCACTGCTTGATCCGCATAATGTTTATGAAGAGTAAGGGGAGCAACAAAAAGGAAGATCACAGGAGTGAGGTAACCTTACTTTTCTTCTGGCGTGCTTTACCGATGCACAGTTTTAGGTAGCGCCTTCCGCACGAGGGCTGTGTTCAGCTAATTGAAGAAACGTGTTTCCTTGAGTTCGAGCGGTGTTGGCTCCCACGATCGCTGAAGAACCACACTGAGTGAAATTATAGTTCCAGACGATATGTTTAAGCTTGGGTTTTGGTACCCAAATTTATAGCTTTTAAGATGAGGTGTTGTTTATTGCTTGTGGTTTATAATTATTATGTTGTTTAAGACGATTGTATTGTTTTGTATAAAGTTTTCGCATGAAATTTTTCTTCTCTTCCAAAACGAATTTCTTGCCTGTTCTAAGTTTGTGTGAGTGTGTGTGTGTGATTGTGGGTGGGCACCCGTCCCAATATAGTTAACGTAGTTTTATGTATGCTACTCCGCTGGTACTCACTCTAGGTAAAAAAAACATTATATAATACTTTCACACATCTTTCTCAATATAGCAAGCCGGCTTTTCCGATTTATCTATATGAGGACCTATTTTCGCCACACATATCACTCGAACGCTGCGCATCTTTTGTCTACAATGAATTTTCACAAGACTATGCGGGTGCGCTTTAACGTTTGAATCCTATATTATGAAT
Source organism: Haemaphysalis longicornis (assembly GCA_013339765.2). NCBI lineage: Eukaryota > Metazoa > Arthropoda > Arachnida > Ixodida > Ixodidae > Haemaphysalis > Haemaphysalis longicornis. Next base: position 130,281,404 of record CM023452.1, on the reverse strand, counting down.
TCAGTTTGTAGTTTTGGGCAGTTTTTTGTTTTGATTACTCATTAAAGTTTTCGTTTGTTCTGTTTGCGTACTTGTGCGTCTCTCTGAAATTCAGCTGACGAGGACACTTTTCTGTAACTAAAGTCAGCTTCGAACCATAGATTTCCACGTTGTTTCCGTTATAAACATAGGACCATAATCATGAGCACTCTGTTTCCCAAAAACATAACGTTCCGTTCAAATATATGACAGTGCTTCCAAGGCCCAATAAGTAAGCCCCGATTTGGAGAAGCCATAACTGGAGTCAGATGCAATCAAAACAGAATAGCTAAGTTTCGCGACAAGATTACCCGTGAGAGGCCATACTAGCGTTATCGCGTTGCTGTTCCGATGGCGTGAAATGTAATGCAGTTCGCAAGGCTTATTTGTGGTGACGTTACAGCCAAACGCCGTCATGTAAACAAACAGTCCCCGCACGATCGCGAAATTCCCTTTCGTGGCCGATGCGTTCGGACCGAACGACGCGAACTGTCACATTTGTGTGAAGAAATCGCCCATGAAAGTTCTTGTCCTTTCCAACTCCTCTTTCATAATGTTCTAGAGCCCTTTTCCAGGAAATTTGAATATCCTAGCACGGATAGTTGAACAGATATAAACGCTTTCTGATTTTTCCGGCGCGGGGGTGGCCGCGAACGCTGAATCACACGGAAGCAACATGAACCTAGATAACTTCCGCGAAAAGGTGTCATTTAAGGGCCGTACCCGCGTTGTCGCGTACATGTTTAGAAAATTTTACAAGTTACATACGACAGCGTGTTAGCTTACTCCTTCAGAACAACGCGTGTATTAAGTAAAACAGACAAGCGCTGGCTGAGTATCACGACAGACGTGGGCGACAACGTCATCGGCAGCAAATTTCTCTCGCTCTCTCGCTATTTATTTTCATCCTCTTTAAGCCCTACCCAAGCAGGTATGGAGTGCTGCCGGCTCCGGAAGTAAACGTCATGCCGTAAACGTAAGCAGCTACACTAGAACTATTCAAACATACTAGGAAGCCTCGAAGGGACGTAAACAGCACTCCTTCTCCAAAGAAGGTCCTGCCCACTCTGGTGCACTAGTTGGCCTGCCCCTTCCACGACAAAAAAGAACCTTAAAATGTGGCCCTCAGTCTGTAGAAGCGGTAGGTAGATCAGATATCTTTGGCGGCGGTGGGAACAGCGATACAGCAGACGGTGCTAAGAATCTCTGGGCCCTGAAAGGCCGCCAATGGCACTTCTCCATGGCCACGTTCAACGGCCTCATTGTGCCTCTGTCTAGTGAAGGAAGCTTAGACATTACTAGAGGATGTCTCGGACATGACGTTGGTAAACATATGACTAAGCGGAGTTAAAATGAAAGGAGATGGGTACCGGAGTTGTCTAGAGGGCATAATCTGTGCTACTGTGAACCGCGAGAGAAGAAAGAACACGGGGTGGGTTTTTTTTGGGAGCAGCCCTTTGGCGGCCGTCTCTGGGCTGAGCCGCATTGTCGACGTAACCGATTGAACAATGATAGCACCGACGAGTGAAATTAAAAGCGAACGATCAAAGAAAGCAAGAGAGGAGAGTGTCGCCAAATTGGGAGGACGGGCGGTTCGCCGTGGTGGCGCGATCCAGCGCTTTCCGAAAGTGTGTGGGGGCGGGTAGAAAGGAGGCAGTATGCTGGGCCCGCATGAGGCGCTCAATGGCGCGATGCTTGGCGGAAACGTGAGGGGGACGTGTGCGTTACTAGTACGTGTGCCCGGTTAAAACGCATTTCCCGTCCCTCACTGAGACGAACTTCGCGCCACCGCTTTAGAGGCTCACCGTGGAGACAAACTACAACTGAGTTTTGAACCAGCACACTGCTGCTGCGACCAAATGTCGCATTAGGGAGTTTCGTAATCGCCAGCCATTTTTTTATTCCACCGATAAGTAGTAGGAAACCAGGAGGGGTTTATCAGCATTAACGAAATAATGGCAGCCGTTGTGACCAAGCTACATACGCAGTACAGAATAAAGATAGCATAGACGTGTATGTCATCAAATAGCTACGATGGTAAAGCCGTATACATTTCCTAGAGGAACGTGGAATCAGCTATGAAGCAGGACGAGCGCCGTTCACGACAGGGATGGGTGAATTAGGGAAGAAAATAAGATGCAAATGGAAAGGAAGAAGCAAAAGTAGCGAACAAGCAAATCGAAAAAGAGTCACTGGGAAACCTCACACAAGGGAAATTTCACACATAGTAATAGTTGAGGAGATACACTGGCCGGATTCGCGGATAGACCAAATGAGGTTAATGAACACGGAAACGTCGTCATGGTAAAACGAGTAACCAAATTGACTTCATTCTAAGTGACAACCCGGGTGGGGTGGAAGAAGCAGAGGCAGGGTGTCGAATTAATTTTTTTCCGGTTCGGTTCGGGTTCGGATTCAAGCCTTTTGAATCTTGTCCCAGGTTTGGTTCCGGAGCATCATTTGGGTTCAGTTTGAAGGGGTTCTGAGCAGTTCGAACTGGTACAAATGGGTTCACAAAAAATGACGCGTGTTCTTTGTGTTTAATTTTTTGTGCTCCGTATTCCTATCTCTGCACATCCCTAAACCGAATTTACAATGTAGGTTCCCCTGGGCAAATGTTTTGTGTTGGCCAACTTGAAAGGAGCATGCACCACTTTTTTAAACTTTTTTTTCTAAATTCTAAATGCTTGCGTAACGTTTCCTAAACACATGTACCTAAACGGGGGGGGGGGCGGGGGGGTGCAAGGTACCTCAGACGCAAATTTCTTCTCTATGCCCATCAGAAAACTTAAAAACCCACTAAAAGTATTTTTCTCTCTTTCCCAGTCCTGATGTTCTTTTACCACAGTAATTGCGTCATTACAGGTTTGGAGCGGCTCTTTGCCGACTTTCAGTGTCACTAAATAATGCATTTGGTAGGCACTACAAAAATAAAGGAACAAAAAAGCGTCCAGGTATCGAAAGTGTGTTCGCTGCGACATGAAAACTACGCAGTGTCGTTCCCTCGAGGCAATAGCTGGAGTGAAAGCGTTTATCAGACCTGTTGAACAGTGGCTTTACTGTACTATTCAGTGCAAAATGTTTTCTTAGGGAGGTCAACGATTACAACACAAACTGACCCGAAAAAATATTCGCAGGCACACTTAGGTCGGCGTATTCGCGTGAATATGAAAGCATTACTCTATCGCCACAAGTTTATTTTTATCAGTCTATTCCAGTTCATTTGAAATGTAATGTATTTTATTCATGGGTTATCGGCCCGCATGTTTATACCCCGAAGTTTTTTTTCATGAGGAAACAAAACATCATCTGACCATCGAACACTTCTATAGGTTCGCATTTGGCGAAACGGTATTTTTAGAAAGAATGCAATTTATTCAGCACATTGAATAAGTTAACGAATAAAAGGCTTTTGCTAAACCGCGGCATATTCCTTTGTGTTAGCGTACTGGCGGGCTTTATTTTGGAATAATGTGTATTTTATATTGACTAATGACTAATGTCTCAGTTAGCAGTAATTTTGTATCGACAACAACTGAAACGAGTGAAACTCACAAATGTTTATTGTGGAAGTGGCGGCAAACGGCAGTAAATCCTCTCACATAGCCGTTACGACTCCGGAATCCCTTGCTTGTTTTCAACTAATATTGTAAGAGCATATGACTTATTTGTTGCTTTATGAAACGCAGAGACGTAACACTTTGACACACAATACAATTAACAGAAACACTAGGCTGTTATAAGACTTATGCATCAAACTGACTCACTTGGATCTGTCCCTATAGCCCCACATTGGAAGTTTCGCCAACTGAAATAAGTGTTAGAAGAGGCACGTTGTCAAACGTCTTTTCATTTATGAAGACTACCGAAAAGTTAAACCAAACTTAGGGGACTTAAAAGCACATAGGTAATATATTTAGTGGTCTTACGTATTTTCATAAGCAACAAGACACGCCGAGTATGCAAATTTTTTTATAAAGAAATAAATTTTTTCGTTGTTTTTCTTAACAACAAAATTATTTACATTATTTTAAAAAGTTTTTGTTTTTAATGTTTGTAACACTGTCAATACAGAGATAGCTTTGCCACTCAATACGGAAGATAGCTTTATTCTTTCGTATAACGTTCGTGTCACTATCAAAAAGATTATAATCTTGCTTAATAGACTCAAGCTGTACTGGTCCAAACCTAATTTGAAAAGCATAATTACATTAGGGGTGCACCTATACTTGGCATCTTACCTTAATTTATACATTTTTATTTGTTAACGAAACTTTTCCACTTAAAGCCATAATAAGATTTTTGGAATCCAATATCACAGTCTCATCAGATTATCCAAACGAACACCATTACCTAAAAAGTCCATTGGCGCAGACAAGGAGGCTTTTTTATTGTTGTAATGAAAGGAGGCTTTTTTATTCTCTCATCATGCGTTTACGGAGAAGGTACGAGATGGTGGTCAGTGTGAGTAGGCAGGCGGCTCAGCGCTTTCCCTTTGTCTCTGCCTGATCCGCATAATGTTTATGAAGAGTAAGGGGAGCAACAAAAAGGAAGATCACAGGAGTGAGGTAACCTTACTTTTCTTCTGGCGTGCTTTACCGATGCACAGTTTTAGGTAGCGCCTTCCGCACGAGGGCTGTGTTCAGCTAATTGAAGAAACGTGTTTCCTTGAGTTCGAGCGGTGTTGGCTCCCACGCTCGCCCAAGAACCAAAACTGAGTAAAATTATAGTTCCAGACATATGTTTAAGCTTGTGTTTTGGTTACCCAAATTTATACTTTTAAGATGAATTGTTGTTTATTGTTGTGGTTTATAATTATTATGTTGTTTAAGACGATTGTATTGTTTTGTATAAAGTTTTGCATGGTATTTTTCTCTCTTCCAAAACAAACTTCTTCCCCTGTTCTAAGTTTGTGTGAGTGTGTGTGTGTGATTGTGGGTGGGCACCGTCCCAATATAGTTAACGTAGTTTTATGTATGCTACTCCGCTGGTACTTACTCTAGGTAAAAAAAACATTATATAATACTTTCACACATCCTTCTCAATATTGCGAGCCGGCTTTTCAGATTTATCTATATGAGGACCTATTTTTGCCACACATATCACATGAACGCTGCGCGTCTTTTGTCTACAATGAATTTTCACAATACTATGCGCGTGCGCTTTAACGTTTGAATCCTATATTACGAATTCACTTAGTTGTTTTGGGAGTTTTTCACTTTGATTAATTTTTAAAGTTTCGTTTGTTCTGTTTGCGTACTTGTGCGTCTCTCTGAAATGTCAGCTTAAGGGGATACTTTTCTGTAAGTAAAGTCTGCTTCGAACCATAGATTTCCACGTTGTTTCCGTTATAAACATAGGACCATAATCATGAGCACTCTGTTTCCCAAAAACATAACGTTCTGTTCAAATTATGACAGTGCTTCCAAGGCCCAATGAGTAAGCCCTGATTTGGAGAAGCCATAACGGGAGTCACACGCAATCAAAACAAATAGCTAAGTTTCGCGACAAGATTACCCGTGAGAGCCATACTAGCGTTATCGCGTTGCTGTTCCGATGGCGTGAAAGTAATGCAGTTCGCAAGGCTTATTTGTGGTGAGGTACAGCCAAACGCCGTCATGTAAACAAACAGTCCCCGCACGTTCGCGAAATTCCCTTTCGTGGCCGATGCGTTCGGACCGAACGACGCGAAGTGCCACATTTGTGTCAAGAAATCGCCCATGAAAGTTCTTGTCCTTTCCTATTGCTCTTTCATAATGTTCTATAGCCCCTTTTCAGGAAATTTGAATCTCCTAGCACGGATAGTTGAACAGATATAAACGCTTTCTGTTTTTTTCCGGCGCGGGGGTGGCCGCGAACGCTGAATCACACGGAAGCAACATGAACCTAGATAACTTCCCCGAAAAGGTGCCCTTTAAGGGCCGTACCCCCGTTGTCGCTTACATGTTTAGAAAATTATACAATTTACATACGACAGCGTGTCAGCTGACTCCTTCAGAACAACGCGTATATTAAGTAAAACTGACAAGCGCGGCTCAGTATCACGACGCGTGGCGACAACGCCATCGGCGGCAAATTTCTCTCGCTCTCTCGCTATTTATTTCTCCTCTTTAAGCCCTACCAATACAGGTATGGAGTGCTGCCGGCTCCGGAAGTAAACGTCATGCCGTAAACTTAAGCGGCTACACTAGAAATATTCAAAGATTCTATGAAGGCTCTAAGGGACATAAACAGCGCTCCTTCCCAAAAGAAGGTACTGACCACTCTGGTGCACTAGTTGGCCGGCCCCTTCCACGACAAAAAAAAAACTCAAAATGTGGCCCTCAGTTCGCAGCAGCTGTAGGTAGATCAGATGTCCATGGCGGCGGTGAGAACAGCGATACAGCATACGGTGCTAAGAATCTCTGGGTCCTGAAAGGCCGCCAATGGCACTTCTCCCTGGCCACGTTCAACGGCCTCACTGTGTCTCTGTCTAGTGAAGGAAGCTTAGACATTACTAGAGGATGTGTCGGACAAGACGTTGGTAAACATATGACTAAGCGGAGCTGTCTAGAGGGCATATTCTGTGCTACTGTGGACCGCAAGAGAAGAAAGAACACGGGGTGGGTTTTTTTTTGGGAGCAGCCCTTTGGCGGCCGTTTCTGGGCTGAGACGCGTTGTCGACGTAACCGATTGAACAATGATAGCACTGACGAGTGAAATTAAAAGCGAACGATCAAATAAAGCAAGAGAGGAGAGTGTCGCCAAATTTGGAGGACGGGCGGTTCGCCGTGGTGGCGCGATCCAGCGCTTTCCGAAAGTGTGTGGGGGCGGGTAGAAAGGAGGCAGTATGCTGTGCCCGCATGAGGCGCTCAATGGCGCCATGCTTGGCGGAAACGTGAGGGGGACGTGTGCGTTACTAGTACGTGTGCCCGCTTAAAACGCATTTCACGTCCCTCACTGAGACGATCTTCGCGCCACCGCTTTAGAGGCTCACCGTGGAGACAAAGTACGAGTGAGTTCTGCACCAGCACACTGCTGCTGCGACCAAATGTCGCATTAGGGAGTTTCGTAATCGCCAGCCATTTTTTTATTCCACCGATAAGTAGTAGGAAACCAGGAGGGGTTTATCAGCATTAACGATATAATGGCAGCCGTTGTGACCATGCTACATGCGCAGTACAGAATAAAGATAGCATAGACGTGTACGTCATCAAATAGCTACGTTGGTAAAGCCGTATACATTTCCTAGAGGAACGTGGGATCAGCTATGAAGAAGGAAGAGCGCAGTTCACGACAGGGATGGGTGAATTAGGGAAGAAAAGAAGAGCAAATCGAAAGGAAGAAGCAAAAGTAGGGAACAAGCAAATCGAAAAAGAGTCACTGGGAAACCTCACACAAGGGAAATTTCACACATAGTAATAGTTGAGGAGATACACTGGCCGGATTCGCGGAAACGTCGTCATGGTAAAACGAGTAACCAAATTGACTTCATTCTAAGTGACAACCCGGGTGGGGTGGAAGAAGCAGAGGCAGGGTGTCGAATTAAATTTTTTCCGGTTCGGTTCGGGTTCGGACTCAAGCCTTTTGAGTCTTGTCCCAGGTTTGGTTCCGGAGCATCATTTGGGTTCAGTTTGAAGGGGTTCTGACCAGTTCGAACTGGTACAAATGGGTTCACAAAAAATGACGCGTGTTCTTTGTGGTTAATTTTTTTGTGCTCCGTATTCCTATCTCTGCACATCCCTAAACCGAATTTACAATGTAGGTTCCCCTGGGCAAATGTTTTGTCTTGGCCAACTTGAAGGGAGCATGCACCACTTTTTAAACTTTTTTTTCTAAACTCTAAATGCTTGCGTAACGTTTCCAACCACACATGTACCTAAACGTGGGGGGGGGGGCCGTCGGTGGAAGGTACTTCAGACGCAAGTTTCTTCTTTATGCCCATCAGAAAATTTAAAAACCCAGTAAAAGTGTTTTTCTCTCTTTCCCAGTCCTGATGTTCTTTTACCACAGTAATTGCGTCATTACAGGTTTGGAGCGGCTCTTTGCCGACTTTCAGTGTCACTAAATAATGCATTTGGTAGGCACTACAAAAATAAAGGAACAAAAAAGCGTCCAGGTATCGAAAGTGTGTTCGCTGCGACATGAAAACTACGCAGTGTCGTTCCCTCGAGGCAATAGCTGGAGTGAAAGCGTTTATCAGACCTGTTGAACAGTGGCTTTACTGTACTATTCACTACAAAATGTTTTCTTAGGGAGGTCAACGATTACAACACAAACTGACCCGAAAAAATATTCGCAGGCACACTTAGGTCGGCGTATTCGCGTGAATATGAAAGCATTACTCTATCGCCACAAGTTTATTTTTATCAGTCTATTCCAGTTCATTTGAAATGTAATGTATTTTATTCATGGGTTATCGGCCCGCATGTTTATACCCCGAAGTTTTTTTTCATGAGGAAACAAAACATCATCTGACCATTAAAATACTCGATAAAACGAATTTTGAGAGCAGTGCGAACTAAATTCGTTTCGGCAACGGCTCATGGCGGCTGCGCCTCAGGACGTTTTCCCGTATTCACGGAACTCACGATGGCCGTATCTCCTACCGCGGCACCGCCACAAGCATGTCCCGCGTGCCTTTGCATACCACCCTCCCCCTTACACTTTCGCGGGGCTTTCATTCTCCGCTTTTATCTTTGCTGTATCTATGGTGGTGCCTTCGTCACTCGTTTACAACAAGGCCGACGCTGATAGAATAGCAAAACCACAGGAGCGGGCGCTTAAGCGCAGCGCTCTAAAACACGGCCGCCGCAGTGACGCCTTTCGATCTTCTCTCGTGACAAACCTGTCTCGTCTTCAAATATTTCATCGTCGCCACAGTCTTCTGGATGGCAAGTATATGGCCTCGTGGGCAGAGGGCGGCGCCCCAGTGCCTCTGACGCCCTCCCCCCCCCCCCTCTCCCGCAACACCGCTTGCTAAATCCTCTCCGGAATCTTCTAGAAATGGACAGTCTCTATGCACGAGGTCATTGCCCCATCCCTCCACTAAGCAGCCATCCACTATCCGTCCACATTCGTTTTTTGATAGAATCGAATGTCGCCATAGTAGTGCTTTCAAACCCCTCCCACACCCCACCTGGCCGTTGTCACGACGTCACGCATCCCCGCTGCAATCTTCGGGTTGCTAGGCAGGCAGGTGGGCAAGCAAAACTTGCTGGAAAGTGTGCAGCTTCTTTGTCGGGCGGACAATGTTTTTGGGTAGCGCAGAGCCTGTGCGCCCGCCTCCTATTATGCTATCATAAATTCACAACAGACGTAAGCGTGTACGGACATGTATTTTCGCACAATGAGGAAACAAATCGGAGTGAAAATAAATTGGTTGGTCTTCCACGCTTTCATGTACAGTCATTCGCATTCTGTTGTGAGGGAGCTTTCCTAAGCTCGCTAGCATTGGTGTGCAGAGCTGAGGGTTTAAGGTCTCGGGGTGATGGTGAGCTAAGACAGCATTTATACACAATATGTAACAGTTGTTACATCGCTCGTACAAAGGTGGGAGCGCGCTCAGATCGAAGTCCCCGTGGATTCCCGCCCGCCGGCCGTGCGCATCGGGCCATTTATATCCCCGGGTTCCAGTTCGACCTTAAAACCTTGAACTGTACGAATGGACGCGAATTTGGTTGAATCAGACGATCCAACGATCCGACGAAGATGGGATTGGAGAGACGACTCCTCGGCGCCGGTTCCAGACATATCGGTGCACGTTGGCTGGATGCCGTTGGAAAGTGGGGCAAGATTCAGGCCGGCCGTTTCGTCGCGTCACCAGACGAAGCGAGTTTGAGTCGGATGCTCGGGCACAACGAGGCTTAGAAGGGGCATAAAATTATTTTGTGTACCAAGGCATGAGCATTCTGTCGTAAAACGATACAAACAATTGTGGTGGACTTGAATGCCACCTTCAGGCTCAGAGTAGTGCGGATGGAAGTTTGACTAAATAACTTTGCGCTAACCAGAAGACGGAAAGTACGGAAAGCGTTGCTTTATATAAATCAGCCGACTACTGTATTTATAGTTTCAACGGCGTTTTAGCTTGAACACTAAATCATTAGCAGTACTAGAAGTAGAAAATGGTCCGGTATCAAAGTCACCCTCCGCTGTCCAGCGCGTCCTAAGGCGCTTAGAGTGATTTCATTCGGCCCAAGTTCTAGGTGCTAACAGACCAGCTGGTAGGAAGGAACGGCTGTAACTACTAACTGACTATAGCAACAATCCGACGATAGCAACTTGCTAATGGCACGTAAGCGACAGGTGACAGCGATTGGGTTCTAGGAAAGAATATCTTAGTAAAGAGACAGGCAGCGGTAAATTTTACGGTCATTCTAAGAGAGCCAGAGATTACAAAGTAACTCAATTGAGAAAATTCTTGAGAGAGGCGTGCTCATTTCAGCACGCCTTGAGCTCGGCCCGAGTCGACATGCCTTTAGATCAAGCGCAGCTGATCATCAAAACAGCAGCTGGCCAAGGCTGTACGCCATAGCTCTATGGAAAGGTAAAGGTTGGGGGATGTAGGGTAGAATTGTTGTGGGTGCGCACCACATTTCTGATCGTTTGAGGCTCTAGATCCAGAGGCAAAGGGAAGACAATTGTGCCCAGTCAAAGAGGTGAAGTGTGGGTGGGGGGCAGGAAAGTGTTAATAGCCGGGAGTTAATAATTCTTCCTTGTTAATCGGTAGTGATTTGTGCGGGAGTAATACGTTCTGTTGGGGAGCCTACAGTGCTCTGTAATTTCCTGCCATGAGACTACAAGATGCATGGGCTCGGAACTTGGCTTCATCAGGGCTGACTCGGTGGTTTAAATCTCGAGCCGCGAGGTTGGCGATCTGGTTGCCGGGGATGGCACAGCGAGGTTTCGCCCATGCATTCCTTACTGGCCTCGTTGGTGGTCTCTGGTTGATACTTCCAAGGGTTGTAACATCCTATCGACAATTTTCGAACTTTCATCACGCCTGCTTGGAGTCAGTTATAATACCTTTGGCGTTGTGTTGGCTGAGTGCGCGGGCTATCGCCGTCTTCTTGGAGGGGTAGCTCCGGAGACTGCGATGCCATACCTGTCGAAGGCTGCACGATTACAGAATAATGGAATAGAGGGTATTGTATATTGTTATCGGATGTCATTCGCATTAAACCAGTTGACGATCCTTATTTTTTGATTGCGGCAAATTTTTTTCTACAATTTTACCACCTATATATACTTGGTTTGAAAAGCCTGTACTGCATATAAACCCTTTACTACATAAACTGCATACGCACTAGTCAATTATGTACTAACTTTACTGCGACACGTCAATCTATGCTAGCAAAATTTGAGCGCAATACATACGCAAGGATATTTTATAGCATTCCGATTGTCGTCACATGTGAACTTTTGGGCTATATTGTGTGCATCTAAATTTCGTGATTGGTCGAGGGGGAGAGCGACGAAAAATTTTCTACTGCCACCATTGCTCAAGAAATCGTGGTTGGTCCACACCAGTAAACCCCCTTAACCCACGCGCTAATTCGTCTAATCCAAATCGATCATCACACTGATCTCTCTAGTTCACATTAGCTCGCCCACTCATCTCACTAATCCACCACCGTCCACCCCTCTCCCACCGAAATTTTATGGTTGAGCAAATATAACATGGAATGGAAACGCTGTCGCATCTACATTAAAGGTGGAAATGACAATGCAGCAATGATTTTTTTTGCAATTTCTATGCTGTGTTAGAGCAGTAAACAAGGGACGCAATGCCACTGTATCAGGAGAAGTGCCGGTGACATAGTGGATTTAACCGAAGCAGCAACTGAGGAAGCGGAGCACGGACCGGCTTTATTATCAAGAGCAGATGGAGTGGATAGGAGGAGATGAGGAAGGAGACGCGCATGGGCCCTTATCGCGCAGCCTGCGTATTGCCGTTATGTTGAGTGATCCGGTGTTTAGTAGCGCCAGAGGGAATTCCACGTCCGGGTCCACACCGGTGGCAAAGCACGCAAGTACTATTGTGTTACGGTGAATAGGCGGTGGTGCTCAAGGCGCCGAACCTCGTCCATCATGTTCTTGTCGATATTGTCGTCTCCGTGGTAGAATCGGTAGTCTCCGTCTGCGCTGGTGAGGTAAAGGTTTTGACGTTGGCGCACCGGCTGAGACAACGTACACGCCCTCGTCTTCACAGCTTTGTCTTCTCCTTTTACTTCTTAAGCGATTCCCCTACGGGAAGATGACGACAGTGGTAGAACGCAAAGCTATCTGGTGATGGATTCTTTGGTTCGCCACTCCCTAGGGGCATCCTGCCAAAATCATCCTAAGAAGCGCTGCGGACGAGGCAAGAGCAACGTAGAGGCCCTCCTCTTCGCAGCTTTGTCTTCTTATCCTTCGTCTTCAGCAGTTCCCCTACGGGAAGATGACGACGGTGGTCGAACGTGAAGCTATCTCGTGATGGATTCTTTGGTTGGCCAGTCTCTAGGGGCATTCTGCCACAACATCATCAGAGGAGTTGCGGAGGGGGAACGGCCGCGGGACATCCCCCTGAGCAAGAGACGCTACCCAGCAAACCACGTTACATCGTGCAGATATCCTGGAGACGTCAGCAATCGACATTGCAGATGTCCGACATTGCAGGGTTTCGCTGGACAACAGACTACACCAGTAAGTGTCTGAAAGCTTTGCATTTAAAATATTTCATGGTAACAACTCGGCCGCTCCAGAATGCGAAACGCGGTGTCGCGGTTTTGGCGCTGTCACTGTGGAATCATTAAGTGTGCTTTTTTTCAGACTCCAGCCAGAAACTTATGTTAGCAGATCTCCCAAGATTTAAGATACCGATCCTGATATGGTTATGACTTCGGAAATATATGCGGAAAAAAATATTTGTTAAAGGTGGTGTGGTATTTGAATACAGTTATTTGTTTTTAGCTGTAACTTTCTCATTTGTGTTAACATTTTTACATAAGTTAAAATAACATTATTTTTGTGCTTTGCTGTGAAATAACAAACTTGAATTTTTTGCAATTCGTCAAGACAACGTGCTGCAATTTTTGGCAACATATATCGCTTTTGAAATTTTCTAGATTACTCTAAGAGGACAATAAATGTTGGATAAGTATGCTTGACAACTTTTCATCACTACGAACCTTTACGTGACTAAATTCTGTTGTGGGAAAATTGTTACTTGATGTACATTACGTGAGATTTAGGACTTGATTGATTTTTATTTTGATTTTAGTGTTTAACGCGCCGACGCAACGCAGGCGATAAGGTGCGCCGTAGTGGAGGGCTCCGGATTAATTTTGACCACCTGGGGATCTTTAACGTGCGCCGAAATCTCGTACACACGGGCGTTTTTGCTTTTCGCCTCCATCAGAAAAGCGGCCGCCGCGGCCGGGAATAGAACCCGCGACCTCGTGCTCAGCAGCACAACGCCTTAGCCACTGAGCCACCGCCGCGGGTGAGGTTTAGGACTTGTGCAGCAGTTTGGCGCACTCTGCCTTTGAGCGTCAGCAGTGCCTGAGCTACAAATCGAGGTATTAGGGATAACAATAATTTCAAAAAACGCATTTCTAGTAATTACGCTAGTTTTTCACCTTCTGAATTTTTTTAGTATATTCTGACCTGACCTCGCCTCTTCCGCTGGGGAGGCCACGTTCGCATTGGGATCCCGCGGCTAAATCTAGGAGTGTATTTCCAGCTTAGTCATATTTCAAGCTGTATTCAGAATGAGTTTGAAACGAAAAAGTGGTGGCAGAACATCAGCCTAAGGGCATCGCTCAGAAGATCGTGCGTAATTCGTTTTTTAGACTAATTACGAGGTTCAGAGCTCCTCGACCAGCGTTAAAAATGCGTAGGTTTTCCTAATATATGTTTGAAATGCTCCTATGAAGACTCCATAGACTGTAATGCTACGCACCAAGCACCAGGCATGTACACGCACATCTACACTCGTGAATTTTCTTCCGGCAACATGCTTCGTACTTACCCATCATGGAAATACGGAACTTTTCCTATTTTGAGCTTCCTCAAGGAGCTCATATATTGTAAACTGTCATCAAATAAGTAGAGCCATGCGTTGAAATTCTGGAGTCCGAGAAGTAGAGACACTACAGTACGACGTTGCTTGCAAGGACATGGGTGATTTACACCGAACCCGTGTCATAATATTCGCTGTTGGACAGAGAAATCCTATAAAAAGCAGTATAATAAACGACCGAGATGCATGTTGCTCATCCTAACAGAACTCGTGCAAACGTATGCTGTATTCGGGTGGTCGTTCTGATACTCCGACTCCGAGTACGCCGATGCGCAACTTCCCCCAATCCGAGCAAGTGCTACCGCTCCCCAACCGATTGCGTACCCGATCTTGGAGCATCACGCTACCGTGGCGCCGCGGCGCGGCCAAAACGGCCACTGCGGCCAGGCCAGGCTGGCCAAGGTGTTAAAACCAACAGCGGCCTCAACATCGGACGCGTTAGCTCAGAGCTAAACTTGCGAACGTATTCCTGCACTTTCAACACAAAAAGCGGTTCGGCGATCAGTTCGGCGAAGTTTGAGCGTAAACGCACGAGTCGTCGTCGTCGTCTCAGCTCCTGAACTCCTCGGCGTCGAGTTCGAGTGGCAGAAGCAACGGAGACCCTTCCCCTTCACTCAATAGGCGTCTCCGTTTCGACACGATACGAAGATGCCTTCAGTTATAGCACGAGAAGCAAAAACAAAAAATACTCCCACAACAAACCGCTGGCTAGGCCTCAGCGAACGTCACCGACTAGGCAGGCGAGCGGGGCGAGCCGCGGCGGCCGGGGTGACGTCGCCCGATCTCCTCCAGATTTCGGCGGCGCTCTCACTGCGGATTGAGAGCAGTCGGAGGCGCTAGGAGTAGAGTACGACGCTCCCAGACGACCAAGCGAACATACGTCGACAGCTCGATTTCGACCACCCGAACACGGAGTCGCTTTCCGGAGTGCTCCTGAGCGCTCTTAAACGACCACCGGAATAAATCATTATTCTACAAAAAAAATTGTGTGAAGGAAGATGTATATTTTAAGCAGTTCACAAAGCTACAAAAAATGTCGCGCATTAGATATGACGTGGTGGTTCGTCATCAGGGGTGTTGGCAATGCCAACGCACTGTTTGCGCCCCAGTATCTACAACTCCATTGACGTTTTTCCAAATGCACGCAAGTTTCCCCCGCTGCAGGAGAGGTCTATGCATGTCGATTTCCCCAGCCACATGCCGGGAGCCAAGGTGTTGTAGGCTAATGTGGGCCTGAATTTTCCTTTAGTTCGCAGGCTGCCCAGGGTGCCGTGCACCAAGTAGGTATGATCTTTTAACAGGTAGCCACTACTGGGCTGTGTTTAACGAGAAAAAACTCTGAGGCATCAGCAATATTTTTTTTTGCCTAATATTACTTCGAGAGCTCCATTGAGACACGTTTCTTGTTCGACACAAACACTTTCAAACGCTAAGTACATTTAATGAAGGTTAAAGCAATATTGAGATGTTCATGCTAGCTTTCCTCTTCCACTGTCGATGATGTCAGTATGGTATTTTGGGAACCCCGAAGGAAGATGTCAGAAGTAACTAAAACATCATACCGTCCCAAAATCCCGATACTGGCATGTGCGTTACCTCAGTCAGCGCTTGTACGCACAAAAGAAAACACGTCTATTAGTGATTTCCGATTGGCCCAAGCTCACACAGGTAATCAGTTGTATGAAATTTGGAAGGGCAACAGTTTCTTTCTGGAGCAGGGACATAGCGCTGCCCTTTTCCCCCCTCAGGGGCCGATGGAATTACACCACAAGGGGATTCTGCACAATTTAAAGTGCATTGGTTACTATGCTTTTTGCAAACTGGATAAAACGGCGTAACATTAGAGATGTATTAGCGATGAATACCAATTTATTTTTTTTTGAAAATTTAGTTATTAGTAAATTTAGTGCGGTGTTATGTAGTTATATTGCCTGTATATTTAAACGACCGTATTACTGTAGACATTATTTCCACAATGGTTACAACTTCCCTTGCCATTATAATTATGACTAGTAAATAAAACTTCGATTAATACAAGAGTTGCCCTGTCGGTCATTTTCAAGAATTTAGTTCCACATACTAAGACTACACTTGCAGCCACAGATCATTTGCAAGAACCTTGACCAGAAGCGCGCACGACCGGTCACGGACCGGAGTCGCAAATTAGCATGCAGCTTCGCTAGTGAAATATCATATAGTCCGCGGCACCAACAGATATTGCGCCTGTTCAGTGGTGTGTTGTAGAGTATTGTACTTGTTTGTTGACAGACTGAGCAGTGTTCAGAAAACGTGGCTTTGTATTGGAACAAGAGTTATCTTCTATCGCAGGTATGGTGGATGAATGGGTGGACATATGCTCAGGAGGTCCCTAGCATCACAAAAGCATTCCTTGAAGGGTTCAGGAAGTTGCATCATGTTTACCACATCCACAGACAGTGTTTATTGGTCTTCATTGCCAAAGGGGCAGAATTTCACTAGCTTCCGCAATAATTATGGGGGCCCGCTGACCATGCGTTTTTGGGGGGGACAGAAATCAGCCGAGGAGAAGTCAAATACTCCTGCTAATTCGCAACAGATTTTGTAATTTCAGCAACTCTCTTCCTCTTTTTCGTTCTCAGACATGCGTAATCAGCGGACGGAACGGAAGCCGTGGTAGATTAGGCGAGCCGCCATTTTGGGGAATGCGAAAAGGTATTTAGGGCACTGCACAAGTCGAAATCGGGGGCTTGGGACTTCACACATGAACGAAGAAAACTTTAAGGAGGGAACATGACATCAGGCGGCCCAGATTTCCCTAGTAAACCTACTTTGATGCCACATTCTCCTGCCCTCGGGCTCCTAATGCTCATAGCAGCATGGGAGCTCCCACACCCATCTCAGACTAATGGTAGCATGTAGTGGGTCCCGCTGGCTGCCGGTGGAGGTGGAGAGGACTTTCTGAAAGCGCAGTTTTACAGTGTTGCCCTCCAAACGATGCAACTTGGAGGTACTCTCGCTGGCCAAAACGAAATGAGTGGTACACCGCTGGCGCAGGAACGAGCCTTATGAGTTTCGAGCCGATGTTTACTTGTGACGTTGGATTGCTTTAATCAGCGGCCGTTAACATTCACAAGAGCCGAGCGGCCGACGGCTGCGTGCTGCTTGCCAGGTTCGCTGCGATGATAGCATTTTGGGAATTTTCCGGGGCTAACGGTGCAGTCTTATCAGGTGAGGATTGTCTCCAAGCGCACAAAGCTTCGCCGTTTCGCACACGTTCGCCCTTGCATACGTATCTTATTCGTGTTGTAGGTACTCCGGTTTACTGGCACATTTTATGTTCCACAATCTCATACTAACTTTTTGTGATATGCTTTTTATCCTCTTCGGTGCACTGGAAAACGAACGGTGCAGAAGCGATGATTTTCTGGGTGGGGGGAAGAAAAGGGCATTACTTTTCGTCTCAGTGCATGCAGTACGAGGGCGGGTTGCTTGCAGTACTGCTGTACGAGGACTACGCGGAAAAACGAAAGCGAGATCATGCGCGGGAGAGTTTGTGATGAGTTACAGGTTGCCCGTTTCCGTTTGAATAAACGAATAATGACAATGAGGCGTGAGAGGCGCTGATAAAAAAACAGTTACCACTAGAAGGTAATGTCGAACAACCACGAAAAGTTTGCTGTGTTTTGTGGTATAACAGGAAAGGCGCACATGTCATTCTCGCCCGTAGCCACAGTTCCAGGGCCGCACACCACACTTGGTACGGGCGCGACGCAGTAAATTTCGAACACGTAGCCTGCAAAATCAGTGTGCTGCACGTGTCGGGTTGTCATTTCCAGCCGCGCTGTGCGCGATGCCCGGACAGCCGCAGCGCTGCCGGACTGACTTCTGATGCGCAACGAGCTACGGCTTGCCTGTTAGAGGGCACGGTGCACTTACTTTGGGTTCTCCTCTTTTATTTTTTACGATTTCGATTCACCATTGTCACGTGGCCGTTCCTCCAGAGGTTACCTCCTCCACGGCTTCAGAAAACGTGATGTCAGTGCGGCGGAGAACCTTCCCTCGTGCTGTCTTTGGGAGCCATTACGAAGCAGGTGTTCGAGTTGTTGAATGCCATCGCTAGTTGCCGTGATTACTCATGCGTAAAAACATTAGACAGAAGCCTGAACCCGTGCGCCGCCATATCCGCTGCCAGCGCGAGTGTTCGCATTTATTGAACCCGGGAATTTCTAAGCTGTGCGAGAGAATGGCAATCCTTCGCCTCGTGGGACTACAGTTACAAGATTCTTTCTTCTGCTGCTTTTTTAGCAAACAGTATTGAACGTACTGGTTCTATCTTTTATGGTAGATGGTTGTCACAACCTCGAGCGTACGACTCCTGAATGTACCGTATAATTTTTTCATTTTGTTGTGCAGCGCTAAATTCTTATTACAGTCGTCCGATTCATTCAGTTGTGTTCTATTCGCACTCAGAAAATGCTAAAACTCTCTCGAACGAAGCGGCGGTAACGCGACCACTCGCCGGCTTGCCGGCAAGAAAATACAAAAATAAAAGCTCCGCCGATCAGTTTTCACCGAGGCTTTGAGTTGTTTCGAGAGGGCCCGCGTGGCCTTGCCAGTGCTAAAGCGCGCCGATGATTCCAGAAGGGAGAAAGAGGGAAGTTGTGCGCTCGACAGCGGCGGTCGCGTTGTGAGTTGTGCCCTCTCTCTCCGCGTCGGCACAGACATAACAAGAGAAGCCGCGCCTAAGCAAACCAGCTTCGTTTGGACGTTGTGATGTGACAACGGCTTCTGAAGTTTTTGCACCACACGATCAGCGACCCGCGCCATGAAGGACTCCGATGCACTCCCGGGCCTCCAATAACCGTGATCGTCTCGGACGGCCTGGCCTACGACGAAGTTACGCTTCATAGGTCGCCGTATCGCCTCCGACAGCGGTGCATCGTCCGGCCCGGTCGGTGAATATTGTGGGACTCTGTCTCTCATATGCATCGAACTGTTCGTCTCCTTTTTAGTTAACTGCTCTACTTCGTAATATCTATTTGTTAACGCTCCTGATTTTATATTTGTCTAATTTTGAACTGTTTCTTGGATTTGTATTCGATCTAAGTGGTCTCTCAATAACGTTACATTACCTCGTGCTTTTACAGTGTTTTGCCTATTCCAATATAAGTCTTTCTTTCGTTGTTCGTTCAAGGCTCCGACTCATTCTTGCCGCTCTGGTCGGCGAAAGTCGCGCATCAGACGGCCACCCCCTTAGTCACCTGTGCCCAGTAGACTCGGTGGGGTATTTTGCTCATTGAGTCGACTCCCCACACCTTCTAGCAGCGCACCCAAATAAGGAAACGGTGACAACGCTGTTAAAAATAACCAGTATGGGCATGTTCAGACTGACTTCCATGGAGGAAAGAAAACCTTAGGAGAGGCGCTGACATCACTTCAACTGAAGCTTTAAAGGGGTCATGAAGACAAAACCCAAGGTCACGGAGAAACAAGTATTTCAGGAGTGGAATCCGCTAGGCTGGGATAGCGCGGGTGGGCGGCGCGTCAATGTCGCGGTCTGGCAAGGAGAAAATGCAGCTTGCGGAGCAGCGCAACAAATGACGCAGTTAAGTGCGTTGCCATATTTTACATGTTTTTGTATGCGCGCGAAACACAAAAATCGTAATATCAAAGAATATATTGTAAAAATTGCCAGGTTTTGTTCTGCGAAAATGAGAAAAGATGTTCTCAATATTTTAGCAGCAGTTATTAGTAAATAGTGTCCTAGTTACAAGCCCTACCGCGATTAAAACAAAGCACTAGATGGAATCCCGCAGCAGACGACGTCGGCCGACGCCGCCTTCTCGCCACGAGTGGTTTATTCTCGCCCCTCTCCCCTCTCGCGGGCTGCTCAGATTTGCGGGTGCTTTTCATGTTGCACAGGCAGGCCGGGGAAGTTACAACAGTCTCAATATGAACTAATAGCATACAGGATAAGAGCCATCATTCTCTGGAACTAAGAATACCTAGCTTCTTGGACATGTTTTTTAATTGCAGGTTTCGCGTTCTAAAAAAATCAAAGCCCCTTCGTTCAAAGAAAACGATGTTTGAAACGCGAAGATTCCGCAAATCGACCTCAATTATAGTCAAGTCACGTGACGGATTCGTCGGCACGGTCTATCCATGATGGCAGCCGGAAATGCACTGCTTGACTTTGAACTGGCGAGCTTTTTCGGAAAGCGCGGTGCCGGCGTTTTCTCTTTGGCGCAACGCGACACAAGGCACGTGAGTGCCGTGCCCGGCGCCATGACTTAATCGGGCCGCTGGAGCAAGGCCTTTTGCGCCTGAATAATTCTTGAGGCGCACGTCATCAAACAAGTTTCGGTACACGTCAACAGATTAGGCCTCTACTTTCGTTGCAGGACCGCGCACGTGTTTGTCGTTGGCAGAACGTCTGAGCCCAGACCTGAACAAATCAGACAAGGTTCGGTACGCGTGAACTGATCAGGCCTTTTCTGTCCTTGCACGAGCGCGTTCGTGTGTACCGCTGGCAGACCGACTGAGCCCCGACCTGAACAAATCCAACAAGTTTCGGTTCGCGTAAACAGATCAGGCCTCTTCTTTTGTTGCAGTAGCGCGCACGTGTGTGCCGCTAGCAGAACGCCTGTGCCGCCACCTGAACAAATCAAAGAAGTTTCGGTGCGCCTGAACCGATTAGTCCTCTTGCGTTGCAGGAGCACGCACGTGTGCTGCTGGCAGAACGTCTGAGCCCCCACCTGAACAAATCAAACAAGTTTCGGTACGCGTGAACAGATCAGGCCTCTTCTTTCGATGCAGGAGCCCGCCCGTGTGTGCCGCTGGCAGAACGACACAGCCAAGTGTGTGGTTCATTAGTGGACCCTTTTTCTTTGGGTCTCTCAAAGTCATATGCTCATACGCTGTATTGGCGGTGAGCACGAACACAGCCGGCGTTGCGAAGCGCGCCAGCGTGACGTCAGCTTAGGGATTCTCGCATTTGTTGTCTGCTTCACTCAGGATCGCTCTCCCTGCTGTTTCTTTGCGCTGGGTCAACGTCTGATGCTGTCCGCACAAGAATTTGCGTGTGGGTAACTTTTATCATAATAATAGGCTTAAAATCGCATACACTAGCTCATGGTGTCAATAAAAGTATTGTTTTGTATACCGCTACCGGAGAAACATTGCCGGCGCCACCCCATTCATTGGGAAGCCGGTTATGTGCGGAGCGCGAAGAGTCGGAGATAGGCGTCAGATCCTCATGTAAGCATTCGAACAAAAGGAACAGTCAGCTGCTAATAACCGACAACAGCGAAAATGTGAGACCAAACACAATTCTAGGCCTTTCAGGTCTGTCGGCTTGGGAGAAGGCATCTCAGTTCCTGGTCGTATATGAAGGTAAACAGCTTTTGCAACCTTGCCGAACGCTCGAACGCGTTTTGTAACATCACTTTACTTTGTCAAGGCATGAACGTTTGCCGACATGCACTATAGACTATGCAAAAACTGTAGGTGCAGTTGCAAAATAACCCAGTGTGCGTATAAGCGCGTGCTGATTCTATACCAGGCATCTAACCAGTATGGAGGTTTATTGAGCAAAACGAATCAGCGCCTTCGTTAATTTATAGTAACCCATATATGTTTGTTAACACCTGGAGGGAATATTTCGAACATTTTGCACAGCCTATACTCTCCGATATTCGGAATACGCGTTATAGGAAAACTGCACTCAAGAGGAGGCGGAGGGGGTAAGTGGAGGAAAGAAAAATTGTTTTAACAATTAAATCGGTCTGGTCAGTGGGCCGGGTCCTCAGTCCGGGACAAGAGAGTAAAAAGTAATTTCTTCAAATCATAGAACGCCATCGAGAGGTAGAATATGATTTGTTCTTCGCGCTTGGAAGGGTTCAAAAGCAATAAAGAGCTACTTTGAATTCTTAATCGGTTTCGAGTATGGTAATATATGCCGTATACTATTTATTACGTTAGTTAGCGGGTATATCATGCCTTCAACACTGTAATCATGTCATCATTGGTTCGAGTTGAGAGTCAGTTCATTATGATCACGATATAATTACGTTAGAAATTCGGAGCACAAAAGCCACCTTCGAGTACTGTGGACCACGTTGTTTAGTGCGCGATCGCGGTGGCGTAGCAGAAACCTTCTCATTGTATTTGCATATGATAAA
This sequence comes from Haemaphysalis longicornis, assembly GCA_013339765.2. Classification (NCBI taxonomy): domain Eukaryota; kingdom Metazoa; phylum Arthropoda; class Arachnida; order Ixodida; family Ixodidae; genus Haemaphysalis; species Haemaphysalis longicornis. The sequence goes on along the minus strand of CM023452.1, from coordinate 130,259,183 downwards.
CAAGCAACGCTGCGGATATGCACCTTCTTGCAACGCAGCCGTATGAAAGCCGAATTTCTGAAGAAGGGAATGTCATGCCATACAAAATGAAAGGAAATATCCACACGACCTTTGTGATGCTGCCCAAACATCCGGAAACCTCCTTAATAGAAGTTGGTGACGGCGCAGAAACAATTAATGCGTTGGGTAGAAAAAAAAAGCAATAAACAATAATCCGATACAACACAACAACGAAAGAAACAGAAGAAAGCCGCTTTATTTCCTGGCTGTGCGATTATCGTGTACAGGGCCGCTGCTTGTACGTAGGATTAGACTGTTGGGTCTTCTATAGGAAGCCTACGCATTTTGAATACTTATCGAGAAGCTCTGATCGCTGATCTTCGCGAAATAAGCAAGAAAGGACAAGTACACACACCATCTTCTGACCGATACTATGAAGAAAGTTGTTCTCTATCTCTTCGTGTGTCGAAACTTGTAGGGGATACCGCTTCAAATTCTTCAGATGCGTCAGAACCTGTAAAATAACTGAGTCGTTAGAAATTCGCTTTTTAACGCACTAAAGCAACGAAGCGGGCGATTACTAGCCCAGGCACTGTTGCCCCTCACAGCGGAGTGTAGCAGACGACAGCGGCGCGAATCCCTAAGCCGACGTCAGAGCCAGGGGGCGCCAACTCAAAGATCTCCCCCCCATTATGGCTCCTGCGCTGGAGTTTTGGCGACAAGCAGCGCCCCTAGTGGACGACGCCTCTGCGTAGTACCAAAGCAGACGACCCTCGCCACCCTCCACATGTTTTCAATTACAAGACAGAGTGAAAGTTGGTTGTACTTAGTGTAATTGCTTTGTGGCGCGTTTACATGACTGCATACAGTATAAAATAGACCTTAAAGTAGTTGTAGAAGCTAAACAAAATATATACGCTTAAACAAGGTGATGTATCGGCTTGCTTTTGAGCGACCGTCGTCGCAGCATTGGAGAGAGTAGCGCCAGGTCGGGTGGTCAAACTTTTAGATGCGACTGCATCTCATTCACTCGCCTTGTCCATGCAGCGTCAGCGTTGTTGTCGTCCGCCCCTCCCCCATTCCCCCCGCCGCGTAAGCTGTGCACTCTCCGCCCCTCACCCCCTCTCCTCTCCGATGCCCCTCTCTTCTCCACACCCCTCCCATTACACTATAAAAAATAATAGTTAGCGGCGCCCGGTTTCGATCCCACGACCCTGTGGGCGGAACGTAAGGTACATGTTGCTCTTCCCACTGCGCCACAAAACTGAGACAGCATCAAATGCTACGAACGCGCCTTATATCCTCGACTCATTCAAACTACATCAAGAAGCTACTGATACAACGCACGATGGGGCAATGATTAACACTTGCAATAAAAGAAAAGCAGCTCCCACTTACAGCAAAAATGATGGAGTAAAGGTCGTTGCGACAGCGAAGCCCCAAGCATACCAGTTAGAGAGATTGACCAAGATTGGCCAATAAAACATAATAATTATCATAAAACATAATAATCATACGCGTTCCCGACACGTTTCACGCGATTTCAGAATCAATCCAACGGAAACACCAAGTGAACCCCAGGATGCGTCTCATCTACACAGGGTTCCCCTCGCCGGGAGGTGTGCGCAATTTTTGACGATCAGTTACAGCAATGAGCAAGTGCGACAGCATAGTTTTTCTTCTTCCATGAGGTAGACTAAGGAAAGTTCCAGAGTAGCATAAACACGGAACAATGATGGTAACTGCAAAAGGTTGCTTCAGCGGGAGCATGCAAGCGAACGCAAGAATTGCGCAACCGACTCAGAAGACACTGCTGGCCTAGCACAGCCTTGAAAGCGAGTGGAAATTTTGTTTTGTGTTTTCGCAAACTGAATTATTCTTGTGTAATGTTTTACGCCGCGCGTTTTATGATTTATAACCGGAAGGGTACATGTATACTAGCGAGCAGGTGAGGCAATAGAGTCAAATAAACAAATTAGGCGCTAATAAAGGTACACTAAGTGAATTTGTCAATCTCCCGTTATTGCTTGCAGTGCGTAGACTGGCTCAAATTAGCACACTTGTCATCGTTTATACGGTTGACAAGTCGGTAATTATTTTACAAAGCACGAAATAAGGAAAACTACCATGCGCGGTTTGCGGCGGCCGCACCAACTAAAGGCTTTCACGACGGGAGGAGAAGCACCTTGATTGGTTAACATTCAAACAAGTTTCGGTTTCGGTTCGGTAAAACAACATGCTTGACATCCGACGGCATCGTAGGAGGGATGGGCCCTCTCGATATCTCAGTAATCGTCGTACTGCCCTTCTGCCTTGTTGTCGGCTGTAAAATGCATAAGATAAGCCTCCCAGGACGGCATGGAATCGTAGAAATCACTATCCGAGGCCTACGTGATGTGTGAACGCCCTCCACGTCCCCGCAGACGCTCAAATGCCATGCGCTTTTCCCCCATATTTGGAGCTTGCCTCACTCATGCCTGTATCAGAAAAAGCGTGTTCGCACATCGCCAAGGGTCTGAGTATTCTGGACTGTGCCCACTGCCCGCAAGCATTACAGTGCTTATGGCAACAGCAGGCCGACGAGAACTCGCTAGCGCGCCAGTGTCAGCCTGCGCGCGTTCTGTGAACTAGTTCGTGGAGCAGTGAACGTTACGGCCCAAAAAAAGGTGAACTCAGTATAAAAAACATCAGCCGAAAACGAAAAAGTCAACTTTAAAAAAAAAGAATGTACTCCCGGTGATTCAAACTAGTGACTTGCAAAACAGCTGCAATAACATACTTAGCGCTCGTGACCACTCGGCCATGGGTGAGCGCTGCTGTCCTTGAAGATATTAGGTATATAATGCAGAACAATTTTACACTTTTATTTAGTTTTAGCGTTTCAAGCAGCTTAGGTGACTATCAGTTGTATTGCGCTCGTTGAGTAAGCGTCCCCCAATTTCCACAAAATGTCACGTCTAGCAATTGCATTTTTCAGACCGAAAAGCGTTCGCAGATGCGTAGACGTCCTGCTGACCGCTGTGCTTGTTCACCGAGCGCAAAAAAGTGCTTCCTGCACCTTAGTTTTACGCTATACGGTAAAATTTACGCTATACTGTAATAAATATACGCTATACGGTAATCTACGCTATACGGCAATAAATACACTAACCTATATTGATTTCGTTGACCCTTCTCCGGCCTTAAATTGACCTTATATTTTCCTACTGGCGTACATGTCAGCGAAGCGTCGCGTGTGCCCTTGTGCAGCGCTTGTGTGAAGCGACCTTGACTTGTAGCTAGTTACAGTGTACAAACTAACAAACTAAGAAAAGGCACATTCTTTCCATCACAACGGTGTCCTGGCTTCGTTTCAACTGCGTGGACGAATTGCGACGACCCGTCGGCGGCTGGCGGACAAAACGCTGGGCCGACTGACTCTGTCAGAAGGCTGGCGAGCCGTGCAGTAGGGCAGCCAATTGCCAGATCATCTCCTCCTTACGTCCCACAAAAACGCCATAGAAAACGGGCCGAGGGTGCAGGAGGAGGACAGCATTTTCGATTTGATATTTCAACAAAATAATTCGCGTAAACGTGATGAGTGGTCGAAACAGGCCCTAGGGACTCCGGAATGCAATTTGCGCTCGTAATCACGCAATGTTAACAAATCACTCAGTTTCCATTTAAAGGACGCAAAACAAGCATCAAATAGCACGCTCGCTGCCTACAGAGATGTGTTCTGTATTTGCACAACATAACACAGCCGAATATATGGCCTGCGACCCCAAATTTATACTTACGATCATCGCTGACTCTGCTGGTTATATTGTAGTGCCGGAGTCGTCGCTAACAATCTGAATGCCGACACGCCCAGTTTTGCCCTCAAATGGAGTTAGACAGCGAGACAACAACCGAAAATTGGTCGCTTCCAGTTGAATTGTCCCCTCCCCCTCCCATCTTTACACTTCGCCAGATGATTGTAAAATATTATGGATAATTTTTTTTTTGCATTCAATGTTGCCTCCCCTCCCCACCCGATTTGCCATCCAGCCCTCCGACGTGTCGGCTGCATGCAACTCGGCTCTACACTTCAAAACGGTGATGACTGTCATCCTAGCCTATTAAGTGCGTACTGGGAATGTATGATGCAAGAGCATAATTAAGTAAAGGAGAGCAAACAAACAAAGCGATCCGCATCTCAGTTCGCCCGACCACTTTGTATACCGCCACTATATTTCGAAATCTCAAAACAGATTTCACGCGTCTGACGCTCGCTTGCACTTCGTCACTGAGACACGCAACAAAATGGCAAGCTAACGCTGCACCATGCATTCGTAACGGCGACGCAAGCGAGAACTGTTTAATGAAAGTACCAGCATAGTTCACAGGTACGCAAAAGAGCAATGCACCGCAGGAGGCGAGCCAGCGGTCCACCATACTCGCCGGCCTTTTAAAGCGCTATCATCGACGATTGCATCACTCTTCTTTTTTGATCGGCTGTTTTGGAAAAGTTCTTGTCACCTAGAGTAATAGTTTAAACTAGAAGTTTCACATCAAATTTCACTTCATACGACCATCGATCGGTGACCTGCGAGTGGCAGAGCGCCGTCACCGTTCCGGCACTTTCGTAGGCGCTGTAAACGTATTTAACGCTGCAAAGGTTTTTCACGCGAAGGAAGGTTTGACATCCACCTGAATGCAGCCATACGGTCTACAAATGAAAGCTATACAGCTTTCTCAGAAACTTCACAGTTGAAGAAAAATTTGTCCTGATACAGGATTGGAACCACGGGACCACCGCTTAACCGGAGCAGTCGCTCTACCAACTGAGCTAATCAGGAGTTTTTTTTTTCTTTTTTTTTCTTTAATGCATGGAAATTTTAATGCACTTCCAAAGACAACACACTTAACACACAATATAAACACTAACAGACAGCAAAGGGCAAGGACATCAGTCGAGCAAAGATCAAAACTCAGGCAAGCAAACGCACGCATCCAAAAGAGGCAGCCAATCTGGTGGATCACTCTGCGCAGCATAAACGCTCCGCACCAACGCCGCCTGTTCCCGAAAGATGCACTTGGTCGGCCTAGGGGGTTCCGCATGCCGATCAGTCATGCGGCACTTCCACAAGCTAAACAATCCTAGGAGAACGAAAACGTCATATGGCGCCCAATTAACATCTTCAAATGGCAGGAAGCGAATGGTGTACGGGGTGATGTCAATGTCCTTTTTTAGTGTCAGCTGCAAAACGTCCCATAAGAACTCAGCGTCCCGGCACAACACAAAATAATGATCAATTGTCTCTGGTTGACTACATTGGCGACAATTGTCCGACCAAGAATAGACATTCCTTCTTCGCGTAGCCATGTCTTAACTGGGCGTGTGGAAGCATTAAGCTTGAAGAAAAATGTTTTTGCATTTGGCGGGATACACCTGCTCATTACGCGTTTTAAAACATTGCTTTTCTGGTGGCCTTAGTAAGGCTGGCGATAAACAGGCACCGGGAATAGACTTTCAATGAGAGTGTTCGTCATAGTTTTCCTTGACATGCTGAACAGATATTCCAAGGAAAACCGCGCTGTAAGAAAGTTACGTGACTCCACGACCCCTTGGAGAAATCCCCATGGAGGCCTCTTATTGACTTCGCCCGTACATACAAGAAAAAAGGCAAATGGAAACTTATGCGCTGCTGAAGTAACAGATAGTAGGACAGATAGTAGAAGCTTAGTCACTGTAAGGGCTTCCTGTACACTCCTTTTGTCAGCGCAAAAATACGCTATATCATCTGCATAAGCAAGCACCTTAACTTCACACGATTGTAAGCAACAACCTTTCACTCTTTGACTCTGGTGAATGCTGAGACAAAGAGGCTCGAGGTACAATGCAAGCAGCAACGGTGACAGGGGGCAGCCCTGTCTGACATTCGACTTGATCGCAATCGGCTCAGACAGAATACGATTGACGATAAGCTCTGTACTGCACCGATCATAGCACAGCTTGATGCCCTTATATAACACATCACCTAAGTTGACTTCTGCCAGAAATGCGAATAAGAAATTATGGGAAACCCGATAAAACGCTTTTGCAAGGTCAATTTGTACTAGGGCCACCTTATCTACCGAATCGGACACGCACTTCAAGACAGAACGAGCGATAGGAATATTTGTATGAATAGTCCTGCCCTGAATACCGCAAGTTTGGTGGGACCCCACTAAACTAGTGATTACAAATTGAAGGCGCCTAGATAAAATTTTTGCAAAAATTTTGTAGTCAACGTTTCAGAGGGAGATTGGTCGGTAGCCCTCTACATACCTTAGTTTTTCTGTATCCGCAGTTTTGGGGATTAGCACCATGTGTCCTGAATAAAAAGGTTGGCGGCAAGATATTATGATCATAGACAGCCGTAAATACGTCCAAGAGAACTGGAGCAAGGATACTAGAAAACTTTTGATAGAACTCCCCACCAAGGCCATCTGGCCCTGGGGTCTTGTTAGTCTTAAGTGCGGAGATGGCATCCTTAACTTCCTCCAGTGTAATAGGCCCTGACACCATCATGCACTCGTCCTCTGTAAGCCTGGGAAGTAAGTCAATGAGGGAATGGAACTTTAATTGGCGAGTATTAATACTGGACCCCCCCAATAAGGTGCTGTAATGTGCGTGGAAAGCACTGAGTATTTCGTTAGCTTCAGTATACCTAACACCGGTATAGTAAATTTCAATAAGGTCCTTTGCAAGTGCGGATATGCGCTCATCACTAAGACACCGGCGAGAAGGATAGCTATCAAAGAACCTTTCAGTTCTGGACCGAATTAGGGCACCATGATACTTTTCAGGTACATATTTTTGCAATTGTCCTTTAACAATCCCAATTTCTTCCAAAGTTGATGCCGCATGGACTGCTTCCAGTTCGTGAAGCGCCACAAATGTATGGGAAAGTTCACGTACATGAAAGCGTTTTAAAACCGAAAGCCGAGCAGATTCCTTTATTGCGTCATTCCTAATTTCCTCTTTAAAGAAATCATATTATTGATAAAGAGATAGTTCGGGGGTTGTTAGAATATGCTGTAAGCAATCAGAGACCCTTTTGCAAAAAATTTCGTCAGCCAGTAAAGAGGTATTAAGTTTCCACCGATCCCGTTGAGTGGGCTTGTTACGTGGTCTTGACCTACCGAAGTAGATTGAGACCATACAGTGGTCAGTAAGAAATATTGGACGTACATTATAGTCCGAAAACGCCAGAAACTTCCTCTGCTGATATAACATATACTGTCAAGGCGGGCATTTGACTGCACTGAAAATGAGTAAAGTGCACTGCACTTCCTTTCATCTGACCGACATCAACAAGACCATGCTCATGCACTAAATCAGGCCAGTGTGGCTGCATTGCGGTCATAGCGCGTAGCTGGCCTAGAACGACCATGCTCACAGCAGACACAGTTGAAATCGCCCATAAAGAGATCCTTTCGTTGTGTTTCGAAGGAAGTGCCCCAGCGACAAGAAAAAGGTATCACGTTCTCGACAATTAACTGGTGCATAGAGGCAAATGATACCCGGATTCACACCATCCCCAAGGACAAGGTCACAGCAAATCAAACGCCCTGAATTATCTACAGTGCAGGAGACACAAGAAAACCCTACTTGCTTGCTGATGAAGAGAAAACATCCGCCAGAAAATCCTGCGGAATGAGTGACACATTCACTATAATGTTCTAAAAAGGGCTCTAATGCGGCCGCTGTGTCCTCATCACAGCAAAGCTTTGTATCCTGAATAGCGGCGATGCTTACGTTCATCCGTTTTTAAGGAGACGTAAGAGCTGATACTGTCTTCTACTGTTCCTGAGTCCTCTCACATTAAGTGGGCAGCGTACAATGCCGTGACGCTTTGCCATCCCGTTGGCGCAGCTTACGTAATTCCTCCCCCAGCTGAACCACCCTTGCGGCCAGCCTTGGACGATTGAGGCTTAACTTGACTTCTTGGAGCCGGCCAGCGGCACGCCTACACTAACCCCGGTGGCCGTGTCAGCATGGTCCAAAACAGTGGACGCCTGCTTTTTGCCGAACTGGATGGTTTGTTTTCGCTGTCAGCTGGGCTGGTTTCTTTGTCGGTCAGTGCTGGCACCCGAAACGTCCTCAGGCAGTAGTACCGAGGCATCCGCCCACGAGGGGTATGAAACATCGTCAGCTTCACATCCCCAGAAGACATGTCGCTGCGATCGCTATCGCTTGCCGGAAGGGGCACTACAGTGTGATCGTCACCACCGCGTCACTTGGAGGCAGTGGATGCGTGTCCATTTGCTCTTCCTGCTGCTGGTCGTATGACGTGCCTTAGACTGAGTTGTGATGGAGCCCCCATCCTGCTCACAATCTGGGACACTGGAGGTGACACATATCCTTGTTTTCTCCTGCTGAAGGTAGCCGTGGGCACAGCCGTCATGTTTTCCGACAGCAACGACTGGCTAATCTCCCCGTTCGCATCAACGACGTTCGTGACGTCCATACATGGGCGGAGAGAGGTCTCATCGGTTGATGAGTTTCCTGACCATTGGCGGAGCTTGTCAGCGTATGTCATGACGCATCTCTCAGTGGTGTGACCTATCGCCTACACTCGCTGCCACCGGGGTGTTCGGCACTGCCTCCGCACATTCCCAATCCTGCTGCAACGCAGACAAAGAGGTGGCCGACCAGAATCAGAACAAGGCACTGGCTTCCAAAAATGTCCATCATATGCGGCACCTTTCCGACAGAGACGCCGTCCTTAAGTATAAGAAACACTTCCCGAGCTCCAGTTTCCATGTGGTCCATGCCTGGACACCGCCACATTTCGTGGACGACGGGATTGGGTAGTCCAAAATGGCTCAAGAGCTTCTGTAATCCGACGGTTCTTCCATGTGACGCGGCACCCAAAGTAGCTTCATTTTGATGTTCCTTGTGTCCGGGTCAAGCTCCATACCCTTGAGTCCTTGACGGTGATGTGCTCAAGCTGAAGTAACTTGTGCTTTACGACGCTCGACGCGCAAGTAAGCATCCACACGTGACTCATTTGGTATTGACCAATGCACACTACGTCACGAAGGTTTATCACGCGAGCCAGGGCATCCCTAATGTCGGGAGCACGGTATGGACGGCCTTTCAAGTCCGCATGCAGGAAAACGGTGTTCAGGACAACATTACCGGTTGGGAGACGGGGAAGAATGATCTTGTAGTTATCCATGTCAGTTCCGGACGAAGTAGAACCTCGGCACAAGGCCGATGCGCTGTTCCCAGCAGAGAGCATAGAAAAACACGGCCGTTCAGAACGGTGTCTGCTAGTCCTTTGTAGCGCGAGAGCGAATTGACAACAACTTGAAGTGAAGGACAGGTGTAATCGACCAAATTTAGGGGAAATCCCCAAGCTGGAGTAAGATTCTGCGAAGGAAAGTTTGACATCCGCCTGAATGCAGCCATACGGCTACAAAGGAAAGCTATACAGCTTTCTCAGAAACTTCGCAGTTGAAGAAAAATTCGTCCTGGTCCACGATTCGAACCCGGGACCACCACTTAACCGGAGCAGTCGCTCTACCAACGAAGCTAACCAGGAGGCTAGTCCTTTGTAGCGCGAGATCGAATTGATCAACTCGAAATGAAGGGCAGGTGTAATCGACCGAATTAAGGTGAAATCCCTAAGGTGGAGTAAGTTGTCAATTATAGAGGCTAAAAGGGGGCGCTAAGCAGACGAAGACGAAGTAAGACAAAAACACCACATACTTCGTCTTCATCTGCTTAGCGCCACCTTTTAGTCTTTCCAATAAGCATGAACCAACTAGCTCAACAAGTTTTGTTAAGATGTCAAACTTTACTTCGCAGAATATTAGTCCTCGTTGGGTATTTTCCCTAAATTAGAAAATAGAGATTGGCCGGTAGTTCTTGGGACCCAATTTTGACTATGACTCGCGCAGTCCTCCAGCGAGCGAAGAATCGGCCAGTTATAAGGGAAGATTGAAATATACTCGTAAAGACAGGTACGAATAAATCACCAAAAGCGTTAGGTAGTGCCGAGGGAATTCCGTCAGGACCGCACGAAAATGACGCCTTCATGCGCTTTAGAGGTGTCGAGACAAGACTTTCTGAGAATAACACTTTCGAGCATTTATTGAGGCCCATAGGTAGTTTAAGGGAAGCAGCCGTATGCGGACCGAAATTGTTCCGAAAAGGCAATATAAACGTCAGATATGCTCCCTGCCTTATTTTCAAGGAGGTTAACGCGTCCTGAAGGATTGTTAGATGTTTGTGAACGTACGTCGCCCCAAAAAGCTTCAGCACCACGTACTGCGTTAGCAGTACGTGGTGATGTATATAAGGTGACGTTTATATTGCCTTTGCGGAACAATTTCGGTCCGCATACGGCTGCTTCCCTTAAACTACCTATGGGTCTCAATAAATGCTCGGAAGTGTTATTCTCAGAAAGTCTTGTCTCGACACCTCTAAAGCGCATGAAGGCGTCATTTTCGTGCGGTCCTGACAGAATTCCCTCGGCACTACCTAACGCTTTTGGTGATTTATTCATACCTGTCTTTACGAGTACTAACGCTTTTGGTGATTTATTAGTTCCTGCCTTTACGAGTATATTTCAATCTTCCCTTATAACTGGCCGATTCCTCGCTCGCTGGAGGACTGCGCGAGTCATAGTCAAAATTGGGTCCCAAGAACTACCGGCCAATCTCTATTTTCTAATTTAGGGGAAATACCCAAGGAGGACTAATATTCTGCGAAGGAAAGTTTGACATCTTAACAAAACTTGTACTGTCTTTACCTGTCTTTACGTGTTCATCTGCTTAGCGCCACATTTTAGTCTTTCCAATAAGCATGAACCAACTAGCTCAACAAGTTTTGTTGGGATGTCAAACTTTCCTTCGCAGAATATTAGTCCTTGGGTATTTCCCCTAAATTAGAAAATAGAGATTGGCCGGTAGTTCTTTTTATTTATTTATTTATTTATTTAAGGTTACCCTCAAGGCCCGGGTAGGGCGTTACAGATTAGAGTGGGCATGAAAGGTACAGATATACAAGAAAATAATAAGCATACAGGATAAACAAGAGTACAAGTCCAAATAAAGAAGGAATGACAAAACAGCAAAATCAAGAGAAAAGTCACAAGAAAAGCACAATAATGTAGCCTGTGTACAATAGCGACAGATAAGCATTTGAAAACCGATACCTAAGGGACATGAAGTGGAAAAAAAAGGCGCTACAAAACTGTTTATAACGCGATACATATTACATATATGCAGTGGCTTATATAGTCATGTCGGTGAACAGTTCGAAACCAACGACAAAATGAGTACAACAAGGCACAACAGCGCTGAATAAATTTTAGGATCAAGTATTATTACTAACGTGGGTAGTCAAAGCTGATCTAAACAACTTATTGTTACGGATTATTACACGGGGTTCGGGAAGGCGGTTCTAATGGTTGATTGCTTGGGGTAGAACAGAGTAAAAGAACAGGTTTGCATGGCAATGAATGGGCTCAATTTTAAGGCGATGATCTAAGCGACGAGATATGAAACAGTGACTTGATAGGACCAAGTCATGGAGCGTCTCGTGATAAAAAATTTTGCGAAATAAACACAAACGTTGTATCTGGCGGCGTAAAGACGGATCAGGTAGTAGCAACTGTGATTTCATGGTCTTTACACTAGCTGTGCGATGATATTAGGAAAGGATGAAGCGGGCGGAGTGGTTTTGCATGGAGTCGACAGGTGAAATTAAATATCGAAGGCCAGGGTCCCATATAGAAGCGGCGTATTCTAATTTAGGGCGCATAAGCGTTTTGTACAGTTGTAGTTTCAGCGAAGATGTTAGACCAGAAAAATAACGTTTTAAATAGCCCAATGTGCGGGTCGCATTGTTTGTTATATAGTTTATATGTTGATCCCAGGACAGATTGGATGATATGTAGACGTCCAAGTATTTATAAGAAGCTACGGTCTCAAGAATATTCCCATGAAGGGTATAATTAGGGCTGCCAGGTGTTTTTCGCGTTACTTGCATTACTTTACATTTATTTGTATTAAGTGTCATCAACGAGTCGTTACACTATGCAGAGATCATGTTAATATCGGACTGAAGTATAGCGGAGTCAATATCAGAGGTACTCTCACGGTAAAGAACACAATCATCGGCGAATAGGTTAATGGAAGACTGAACTTTACTAGGCAGGTCATTAATATAAATTAAGAAGAGCAGCGGTCCGAGGACAGAGCCTTGGGGAACACCTGAATATACAAGAGAAAAAGACGACGTGGTTTGGTTAACAGTGACAAACTGACAGCGATTTAAGAGGAAGTTACGTAACCAGGCCAGAGCGTTAGGATCAAGGTTGAGCTTACTTAGTTTTAATATTAATAGTTGATTGATTGATTGAGGGGTTTAACGCGCCGACGCAACGCAGGCGATGAGGCGCGCCGTAGTGGAGGGCTCCGGATTGATTTTGACCACCTGGGGATCTTTATCGTTCGCCGAAATCTCGTACACACGGCGTTTTTGCTTTTCGCCTCCATCAGAAAAGCGGCCGCCGCGGCCGGGAATCGAACCCGCGACCTCGTGCTCAGCAGCGCAACGCCTTAGCCACTGAGCCACCGCGGCGGGTAAATATTAATAGTTCATGTGACACCTTGTCGAAAGCTTTGGCGAAATCAAGAGATATGCAGTCGACTGTGGAACCATGGTCAATTTTGCTATGAAGGAAGTTTGTAAAGCATGCTAGTTGAGTCTCACACGAAAAGTTTTTACGAAATCCCTGTTGTGAATTGTAGAAAAAGGAGTTAGAATCAAAGTGGCGGGCGATTTTCGATGATAAAATATGTTCCCAGATTTTGCACGGAATGCAAGTCAATGAAATGGGGCGGTAGTTATTGGCAGTATGTTTATCAGCACTTTTATGGACGGGAACCACCTTCCCTACCTTCCAGTCACGCGGCAGGGTGCCTGTGAGCAAAGACTGCTCAAAAATGTTAGACAGAATAATTGAGGAGTACTCTTTAGTGTTTTTCAAAAACTTGGAATTTATATTATCAACACCAGAGGCTGAGGAAAGATTAAGATTATCAATAATTTTAGCGACGCCGCAGGGATTAAGGTAGGTCGCCACCTTCGAAAAAAAAGTTACAGGTGTAGCCCAAACGTTACAATTATATTTTTGGCTTGTAAAGCTTATACAGTTAGAAACTCTAAATAGATAAAATTGCTAAAAATGTCTAACAAAAAATTTATATAAATTAAAATGCGCCAAAATGTGCATGTTGCGCGAACAGTCATAAGTTCAAAATGGTAGGTGCGATTCAAACACGACTTGGAAATAACATACTGAAGACAATAATCTGTGCAACTAACCTCCATGAATATCACATCTTTAAGCTAAGTTGCGTAATCATAAAAAGACTCAAAACTTTCCTATCTGGCACGTTTGGGTTTCCCACATCTGGCCATAATGTAAAAAGTTACCAATATTTTTCTGTCATTCTGCTTGATTGCATAGCAGTATATATAAATAAACAGCACACAAAGTTTCGTAAGAAAATAATTTCCAGAAGCAAAGATATCACTGTTCGCATAACTAAGTTTTGCAAAAAATCAAGTTTTGAGAAAAATGTCTTTGAAGGTTCAGACCTATTGTACGTATTATAAGAAACAGTCAATCCGCTTAAAATCCGCCAGCCTTATAGCTTGCACCATCCTTGTAACCGGCACAAACTCCGTCTGGCCGACCTGAGGCGCACATTATTTTTTTGCCTGTTTCGAGTCTTACAGTTGACTCACATGCAGCCTTCGTCATACGGTGACAGTCAGTGGTCAGGCATGCCGTCCTCGTACTATAACTGTAACTGCAGACTATAAAGTACTATAACTGTCTCCTTGCGAGGCTAGAACTAAATCCGTGAGCTTAAAACGGCATACGAAAAAACACGGACAACCAGACACGAACGCAAGGCAATGCAAATGCACTCAACGTGAACACGAGTGTGCCACCCATTGCCCCTTAGTGAAAATTTTGAAATAAATCAAATGTAGAATATCCCCAAATGTGTCCAAAAGCTTAGAATGTAGATAAATAAATTAGCATTACGTAACGTATATACGAAGAAACATTTAGGACGATATGGCAGATACTGCGGAATCGGAAACCTTCAGTTTCGGTTTCGGATGCGTCTCGGCAGGGTTGAAAAATGATCATAACTTTTTAACCGATTAAGATAACAGCACAATTTTTATTCTAAATGTTCTTCAATAGACAGGGATGTTGAAAATGCAAAATTTAAAAAAAAGCCATTTTTTTTCTAAAAATGCGTTTTTGAAGGTGTCGACCTACCTTAATAAATACTGGAGGCATGTTAGAAAATTCCCGGCTATTAACTGATGGATGAGGTGCGTGCTCGCATTTCGAAAAAGAAGTTACAAAGAAATAATTAAACACTGAAACACACTGTTCATCGGATAGCACGACGCCATCACTTGAATGAATGGTGATAGAGTCATCCTTATGACCATTCACAAGTTTCCAGAATTGACGTGGTTTGTTTTTAAACATATCGGGCAACGTTTGCGTGTTATATGTATGCTTGGCCTCACGGAGCGCGCGAAGATAGCTTCGATTTGCAGCATGATAAGCGCGCCATTTTTCTGGAAGATTAGAGCGCTTCGCGTTTCGGTATACACGCTTCTTTTTGTTAGCTAGTCGCTGAAGGTGTTTATTAAACCACGGGAATCGGTTAGTTTTAATGGAACGGAGCGGGATATAGTTACTAGTTATTTCGGCTACTTTGTCTCTGAAAAGACACCAGTTGTGCTCTAACGTCCGCGTAGAAAAGTTGTCCATAAATTCGTCAAGAAATATGGATAATTCTGTATCTATGCTACCATAGTCTGCGCGTGAATGATCCCGTATTTGCTTCACTTTTTTCCGGTGACTGGGTGTTGAAAAATTTAAATCAAATTGAACAAGAGCATGATCGCTAAGCCCTGGTAGAACTGATAAAGAAGTAACTGCATCTGGACAGGTAGTTAAAATAAGGTCGAGCGTGTTAACCGAGTTACCCGAGCATCGGGTCGGTTGAGTTACCATTTGAGTGAAGTGGAAGGTTGAGCAGAGATCAAGAAACGCCTTCGCTTCGGAATTTGGAGGTACTGCACTGGGACCATCCGTGGCCCATTTTATACTGGGATAGTTAAAGTCACCGAGAAGAATAACTGGCGTTTGGGGGTATCGAACATAAATTAAGTAATTACGTCGTAAAGGTTATCATTGAAAGATTTGTCAGCTGAGGGGGGTCTGTAGCATGCACCTATTACTATTTTCTTATCTTTGAGAGTTAAGGACGCCCATACAATTTCTAGGTTGCTAGGTATGTTTATGGGAGCAGACGTAAAATTTGAGTTTATTCCAATCATTACACCGCGACCTGACCTATACGTTCTATCGTTGTGATGGAATGCGTACTTCTTTTTGCATTCTAAAATCTCAGAGTCACGAATTTTGCTCGACAGCCACGTTTCAGTGAGCACTATGATGTCAGCGGTTGCTGAATCAATAAATGCACTTAGCTGGTCTCGCTTATTAGAATGCTGCGGATGTTCGTGAAAACAACCGAAAGCATCTTGCCAGATCCCCTTCCCCTCAATAAGCCATAACTGGAAAGATCAACCGAGGTTGTAGTAGACGTGGAAGCACTCGGACTATTTTTGGGACTCAAGGTGTGATGATTGGGGGTGCTGTCGACCATGCGGCCGGTATCGGGATTGTACGTGTAACATTTACCACACAGAAGTAATTTTTTGTACTTAATTTGATATTGTCCTCCCTTTGTTTTAGCAAGTTCTATAAGGTTTTTGTGAGCAAGTCGAGTTGCGGGGCACTAATCTTCACTTTTCGCAATATTCTTTTCTTTAAGATGCGCGCGTTTTGACAGCACAGCACTTTTAGTCTTGAAAGAGGCAAATTTAACAATCATGGGTCTACAGCGATCGTCTGCCGCATGACCAAGGCGGTGCGCACGAACTATAGTGTCTGAAGTAACTGGGCAATCTGGCATATTAGAAAATAGCGAAACAATTTTGTGCTCTGCGTCAGCGTAGGATTTTGGTGAAGATTCCTGAATGCCATGAAATAATACATTGTCGCGACGTAGCCTATCTTCACTATCATTAAGACGGGCATGCAGGCAGTGGCATTCACTACGGAGTTCTTCAATGCTTTCTTGGTTAGAGTGTACATCAACCTGTAGCTCGTCAATGGCTGTCGACTTTTCTTCTAGACTACAGAGACGAGCACAAATATCTGTAAGCTTGGCATTCATGGTATCGTGTTTCTGGCAAGCGTATCAAGTGAACTCTTCAATGACTCTTGCCCGACCTGAACATTAACCGTCCGCTTGTGCAAGTCGCGGAGCAGGTTCGTCATTTCCGTTAAGTCCATGCTTTGTGAGCTGGACCGGGTATCAGGACCTGGGTTCAGCTCAACATCCCCGGCCAATACCAAAAGCTGACATGTTACAGCTGCACAATCGCTTACAAGAGACAGCAACACTTGTGGGCACGGAAACAGCAAGAGAAAGCGATCACTCGTTTTTTTGCTGTAAAGGGATGTGTAGTAACTGACCTGCGGGATAAAGAAGCGGCAGACCGGGTGAGCCATCTGCGCAGCGTAGCTGTTTTCGTGCACACTAAACGGGGGCACTGACGAGCGGCCCTTTATGTGGATTCCTCCTGATGACGTAGCTGGTGACGGCAAAATCCGGTGGAAGTGCGCAGGCTTCAAGTGAAGTGCCGACCATGAGTCACCGGTGTCACACAGGTTGTCTCCAAAGCACGTGCCATGGAAACGCGATGACAGCTGGGGGTTTCTTGATATGTGCACACTGGATGGTCGAATTCCTTCTTGGCGAGAAGTAGTCCGACGAAAGTAAGCCATGGCAGGATCTGCGGGATAAAGAAGCGGCAGACAGGGTGAGCGATCTGCGCAGCGTAGCTGTTTCCGTGCCCACTAGATTGGGACCTAATTGGGACCCAACCTAATTGGGACCCAATTTTGACTATGACTCGCGCAGTCCTCCAGCGAGCGAGGAAGGGGTGATGTAAATAGACCTATTACATTTACCTGGATATTCACCGTGGGACAGGCGTTAACGAAACTCACTTTCACAATTTTTATGCCCCGTTTTCTTAACCTGTCTGGGATCTCAAAATTTCCTTCCGGGGGCCTGTCTTATTTCAGGTAAAAACCAGTACGGAAAATTGCACTTTTTTTCTGTTCGTTAGGTACAAATCTGCTGAAGCCGTCGTGGAGAACTCCAATAAAAAAATCAGTTTGCGCATAAGTAAGATTGAGTTTGGCATTGGCGAGCAGTCAGTGTCGTTAAGAAAGTGAAATAAACCAAAGTAGTCGGCACGAGCAAAGTTATAACCTCTGATTTGTGATGTGAGGACAGGATGACTTTGATGGACAAGAGATGTGTTATACCGAGACATTAGTGTGGGGGGGTGAACGTTTTCATGATTATGCAGTTCAATAAAGCAGTGCTAAACGTAGGCAGCTCCTAAGTTAGTCAGAAAAAAGTGTAAATTGTCCCCACTTGAATTGCCAATGGAGTTTCACTGCAAGAATGAAAAAAAAGAAACAAAATGCACTATTCTGAAGTAGGGGATAGTTTGCTGATATTCTTAATGTCACATAAAATCACTGGAACATTCAAGTGCCGAGGGCTCAGTATTTTGGGATTACTGTGAGAGATTACGATAGTTTCAATGAAATTTAAGGTAATATTGATATTAGGAGGTTGCTTCTTGAGTGGTATGTAATTGGTACATAGCAAGAGGCTGTCACTACGAGAACATAGTCCCTCTAACCAGATGAACTGAGCATATTCTTGAAGATCAATGCTGCATTTAAACTTGCTCGTATTATGAAGGGCATCAAGCAGGACCCCACCCCGTTGTCTACCGTGCGAAGGATCGCAATTGAAGGTAAAAGGATGTCTAAATTATGCCAGGGCACAACCGAGGCCATGTCAGAATTACAACAGGAAAACACGATAAAACAACATCAGAAAAACCCTCAGCCGCTTTAGTTCGAAGACCACGGACATTTCTGTAACAAGATCGGAACCGTAATTTTGTTGGTTAGTAACAAATACCTTACTCTACGCTGCATACCTCATTGCAAAGGAATATATCGCTGGTATTCTCTTGCGGTAGACGCTGGGTCCTCCATAGGCTCACGCATGCGCATATTGACTTAGGCGAGAATAGCTGGATCCATCCTAGATTTTCGTTTAAATCACGATTATTTGTTAAGAACGAGAGGCTAACAGATACACTGTGAAAGGCAAGATTAAGCACTCTGGGCTGCGACAACACGTGAACCAAACCTTCAGGGTAACACTAGTACAAAAAGGGTCGAAAACGCACTTGAACGCACCGACAAAACAAGAATCCACCGGTCAAATGCTACAACCTACAGAGAAAGATTAAAACAGGACTCAAGTAGACATCGACAAAACAGTGTTTTTGTGTGTGAAGAACACAGGATTTACCACAAGCCGGCACCGGGCGCACATGCGCAGTATGTGCTCCGCCCACCGCACCAGCAGACACGTCCATCCTTGAACGTCCCTTGGCTCCACGCGTCAGTAATGCGCCGCAGCTTGGTCCCACCAAACAGTACTTGTGGAGACATGCATCCTTATGCGCCCCCCTAAGTGTGAAGTCTGCGGCACTGGCTTTGACTAAATTGACCAGACATCCCGATTGTGCCGGAGCATGTCTCTGTTTTGCAGCTTTGGTCGCAATCCCAGGGCAGCTGATTGTGGAACAACATTTCGTCCCGCCTTACGGCCGAAAGTATGAAGACGGGCATTAAGCCTTGTGTCACGAATGAAAAGCTGGAGGAATCAAACAGCCATGAAAGAGCCAAAGAATTCGTCTGAGGAACTTCAAGAAAAAAGCGCAGATTAAAGGATGAACAAGTAACACACAATATAAAGCCTGTGCTGCGTGTTTCGCCCTTATTACCGATGTTTAAGCGTTTTTATTTTGAAATTGCGGTGTGACAACAAGCCATTCACCACACCCTTTTGGATTAGAGGAGAGGTGGGCGATTGGGCGTCAGCACTTCAAGCCCTGGAATAGCATCAAGACAAGTTTTCAGTACCTCTTTTTGCGGAGAACACTGCATTGGGTTTGTTTTTTTTGTGTTTTGCGTTTGCCGCCCGGCTTCGGCGGTCTGTGTTATCGGTGTTGCCTGTGTGGTAGGGAAGGCGCGTGTTCCGTTCTTTCTTTATGTGCCGCATGTGTTGTCTTTTGTGATATGGAGACCGTTCCGAAATAACGTGAAAAGCCTGGAATAATCTTTGTCGTTCTACAGTGTTCTGAATACTTTTCGACTATTCGAGAAACCCTCGCGCCGAATGATAAATTCCTACAGAGCAAATGCCGTGGCACTCCACTCTCGACTCTTACCTATGCACGTCATTTTCTTGACTGCTGTCTGACCACCTCTATTCTTTGAGTTGTTAGGGGAGCGCAAACCCGCTCCCATAAACGTGTTTTCCTTCAAGACAACTGCATCGTCTTTGGCTTCGTGACATCTGGTGAAGGTGCTGGGCACACACCCTTCATGATGATGATGGTTGCATTTCTATGGCGCAAGGCCTGCTGGCGCAAAGAGCGCCAAAAACGGAAGGCTAGCTACAACAGATTAAAAGTGAATACTAAAATTGAATAGCAACAGAGGTAAAAACAAATAAAAACAATGGATATGGCTGGTGTAGAGGGCCAGGTTGTGATTATGCCTGATATGATATGAGTTTCAGAAATTGAACTTCTGATAGATACTTAAAAACACGTTTGACAGTAAACATTGGTTCATCGCCTAAGAAGTGCGATGGGTGGACTGGGATTTCTTGTCTGTAGATTTCTGGAAAGTGTTTGCGTCGTGTGGTGTGGAGTGCCTTGCATGTGATTAGTATGTGAACTACGGATAGGTCCTCTCCACGCCTGCTGCACACGGGTCTCGGAGACCCAGTGAGCAATTGTGAATGTGTTACATAAGTATGGCCTATCCGTAGCCTTGCTAAGGCTACTTCCGTGTGTCTGTCTTGTGTGTCTGTTATGTATCTACCTAAGTGTGGCTTTATAGTGTAGAGTTTGTTCCCTGTTTCTGTGTCCCATGTTTGCTGCCAAGATTTGCGCAAAGCTGTCCGTACCAGAGTCTTCAGGTCAACGTAGGGAACGCATGGTACATCTATGCTACTGCGCAGAGCAGACACAGCGGCTTTCTGGTCAGTAATATCGTTCCCCAGAATGCCACTGTGAACTGGAACCCAGCAAACAATCATTTTTAGTTTTGAGTGATGAGCAAAGAGTAAAGCTGCTTTGATTAGATGCTGGAAGACAATGTTTTTTGTATGTCTGAAGCAATGTAAGGCTGTTACCACACTTAGAGAGTCTGTAAAGATAATGGAGTGTTCTGTTCTAATCTGTGTAATATGTTGTACTGCTAATAAGATACCATGTGCTTCGGCCGTAAAACTGCTGCTAGTTCTGTGTAACGTCTTCGTAGTGGTAAAGTTGGTGCCTTATGCAGCGCATGCGACCGCTGAAGAAGACTTCGAAGCATCGGTGTGGAAAGTGGTGTGGGGGTATTTGTGTTGTAACTGAAGAAAGTGCTCTAGTATAAGTTCTCTAGGCGCATTTCGTTTGTTGATATGTTTAAAACAAATATCAAACGAAATTGCTAACCCCTCCCAAGGCGAAATGAGGTCAGCAATAAAACACTTCATTCTCTCCTCAAATGAAATCCCTAGTTCCTCAGCGAGGGCTCTCACTTGGATAGAGAAAGGTGCGGGTATCGATGGCCGTGCTGCGAACAACGGATCGGATGAGGTGTTGGTTATGATAAAACTACATGGGTGGTTTTCTACAGAAGTCGCCTTAATAGCATGCAGCAATGAAGTATATGAACGCTGGGGTTCGAGGCTCCACCTATCACACTCTGCATACAGGCTTTCAATGGGACTCGTCCGGAACGCTCCACATGCAAGACGGAGACCCAAGTGCAGCACTGGATCCAACATTTTCAGAACAGTTTTACAGGTGGACCCATTGACGACACTCCCGTAGCCGAACCGTGAGCCAATAAGGACTTGTAAAAATACGGAGGAGCATTTGTTTGTCTGGTCCGTAGGAGCAATGCGAAAGGACCTTCACAATATTCATGGTTTTGAGGCTCTTCTGTTTCAGGTATTTTATATGGGGAATAAATGTCAGTTTTTCATCTATTACCACGCCTAAAAATGTGTGTTCCTTTTGGGAGGGATTGACACACCTTTAAGCCTAATATTAGGATCGGCATGGATTCCGCGCAGCCTTGAAAATACAACACAGGTACACTTCTCTGGATTAAACTTAAATCCATTCCTGTCTGCCCAGTCAGCGAGTTTGTTGACACCAAGCTGGATTTGCCCTCTCGCGAACGGACAGATTACAAGAATTGAAGGAGATTTGAACGTCGTCTACATATAGCGAGTAAGAAATGGTTGGTGGCAATTCCTTTCCCAGCGAGTTTATTTTTATAATAAACAGGGTGCAGCTCAAAACGCCCCCTTGAGGCACACCGTTTTCCTGGGCGTTAACTCGGGAATGTCTATTGCCCACTCTCACGCGAAAAGTTCTTTCTTAAATGTAGCTTGCAAGAGTATTTAACATGTTGCCTGACAAACCAAAAGACTTAAGGTCGCTAAGAATTCCATAGCGCCATGCAGTATTATACGTTTTTTCATTATAGAAAAATAGTGTCATACAATACTGTTTATAAATAAACGCATCTTTGATGTAGGATTCTAAGGCAACGGGTTGATCATGTGTAGATCGCTCTGCCCTGAAGCCTGCCTGGCAGCTCTTGAGAAGTCCATTGTACTTCAGGAAGTACACAAGCCTCCGGTAAATCATTTTCTCGAAAATCTTGCAAAGTAAGCTCTTCAGGGCAACGGGTCGATAGCTAGCGCGAAAGGAAGGATCCTTCCCCTCTTTCAGGAAAGCTACAACTACAGCCTCCCTCCAAGAGTTTGGAATGTGCCCCGAAGCCAAATCTTGTTATATAGGTCGAGGAGTGTTAGAAGAGTGTCTGAGTGTAGGTGCTGTATCATTTGTATATGAGCTGTTGTCTGGGCCTGGAGCTGAGGGTTTACAAGTGCTCAGAGCGGCCCTCAGCTCATGATGTGAAAACTCTGAGTTATAAGAAGAGGTTGACTTATCATTATCAAGTAAAGACTTCTTTTCAGCAAATTGTTTGTGTTTCATGAAAGTGATAGTGTAGTGTGCTGAACTGGACACGTGTTGGAGGTGTTGTGCGAGTGTGTTAGCCTGGTCTTCCAGCGTGTCCCCTGTTGTACTAACCAGGGGAGGCTGTGTGTCTGTTGTCATTTTAGTTTGCGTATTCGTGTCCAGACTTTGCCAGAGTCAGTGTGAGAGTTTATGTATGTTACGAATGAGCGCCAAATCTCTCGTTTTGCCTCACGGCGCACACGTTTTCCCATCGCCTTAGCACTTTTGAACAATAAAAGTTTTCCCGACGTGGGATACCAGCGCAGGATATCCCACGCCTTGTTCTGGGCCTCTCGCGCCCGCCTACAGTCCTCATTTCACGACGGCCTCCTCTGGTTGGGCGGGGCACCAGAGGCGTGGGGAATACACTTTACGGCGGCGTGGAGGATGTGTGCCGTGAGGAGTTGGGTGGCGTCATGTATGTGTAGGTGTGTTATGATGTGTAGTGTAGTCTGGAGATTTCTGCAAATGTATTCCAGTTTTCTTTTGCTTGATTGAACCTATTATGGGAAGGTGAACTAGTAGGGTCTTTGTCAATGTATGAATTGACGTAGGGAAGTGGTCACTACGATATGAATTCGTGTCCACGTCCTATTCAAGAGATGGAAGAAGTACTGCCGATCCTATAGTCAGGTCAAGGTGTAAGTAGGTGTTGTGTCCTATATTATAATGAGTTGGCTGTTTCTTGTTTAAAAAGCATGCTCCCGACGATGTTAAGAATTTCTCAATGAGGTGACACCGGGCATCGGTGCGGGAAGAGCCCAAAGAGAACTATGTGCATTCAGGTCGCCTATCAAGATGTAAGGTTAAGGCAACTGATCTACCAGCCCTTCGAAATCCGAGATCGAGAGCTGGAAGTCAGGCGGTATGTAAAGGGAGCCTACTGTTATTAATCTATTACATATTATTGAACGAATCGCAACAGCTTCAAGGACAGTGTTTAAGGGTATGGTATTACATGCAATGCATTTTTGGACGACAATACCCACACCGCCCGAGGAGTGTTCGCATCCATCTCACTTTTCTAAATACCAATAAATTATTCAGAAAGTTTGTGTTTTTGCTGCTCAGATGAGTTTTTTGCAGGCACATGATACTTGGTTGCTTGGTGTGCAGTAACTCATATACATCGTCAAGACTTTTGATGAGGCCTCTACAGTTCCATTGTAGAATATTTTCCTTTCCCATTATTTGCAGTAGCGACTGGAAATGTGTGGGAATGTGTGTTTATGTGTTGTATTTCGGGGCTGTGACACTTGGTTTTTTTTTGCTTATCGGATGGCTTGGACGATGGTACCCGTTCCTTCCGCTGCAATGCAGACAGGTAGGGTCCAATGTCCATGTCTTGGTTGGACATCCTCGGAGTGCCCAACGGATTGGGTTCCTTGGACCTGGCACCCTGGTGGGTTCTGGTTTTTGCAACTGCCGCCACCGATGGCATCGGCACTGCCAGAAGTGGCACAGGCGGTGCGGCAGGGGCGGGAGCTGCCCCGGGCTCTCCCAACTCCATCACCTCCATACCATCACTTGAGCTTTGGCCAGGTGGGGGAGAAATGGTGGAGGCAGCAGCGCCCCCAACTGACTGAGTTGCCACCACAGCCACTGCTGACTGAGCAGGCCGTGTGGTAGCGGGTTGGGCCGCTGGAGGCAACCCGGTGGTGGGCGGGCGTGGGACCATGTCCGACTCGTGGTACGGCGTCCCCGCCGAGACTAGACGCCACCCCGCCCCCCGGCGAGCTGCGTTGGCATACCTCCCCAGGGGGAAAGAGGCGAACCTCTTTCGCGCCTCTGGGAAGGGGATGATTTCCGTGACTTTGACGTTGATTTTTTTCTTTTCAATTTTGAATGTCTCGCAGGCTCGCGAATACGCGCCGTGAGGTCTTTGGCAATTCACACAAAGCAATTGATTAGAGGGACAATTATCAGAGTGATGACCTTGTTGCGGGCACTTGGCGCAGGTTAGTTGGCCCCGACACGAGTTGGTACCATGCCTGAACCCCTGGCACTTGTAACAGCGCCGTGGATTCGGGATGTACGCTCGGAGAGAGCACCGGATGAATCCTGCATTGATATTGTCTAGAAGAGTTGAACGGTCGAATGTGAGAATGATGTGCCTGGTAGGTATTTCCTTATTATCTCGTCTTATGAATATCCGCCTGACTGCCGTCTCACCCTGATTTCTCAGCCCTTCTAGAAGATCGGCTTCCGTCTCGTTTGCCGGATCTGACTCTGAGATCACGCCCTGCGAGCTGTTGAGGCTGCGGTGCGGCGTGACCTTGATGCCAAGACCGGCCATACATGTCTGGCTCAGGAGATGTGCGGTCTGTTGCTGGGTAGTGACTTCTACCAGCAACTCTCCAGTTCTTTGTTTTTTGGCTTTGTAGTGTTTACCGATTATTCCTTCTATGAATTCTGTAATCAGAAACACGAAGATTGAGGCAACTGGCTTGTCTTTTTCAAGAGATTCGATAATCAAGAATCGGGGATAATTATCAGGTTTCGGGAGAGTGAAAGTGGGAAGGTGTTTTGTGACATTTTCGTTGTGCGTATACTTTCACTTTTTTCTCTCTCTCTTTTCTTGGTACGACCATTTCTTCCTTAAATGGAAGCATGCGCCCGCCCTGAGTGGTATCGGCGTAATGTTTTTTTATTATGTCGTTTGACGTACTAGGGCTACACGGGTGATGAGGGGTGCCGTAGTGGAAAGCTCCGTATTTTTTCGCCACCTGGAGATCTTTAACGTGAGCCGAAATCTCGCACACATGGCAGTTTTCACTTTTAGCCTCGATCAAAAATTAAAAAAATGGAATCAGTGGGTACGTAACATCGGTGCGGTCCCTTTTTAGGGACTTATCGAGTTTATGGGGGGGGGGTTGATTTATCCATGTGGCATTGGAAAAAAGTAGGGGATCGGGGTACTTTCTTCTCAAACCTTACCCTAATAGCTTGAGAGGTCCCGGAGCTCCCTGCCTGGTAAACAGACAGGAAGCCCATCCGCCGTAGCTTGACCTTGACTCCGACGGCCACCGTTTGAGGTTTCTACCCTTTCACCTTAAAACTCATTACCACGGTCGGTTAAATCGTGAGTCTGGGGGCTCAGGGTCCACGGTATCGCCAGAACTGTCAGCAAGATTGCTCAATGTGCCCTGTGCGGGGTACACACCTTCATGATCCCTACAACCTCTCGAATCCGCCAAGCCAGTCTAACAAGAGCCAGCCTACGCCTTCAATGTTGAACACCACGGTCTGTTTAGTACCGGAGAAAGGGAAGAAGAAAGACGTCGCGACCAGCACCATGGTGAACCAAACCAATCCTCCCGTTGTTCTGCAGCAACCTCGGGAGCCCCTATCATTCCGAGGATCCCCTGGTGAAGACCCCAGAGAGTGGCTAGAGAAGCTGGAGCGCATCCGACATTTCAACCGATGGGATGTTGAAGAAACCCGAGGAAAATGTTTTTCAACCTCGGAGACTCGGGCCCAGTCTGGTTTGGAAATCACGAGGGCTCGCTAACATCATGAAGCATGTTCAAAGCGGAATTTTGGAAAACATTCACAATTGTCGAACGGAAACAACGAGCTGAGCTGTTGTTGCAGACGCGAATCCAAACACTAACGAAGGTGTTGTGGTGTTCGTTCAGCAGATGAACATGCTGTTCCGACGAGCTGACCTCGAAATGGTAGAAGAGAAAAAGGTGCGCTTTCTGATGCGGGGAGTTAAACAAGAGCTCTTCGATGGACGCATTTGCAACCCACCCAAAACCGTCCCTGAGTTCGTGACAGAGGGTTCGATGATCGAGGGGACCCTGGACATGCGTTCGAGGCAATACGATCGAGCATTGAACGCGTTTTTTGGCGAACCCCGTCAACGCCCCCGGATTCACGTCGGAAGACTTGCTGGAAACGATCCGCGGCGCCGTTCGCGAAGAACTGAGTAGGCTTTTCCCAACCACGCCGCAACCCCAGGTCGTCTCCATGACCGACGTGATCCGAGAAGTCCAACTCGCACTGGGGACTTCTACGCCGTCGGAAGCACCCCGCGAACCACAATCGATGAATTACTCCACGGCTGTTCGTCGACCCCGACCTGTTCCAACCGGTCGTCAAGAAGCCCCGCCGTACCGCCGTCTACTGTCGCTGCACGGCCCCCTGAAGCCCAAAACCAGACGCGGAGGAAGACCGACGTGTGGCGAACGCCTGATAATCGACCGTCGGTGCCACCACTGCGGAGAGGCCGACCACATCTACCGCCGCTGTTCTTACAAGAGGCTCGGTTTGAAAGGATTCTCCGTCGACGCACCACGCCCCCGACCCGACCAGCGCCATATTGAGATCGACGAATACCTGTCCAACACCAACCGAGGACCATCCCGCTTCAGCCGTTCCCCGTCGCCCTACCCTTTACCAGTCACCGAACCGCTGTAGCACTGCTGACTTCTCAAGTGGAAGGTCCTTCAGCCCACGCGGGGGAAACTAAAAGCAGCAACTTCTGGAGGTGAAGGTGCTCTACGGAGAAAAACGGTAAACCCTCCAATGACGCAAGGATGCGCTGAAGACCGTGATTCACGACATATTCCTCATCCCGACGACCCGACCTAACCCTGACGAGAATCCCGAACACGACGACTGCTACGCGAATTGTCCGAGACTGCCGCTGAGAAGACGATGACAACGAGGACGCACAGTGCCCGGCCATCAACACGCACAAGCCGAGATGCGACGCCACGACGCACCCGGAACTTGACGAAGGCGGCGTCCGGCGTCAAGGTGTTCTTTGACGGCTTCGACGTAGTCGCCCTCATTGACATGGGAGCTGAAAATCAGTAATTAGCGGTAATTCGCGTCAAAACCGAAGAAAGTTACGAGAAGATGGGACGGTCCGCATATACGCACATCAGGAGGCCATCTCGTAACGCCAAGTGGAACGTGCACATCACGCGTCACCATAGAAGGCACCACGCACCCAGCTGCGTTCGTCATTTTACCTAACTCCTCTCGCGCCGCATTTCTCGGAATGAAATTTTGTCAGACAACGGTGCAATTACTGATCTGCAGACCAAGTCAATAACTTTTCCCTCTGAACACTCCATGACGACGGCACCGAACCCCGATCACCATGTTGCTGTAAGGATCGCCGGCGATCACGTCACCCTGCCACTCTGTGCCAGCTTGATGATCGCTGTCTACTGTGAGGATGCTGCTCCTGACATCGACGCAATCGTAGAGAGTGACCAAAGGTTCCTTCTCAACCCTGGTGTCTCCGTCGCAAGAGGCATTGCGCGCTTTAAGCAATCTAAATCCCACGTTTTGGTGACCAATTTCACCAAGGAGTACCAGAATCTAAACAAGGGCGCTGCAATTGCGTTCCTCGAAGAAATGCAAGAAGCAAGTAGTGATCGCGGTCCCACCAACTTTGAGCACGCACCCGCAGATGCTTCGAAGCTGCCGCATACTTTTCACGTCAACCCGGTGCTGTCTGCAAGAAAATCGGGGCAGATTACTGGATTTGCTGCATCGCTGCAGCGAGTGTTTTTCGTCGAACTCAAAGTTACGTCAGACACCTCATGGCGAAGCACCGGATAATACCCGAGGCTGGAGCCCGACCTACGCTGCGGTCACCGTACCGCGTCTCTTCACACGAGCGCGGAGCCATTCGGACTCAAGTCGCCGACATGCTCAACGACGACATTATAAACCATAGAAACGTCAGTGGGCTGCGCCGGTCGTATTTGTGAAGAAAAAAGACTGGCACACTGGGTTTCTCTGTTGTATACCGGCGATGGAACAAGATCATCTAAAAGGACGTGTACCCCCTACCACGAATCGACGACGCCCTCGACAACCTATCCCACGCGCAGTATTTCTCATCGATGGATCTGAAGTCAGGCTACTAGCAAATTGAAGTGGAGGAGAGAGATCAAGAGAAAGCTGCAATCATAACCCCGGACGGCCTATACGAGGTCAAAGTGATGTAGTTGGGCTATGCACGGCGCCAGCAGCGTTTCAAAGAGTCATGGATGCTATTCTGGCTGGCCTGAAAGTGGCACACCTGCCTCGTATACCTCGAAGATGTTGTGGTATTCGCCCAAACATTCGATGAACACCTCGAAAGGTTGGAGTCTGTACTCCAGGCCATTCGTAAGTCGTGATTTTACGCTGAAGCCTGAAAAGTGCCCTTTCGCGTACAAGGAACTCAAGTTCTTGGGCCACGTCGTCAACGCGGCGGCAGTCCTACCTGAACCGGCAAAAACTTCAGCGCCATTGCGGCCTTCCCAAGCCCGAAATACAATGAGGTCATGCGAAGATTTCTCGGATGGTGCGCATACTACCAGCGCTTGGTCGCAAACATCGCACGCATTGCAGAGCCACTCACTCGCTTGACTGAAGTTAGCACCCGTTTCAACTGGAAAAAGGACCAAGAAAAAGCATTCTTGGAGCTGCAAAAACGCCTGCATAGCCCGCCCGTCCTCGCGTATTCCGACAAAAACGCCGAAATAGAAATGCACACGGACGCCAGTGATATAGGCTTGGGTGCTGTCCTCGCCAAAAGCAAAGCGATTGCGAAAACGTAATCGCCTATGCCAGTCGTAGTCTGTCGAAGGAGGAGAAAAACTTATCTGCCTCTGAGAAAGAGTGCCTGGCTATTATATGGACGGTTGCAAAATTTCGCCCATACGTGTATGAAAGACGATTCAAGGTTGTGACATACTACAATGCGCTTTGTTGGCTTGCCAATTTGAAGGACCAGTCTGGCCGTCTTGGGCGGTGGAGGTTGCGCCTGCAGGCGTTCGACGTAACAGTCGTCTATAAATCTGGGAGGAAACACTCCAACGCACCACCACAAGACTATAATGAAGACAGCCGGTTCTTCGGAATCGTGATGGAGAGCGACCTACCCGCCCAGCAGCGCTCCGACCCCGACTTACGCGTAATAATCGACTACCTCGAGGGATGCAACGTGGCCTTCCCAGGACCTTCAAACGCACCTCACCAGCATTCACCCTGAGAAACTCCGTCCTCGTGAAGACAAATTTCGAACCCGGAACAAGAACGAATTTCCTTCTTGTGATACCCGCGGACCTCTGTGACACAACTTTGGAAGCGTGCCACGACGACCCATCTCTGGACATCTCCCACAGCCCGGACAATTCGAAAAATTAAGGATACGTACTACTGGCCCCGCCTTATATCCGACGTCACCCACTACGTCTGGAGCTGCCGTGACTGCCAGAGACAAGAAACGCCACCGACGAGACCCACCGGACTTCTGCAGCCCGCGCCGTCCAATCGAGGCCCTTCCAACAGATTGGAATGGACCTTCTGAGCCCGTTTCCCTACATCCCGATACCGAAAACAAGTGGGTTGTCGTAGTGACAGACTACATTGACACGCTACGCAGAGAACACCAGTTTTCCGAAGGGGACTGCACAAGAAGCCGCAAAGTTTTTCATAAACGAAGTTGTGCTGCGACATGGAGCCCCTGAAGTCCTAATGACGGACCGCGGAACGGCCTTCACTGCGGAGCGCATGCAAAGAATCTTACACTACAGCAACACGATCACCAAACAACGACGGCGTACAACCCCCAAACAAACGGACTAACGGAACGCCTGAGCAAGACAATCGCGGATATGCGGTCTGTATACGTCCACGTTGAACATAAGACTTGGGAGAAGTCCTCCCGTATTCCGTTTGCGTACAACACGGCTATGCAGGAAACTATGCAGATGAAACCGTGCAACTTGTCTACGGAAGACGGCCGACCACGATGCTTGACGCCACTGCTTCCGCACGTAGAAGACGAATGACGTCAACGCCGACGTACAAGGATACCTTCAGCGTGAGGAGGGGGTGTGCAAGCTCACTCGAGTTAGTACAACGGACCAGTAGCTGGTGGATGCCGGCCGCAAAAACCTCGGACGCCGACATACCGAGTACCGCCCAGGGGATCCTCTGTGGGTTTGAACTCCCACCTGACGACGTGTACCCAGTGAGAAGCTTCTACGACGGTACTTTGGACCCTACCGAATTATACAACGTGTTGGCCACCTTACCTACGAGATGATCCCCGATGGTGATCCTGGAACATCACAACGTTGCACGCGGCTCGACGTCGTCCACGTGGTTCGCTTAAAACCTTTCTACGCACGATGACGGACTCTGATTTTTATTTGCTCGGACTGTTGCTTATGTGAGAATCGGGGCGATGCACTCCTAGTGGGGGGTAATGCCTCGAACCATGTATTGGGTTTGTTTATTTGTGTTTTGCTTTTGCCGGCCGGATGCGCCAGTCTGTGTTATCGTATGTCTGTGTGCCAAGGGACGCGCATGTTCCGTTCTTTCTTTCTGTGCTGCTTGTGTTATCTTTCGTGAGAGGGAGAGCGTTCCGAACTAACATTAACAGCCTAGAATATTTTTTGTTGATCTAGAGTGTTCTGGATACACTTCGACTAAATTCCCGCAGAGCAGATGCCGCAGCATTCTACTCTCCACACCCACCTACGCACGTCATTTTCTTGACTGCAGTTCACCGACTGTGTATTCTTTGAGTTGTTAGGGGAGCACGAGTTCGCTCCAAGAAACGTGTTTTCCTTCAAGACAACTACACGTTTTTGGCTTCGTGACAATATGCCAGCCAGTCACAAACGCACCTTCCTAAGGGGTGTTTTCCTTGATGAATAAGATATGTGTGATGCTATCAAAACGACCTTTTGACCTCTATGGTGTCGCGAGATCTCCAAGAGAGGCGAACCATGAGAGAAATGCGTCAAACGGTTTAGGGTTGCAGTGGTGTCGGCCTTGTACACTGTCAGTCCGGTCGGCCGCAAGTGCGTTTTCGTCCATAGAACGGGGCGTCCGACGAGAAGCGGAATTCCCACGACCGATATTTTCTTTCTCTCCGCCCGACACCGGTAACCCTCATAATTACCATCCTCGCATGTTCTGAATTGGCGGTCTTCTCGCACTTCACCGCCTTGTTCATATGGGCTATGTGCCATAAACGTCATCTTCATCTCTATATTTGCCATAGTCTTCTTGATGTGGTCGTTTCCTTTAATCTGTTGCCGCTGCTGCCTCCTGTGTTCCCGCCCTGCAACATGTTTCACTACAATGTAGACTGCAGAGAATACGCACCAGTTATTTTACCGCATCTGGGCATCAGTGCTTAATAAAGGGCACCTATGTTCACCTCTGTAGGCGTTTGAACCAAAGGAGACGCTCGGAATTTACATAACAGGGTCATGGCAACACCAGCCAGTCCAAAAACCCTGCAAAAAACGTGGACTTCTCAAAGCTCGGACAGGTAGAGTTAACAGCAAGAATGGTATTTTTCGTAAATTTCGATGCTAAGGTTCACTCTTGCGCAAGTGCTAACTTTTAACGTTTTAAATCAATGTTTTAGGGTTCTCAATTTTGCCGGCTGTAAAAAGAAACCTCTCTGCAGGAAAGCCAATTTTTTATGACCAAAGAGCAAAGAAAACAAGGTAATCATCGTAATCAAACGTCGGTCCCTCAGGTTATGAAACCGGCATCGATCCGACTTGCCTATTTCGGCGTGGTCGAAACTCAATACAGAATCAGAAAAAAACCACAGAATACGTCAGGAGAAAGCTTCGCGTTTATCCACATTCGTAGTTAGCTGTAGGGGTGCATGATTATTAAACGAGCCATAAGAACCTCATGCATACGTCTACGTTGGAACAAAACTTTAACTGTTGATTGCTTTATTATGAGTTGAACGTGCCGGCGCTACACAGGCGATGAAGCGCGTCGTTGTGACGGCACTAGAATAATTTTTACTACCTGGGGATCTTTAACGTGCAACGCCTGAGCCAGTTAGTCACCGCGGCGGGAGTAAAGCTTGAAATGTGCTCTGGAATTTTCCGGAGCGCAATATCCCAAGACGCCAACGAAACACATATTTATTGAAACCAAAAGCAAGCCCAGTTTCAGGGAATTGTGTAGCGTGAAGGATAGAAGATGCTATAAGATACCTGTACCTAAAACAAAGAAACTGGGCCTGATGCCAGAACAGCGGCGAAGCATACCCTGATTAGGATTGATAACACTAATACGTCCCGAAACCCAGAAAGTAATCACGTCAAACTCTGCAAATAAAGAGCAGAAGCAGCTTCGATGCGAAGCAACCCCCACTGGCTAACTACGTTTCAGGTTTTTGCACTCCGAAGTTACTCTTGTATTTCTGGCCGGCCACAGAAAAACCAGATTTTCCCAATTGAATATCGGCACCACAGCTAACGGGCATCAAAATATGGTAGGTAAAAGGGCAATATTCTCAAGCACCAAATAGTTTTCGCATCTTTCGTTAAACGCGGAGTGTGGGATTGCAGGCTGAACATCTGTTTTCTCAGCACAACACAAAAGCATCATTCCTATAAGTGAAGCAATGTATAACCGTAACGCACCTAATCAACACTGTAAAAGAGAAAACACCGCTTCGGTTTTGTAATTACCTGACGAAATCTAACTAGCAGCAGTAACCGGGCGTCATGAAACCGGGCGTCTTGTTTCGTGCCGTACTCTGCCCTGATTCGCCAATGGGCGAACGCTCGCGAGAAATGCCTGGTCCGTTATGGGACCCTTTAAACTCTATTTCTCTCAAAGCGAGTTGCGCATGCTCTGTAGTACAACACCTCTCCTAACACTTTGCGATGCCACCACTGCTTCCCCTCGCAGCGCAATGCCGCTTCAACAAATAAGTATTTTCGGCAAATCGTCCGCGACTGAATTATTCGGTACCATTTGATCCATCGCGAATACGGCTACACAGTGCTCAGATAAAGTAGGAATTCAAGCGTGCGCCTTTTCTGCGAATGGCGAGGCGAAAATAAACGGGTCTCTCGGCAATCGTAGTCACAATCCTCTCATCATCACCCTGTCAACGCCCAATGCAGGGCAAAGGCCTCTCCCGTAGATCTCCAATTATACCGGATCTGTGCTAACTGCGACCAATATATCCCCCCAAACGTCTTGATATCATTTGCCCACCAGGTTTCTGCTGCCTCATCCCACGCTTGTCTTCTCAAGGGATCCGCTATGTTACACTTCATGACCAACGGTCATCTTGTGTCCGCAACAGATGGCGTGCCCACGCCCATTTCAACCTATTACTTTTTACTAATATGTCCTTCACTAGCGTTTGTTCCTAGACCCCCTCCGCTCTCGTCGTGTCCCTTAATGTTACATCTATGATCATCTATTCCTTTGCTGGCTGAGCCACCCTTAATTCAAGTGCGTCTTGAATATAACTCCTATGTGCGAGATTTCGGCGCACGTTAAAGATCCCCAGGTGGTCAAAATTAATCCGGAGCCCTCCACTACGGCGCGCCTCATCGCCTGCGTTGCGTCGGCGCGATAAACCCTACAATCAATCAAATCAATAAATATAAGTCCTAAATGTTCAAGTAAGAAGTGCATCTAACATGAATGAAATCTTGCTCGTTTTTATGCGGGCGCTTTAGCTTGCCAATTAAGCATGTTGTTCGGTACAAAACGTCCAAGCGCTGGCTACTCCGCAAAAGCGCACACGATCACACGTAAAGATCCATCAGGCATAGCTTATGCTATCAAACCCAAAAAGAAAATGCAGTGAAATTTGCAGGGTATTCTTGAGAAACTTCAGTTGAAAAGATAAAAATAGGGAATACCTTAACCTAGAAACGGTAATTGTCTGCGCAATTCGGAACGACATTGGTTCTCGCGTTGTTAGTCAGCAGAGGTAAACTTTCATCCCAGCCGCATTTCCGCCTCAGCAGCAGTCGCATATAAGACATCACGCAAGCAAAAACAAACAACCAGTTGCCACACAAGCGGCTTGCGCTTTAAATATGCTTGCACCGGCATACTAGTACTGTCGCGTACTCGACGACTGTAACCCTGAGGGACCACTCATAAAACCACACAAAAAAGTAATTGAAACCCAGAATGACGCAGAGAGTGAACAGAGTGTTGTTGTTCACGCACAAATAACTTATCGAGACTCTAGCCACAATTCGCTTCTCTTTAAAACCGAGAAAATGCCTTTAAAGTAGTGGCCTTCAGAGTTGTTGGTTTGACGTATGTATAGTAAGCTGTCTTATGCATGGTTCTGCTTTTGTTGTTCTTGCAGCACTGCTTTTCGGCCAGAGCCTCCTGAATCAAGCGTTACTTCCATTACGCGTTTTTATTTCTGGAGTAAATTTAGTTTACAGGCAATGTACCGTTGTAATCAAAGCAACCCCCAAATGACCTGATTATCTTGCCTTCTTTGTGTCAAATGTCACTGCGAACACGAGTACAACCATTGTAAGTGTTTATATTATTCTCCCAGACCTAATAACTGAGCAAAAAATAGTCAATGCGAAGACGCTGTCAATCGGGGTAACTAATGCTTCCCGAATTTAGGGCTAAACACTATATAAGCGATGATTTTATTTTTCTGTCTAGGTCATTTCAAGAATGAAGTATTTGTTACACTATACAGCTTGGATAACGATGGGGCCAACAGGGAACGTAATACTTTTACTATGTGAAAAATGAATCCTTTATCACGCCACTGCTCAAAGATGTTGCCTGAAAACGACTAAATATTTTGTGCAAATGTATGCGGCTGTTGTTCTACTATTAGAACTATGAAAGTGCGTCCCTCTGTAATGAACATATCCTATGTGTTTCCACCCATGGTTTCGTTGTTTCCTACCTTCTGCCATGATTTTAAGCGCAACAAAAGCCACACGGATGAAGAACAGCGTGGACGAGAGAGGCGCTAACCTTCAACTTTTCTGTTCGGCTACGCACGTGCTTATACGCCTAGGAAAAGAGACGGCGAGAAAGAAGGAGTGTACACATACACAGATGATAACAAAACCAGATATGTTTACCCCACTTTTTTTTTTAGAAAAACCATTTCGCTACTGCACCGAGCAATCGGGGTATAACTTATGTTGTCATCCTCTCTCTCCCTGATATAAAACGCTTCGGCTAATTCTCTCGCAGCCCTGTTGTTGTTTTTGTTCAGTATTCTTATCTCTTCGAACCATGGCTCACAACCGCAGGCTCGAGAATGGGTGGGCAAATGTGCTCCATTATCTTTTCCAAGGGACATTTCATGTTCACTTGCCCTCTCTGTTGACGCACTGGCCCGTTTGGCCAGCGTAAGACCTTCCACAAGATAGCGGGATTTCATATACAATACCGACTGCACAGTCGACTTAGCGATTTGCGGTTTTATCCCGTATGCCGTCTTCCTGTGTTCACCCGATATGCGCGAGCACAGGCGCGCAAGTTTACACGGGGCAGAGAACGGCAAGGTCGATCCCGTACCTTTCGGCGACCTTCTTCATGTTGTAGGACAGTCTGTGCATGTACGGCATGACATCCGTTTTCTGCGGACGGGAGGTATATTTAGCGTTCTTCTCTCCTTTCCCTTTTTTGAGCCACGTCTTTGCCACAGCGACAACGACAGTTCCAGAGGAAGCCTGCCAATCTGATTTAAAAAACTGTCCTGCATCTTGTGAGCACACAATTTTTGTAATGCAGATTCCAGAGCCAGCGAAGCGATTGCCCTTTTGACTGTTTTCGAATGTGCCGATTCATGTGGCAGCAGTTCTTTCTGAGCGCGTGCATTGTACCACCAAGAAACATGGCCTTCAGAAAACCTCATGGTAATGTCTAAAACTGCAATTCATTGTCTTCAGGTACTTCGTGGGTAAAAGCTAGGCCTTTCCCGTGTCGATTAAAAAGCTTTAAAATTTTCCCTACCGTGGCAAAGCGCGTTTCCGGGGTTCGGTTCTTTAAAATCACTAAAAAATCATCAACATATCTAAAAACGATAAGAACAAGATGAGAGTCAAGAGAATCGTTAAGGGTTCGGTCTAGACTACACTCAAAGTTGTTGCAATGAACCGGCGCACCACACTACCCGATACAAATGCCATGACGTTGTAGGTAATGCTTTCCGTTAAAAGAAATCAAAGTGGAATTCAGATAAAACTCGAGCAGTACCATCAAATTGGGAAACGACGTTCTAGCGGAATTCTGGAACTGCACCGCTCCAATCTCATCAATGCAGGATTGTACATAAGCGAGCAAATTTTCATGCGTAATGGAGTAGTACACGTTTTTAACGTCAAAAGAAAAGCGAAACTTAACTGAACGGCTACCTTTTAACACTTGCAAGACGTCAACACTGTTTCTAGTAGCACAGGGGTCATCAATGTGCAAGAGGTCAGGGGCTTCTGGAGAAACCGGCTCATTTCTTGCTGCCATGACCCTCTTTCACTGATACTAGTCCTAAATGGTGTCCCCGATCTATGAGTTTTTGCAGAAAAAAAAACACATTTAATTCGTTGTCCTTGCTGCCTTTCACGGATTTCTTGAGATGATCAGATTGAAGTCCTCACACATCACTAACGCTTTTTCTTTGACTCGAGAAGGCTTCACTTGCCGCTGGGCAATGTTCTTTGTGACCGCAACAAGGGCTCTTTCTTTGAATTCGCCAGACGGCATCACCACACAGCACCCTTCTTTATCGGACTGCAGAAAGCGCAGGTCGTTTTCTTGAAAAAAGGGGACCACATGAGCGTTGGAATTCCGCGAGTTCCATTGGCGTTTCTCGACAGTCTTTGCTAAGCAGTCCAAGCCGTCAAAGATGCATCTTTCGTGATCCTCTGTGGAGGCTTTCTTAGAGATTCGCCTGTGAATGGCATGTAGCTCATGAGGCGGTATGGGGGGTTCGTTGCTCTATTTTGCACCTTTTACTATCCTCTTGGATACACCATCTGGAAGGCCAACATCTCCAAACATAACCATCTTCCGAGCTCTTGGCGCCCTCGTTCCTTCGACGTTAAGTAGCTTGGATAGATTCACCCTCCATAGCAGTTCGGTTGTCTGCGCCGCCAAGCGCCTCACTGATCTGTACTTATGTTCAGCAACTACAGGCGGGTAGATGCTAAAACACAACACTCTGATCCAGTCATTCGAGACCCGTTTTGGTGCGACATTTCCAATCTTAGTATTTTGCTCACGCGCTTCCAGTGGCCAAACGAAGGCTGCACAGTCAAACATAGCACTTACTTCTTCTGGAAATATTTCGTGCTCAATAAAGTGAAAGGAGAGAAGGAGGCCAAAGATACCTCCGGTCCACAGAAAGCGAATGTCATGCCGTACATGCACAGAGTGTCCCACAACATGAAGAAGGTCGCCGAAAGGTACGGGATCAACCTTGCGTTCCCTGGCCCATGTAAACTTGCGCGCCTGTGCTCACGCATATCGGGTGAACCCAGGAAGAACGCATGTGGGAAAAAACACGCAAATCGCTATGTCGACTGTGCAGTCGGTGTTGTATATGCAATCCCGCTAACTGGCGGTAGGTCTGACGTTGGCCAAACGGGCCTGTGCGTCAACGAGAGAGCCAGGGAACATGAATTGTCCCTTAGAAAAGATAACGGAGCACATTTGCTCAGTCATTCTCTTGCCTGCGGTTTTGAGCCACGGTTCCAAATGATAAGAATACGGAACAAAAACACGAACAGTGCTACGAGGGAATAGCCGAAGCGTTTTATATCAGGGAAAGAGCGGATGACTGTATAGGTGATTCGTCGACTGCTGTGTACAGTAGCGAAATGGTTTTTGTGAAAAAAGTGTTGTAAACATATCTGGTTTTGTTATCATCTGTGTATGTGTACGCGTCTTCTTTCTCGCCGTCTCTTTTCCTAGGGATATAAGCACATGCCTAGCCGAATATAATAGTTGGAAATTAGCGCCTCTCTCGTCAACTCTGTTCTTCGACCGTGTGCTTTTGTTGCGCTTCAAATCATGGCATCTATTCACCAACTGGCCCAGCAAGAAGTTCTTCTCCCCTACCTTCTGCGTAGGCACGTCCGCCGACTGGCGAACTTGGCTGCGTGCAAGCACCCCTTGTAGCACCACCTAATGGTTCGCTGGGAATACGCAATACTTCTGTCAAGCAAGCGGTAAAAAGTCAGAACATTACTACCCCAGTTGCCTGAAGGTATACTGGGTGTTTACACGCTAACGGCCGGTGTTCGAGCCCCAGTGATCTTGATTTTTTCACAAAAGCTGCATTTTTTTTTTGCGGCAACAGCTCCTCGTAAGTCAGTTGTGCACATTGTGGAAAATAAGGGTAGAGTGTTATTAAGGCGAAGCTTTTAATGTCTCACTGATGGCCACTTTAACGTCAGGGAAGCGCACTGCAGAAAAACAAACCTAATATGACGAGTTGGCTGATGTAGCCTCTCATGAAAAACCACGCAAATGCCCGTCTAACGACAATGATGTTTGAACGCGAGGCTTTGTCGTGATGGATTCTGTTTGGCCAGTCCCACAGTGCCAGTATGAATTGCTCTTGAGGTATGCACCACTTTTCTAGAATACCCAGAGCAACTCTGGGGTGTACACTCCATGTACGCCTAACGTTGTTATTTGGGGAGTACGATTGCGAATCCGAAACAGCCACTGGGCGTTCGCTTCGACCACCTCGAAATGGAGCAATCGGATGTTTTATTCCGGCCTCGGGAAAGCATATTGTTCTTTCAATTCTCACACTATCATTCCTCATATTCCTCGGAAAAGTTGGTTTTCCTGGAGGTTGTATTGGCGTTCAACTGCATCAGTGAGGACATTAGGGCGTAGCTTTAGAAAGCGCTTCCCTTGGTAGGAATCATATGTGTGTTATTCCCGATGTAAAGACGATGCCGATCCGATGGCGCCATTGTGACACGATTGGAGAAATTTGGATATTTTACTTTGATGCTTACTGACGTTGCGTAAAAAGCCTTTTCTTTCAAAGTTCTTTCTTTCAGGTAGTGGCTCGGATTTTCTAATGTGCAGTTTAGCGTATTGCAACACGTGCCATGTTTTTTCGGTTATTTTAATTACGAATAAAAAAAGAAGCGAAGTGGGGTCTAGGGGGCCATGTTCCGGGACTACGCAATTTCTTTAGTAGCTCGGAGATCTACTAGAGAAACTGCAGGACAAATACTTGCCACCATCCCATCTTACGCCTATCACAGCCTACACAGCCAATCCAAGTCCTGATCTGGACAGGGACATACAGCTATGCGAAGTGGAAGCTGCAATGGCAAAGCTTAGACGGAACACCCCTCCGAAACGAGATGAGGTTACCAACAAAGTGTTAGCGAACCTCGAGCCTTCCTCGATGACTGCTCGCACCGCATGTATAAACACCAGCTGAAAGAGCGGAACCTTCCCACCGTAGTGGAAGACGCCAGAAGTGCGATTTATCCCAAAACCTGGGAAGGAACCACGTATTGAAAACCTCCGTTCCATCTCTTTGACTTCTTGTGTGAGGTGCTCATTGAACACATTGTCCTCACGAGGATGCAGAAATACCTCGAAAGCACCGGAAAACTGCCATCCACCATGTTTGGCTTTAGGCCGCATCTTGCAACTCATGATATTCTCTTATAACTAAAAGAAGACATCATGATGCAAGCCAACAGCCACACGCGAAAAGCCATACTGGCCCTCGACCTAAAGGGGGCATTTCATATTGTCACGCACCAGGCTATCTGAGTAAGACTCAATGGTCTAGACTGTGGGAACCGGACTTACAACTATGTCCGAGACTTTGTGGGGAGGGAAAGCCGTTATCGAAATCGGAGACATTGCGTCGGACACCATCGACATCGATGGGAGGTGTACGCCACAAGGAGCTTCTCTGTCATCCCTGTGGTTCAATATCGCCCTTATTGGCCTCCCCCCTGACCTAGGAGTCATACGAGATATTCACCGTGGCTTCTACGCTGACAATACAGCGGTGTGGACAGTCAAGGGGGTGGTGGGTGAAATGCAGTACCGCTTACAACTTGCCGTAGACGTAGTCAATGAATACGCGAAGAGCTGTAGCCTCTCTTGCTCATCACAAAAATCAGAGCTCCTCATGGTGCACAGGGAGAGGCACCAAGCCCCAAGCATCGAGATCGTTCTGGATGGCCATACCATCAGGCCTTCCCCTCACATCAAGATCTTGGGAATGTTCTTCAAGGCGGACAGCAGAAACATAGTTCTTATCAGCCGGCTCAAGCGCACTACCGAACAAGTCATACATACGCTCCGAAGAATAACGACAAAGTCTACGGGCATGAAAGAGGCGGACACACTTCGGCTCGTTGAGGCCTTTGTGATGTCACGACTGGCTTACACCTTTACATATGCCATACTCTAAAATACTGAAACAGCGAAATCGGACGCATTAATTAGAAAAGCCTATAAGACTGCTCTGGGGCTCACAGTAAGCACCTCGAATGAAAAACTTTTAAAACTGGGTATTCAAAACACACGTGGCTGAAATCATCGAGGCTCATCTATCAAACTAGCGTCAAAGATTGTGGTCAAGTATCACTGGGAGAAGCCTCCTAGGCAGACTAGGAATGACGTCTCCTTTTGAGATACAGTATTGGGATGTGCCAATCTAACTGTGAGAGAACATTGCTGTAGCGCCCATAACGCGCAACATGCATCCAGTACACCATGCAGATGGAAGAGAGGCAAGAGTTCGTGCAATCGGTCGGGTCAATGACAACGTGGACCACATGGTCTATACTGGTTTGGCAGACTACGCTAGAAGCGGATCGATGACTGCTGTTGTGACAACCGCAACATCGGATATTACCAGCATCACCCTACCCTGCACGACCACTGATCAAGGAAGAAGAGGCTGATATTGCCCTGGCCATCTCGCAGACAACTGCAGATACAGTTAATACAGATTCGCAACAGGCACGCGGAATTTACCTCCCGGGAAGAATATCCAAATGTGCCTTAAAAATTGTTCTTCAACGTCCATACCGACGCTGAAGAAGAATTCACCGACGAGTCAAAATACTCTGGACCCCTGCCCAGTCGCTCCTACGGGGCAACAACACCGCCCATAATACTGCCTGAGAGCTATCCCGACGGCCACCAGGAGTGATAGAGGCCGCGAGCCCATTGCTCACCTACCAAGAGATCGGTCAGCATTACTGGCTCCAGCGCAGAATTTATCCCCCCCCCCGGCGCATGAATGCGAAATTAAAGCCCAGGAAAAAATACTTAGGCTACTTCAAACGAATACGTTTCCCCACTTGAATAAATGGCGCCTGATGTATCCGACCCAGTACTCCGCTCTGTGTCAGTTTTTATGCAAACCTGGCATGCTCTAGCATATGGTATGGGGTTGTGAGAAAAACCCTAAATTAAACAGAATTCCTCGCACGTCTTATGATCAGTGGTAGAGCGTGTTGTCAGCTCCAGTTCAGTCCAGCTCCTGTACTGTGCAAGATTTTTCTGTCGAAGTTTGATAAAAAACTTCAAGAGGTCACCGCTAATGATGCTAGAGTGCTCCGCATGTTTCGGTACGTTGATGATTTTTTGATTGTTTTAAAGCTTTTACCTTCTGAGTGCACGGAACTGGTGGCTGAAGACATTTTAACACATTTTAAGACATGCTCAGGTTCTCTGAATTTCACCTATGAACTGGCTGAGAACAAAAGCATAAGGTTTTTAGATTTAACACTAACATTTATAGACGACGGCCATGTTTGCTGGATGTACTCTCCTACAACTAAGGAAGGCGTTGCTCCCGTTCGAGTCAAGCCACTCGAAATTAGTAAAAAGACGCTTAGCCACACTATGTTTCCGCAGCGCGTTGAAAAAAAGCTGCGTCCACGCAAACCAGGAAATCCTTTAACCTCAGGATAAAACGTTAACTGCAGCGGGTATCCTGACTACAGTGCTCACGGGTATGACTGAGTCCCTCGACGTAAAGCTTAAAAGGCAAATTCCAAGGTCACAGGGGCCAGAAGAAAATAATGAAAAAGGAAAGGTTGAAGTAATGCGGCATTTACAATAAGTGCCGCACAACATAAAGAAAATTGCTTCGCTGAACGGGGTTCAAGTGGTCTTTTCCGCGCCGTGTAAACTCTGCAGACTGTGCGCGCGAATTGAAAATATGGGGAAAGAGAAACGTGCGTGTAAGACAAACCATGCCAAAAAATTCGTTAAGTGTGAGCACAGTGTCATCAGTAAAAATCTGCTGAGGTGTGGGTAGGTTTTCATTGGCCAAACCGGGCGACGTGTCAAGGAGCGGCTAAAGGAGCATTGCGCATTAGTTAGTTCTCAGGGAGCATGGACACCTTGCCTTTCACTGTCGACAGTGCAAGTGCGAATCATTATTTGATAGTGTAACAATCCTTGGAAAAGGCATGACTAAGAATGAGAGGGAAACACTGGGGGCATTCTTCGTAAGTCAACAGCAGGAACGCAACTGCGTTAGCGCACCGTCTATCACCCTCAGTGATGAATAAATCGGCTTCCTTCAAACTTGAGTGGTGTTGATACGAAAGTAGAGGTAGTTAGCAGCAATAGCATTTTCATTCTTTTCACGCGTTGGCGCATGCGTTGACTTGGTTGTCTCACAGAGTGCGACGGTTTCTTCTATTAAATTTCAGTTGGTAGTCCAGCGTTGTTCTGCCTTGTCTCTCCTCGTGGTTTGCGTCCTTTTTCGCTGGTTTCCGTTCCTACAGAAGACCAGCTTCGTTGGGTCGAAAGGGCTGTCGCAGCTGGCACCACGAATGGGGTCCCGAAGTGAGGACACCAATCCACATTTTTTTTGCTGATAAAGAATTTTATTGTCTCTCTCTTTCTCTATCTCTCTCTCTCTCTATCACTCTATTTCTGGAATACGCACACTGGTGATAGCCTTCACAATGCCCTGCAAGAAGCGAAGTGAAGCTTCCCGAAATGTCGGTATCCCACTGGACCTACTATATGCAAATATTGTTTCGTCTTCCCCTTTAAATCTACGATGCCCATGAATTGGGTTAAAGAGGTCGCATTTGTTGGGACCGTTACAATAGCTTACCACCAGAGCCCCTAGCATGAACCCTTCCTTACGTGAAAAAGGCACTGCGACAGCGCAGACAATCGGACGTTCTACTAGTGCATGATTCTGCGGGAGCGCTGGCGACGACGACGGGAGGTCCGCGATTGAGTTCACCATGTTGTAGTTGGGAAGCAGGACCTCTACTTGTCTGTGATGACTATGAAACAAGAGAGAAACGCTTACTTGCGATCGATCGGTATGCGGGATGACGAACGTCGGAAATATGCAAAGATAAATCAACAGACGCGACCACGTTGATTTGGTCGAAAAAAGAGACACTGAAGTAAGTTTTTTAAGCTACCCGTTTTTGCTTGCTCTTGTTTTTGATAAGGCACATAAGCTGATCCGTTTCAGAGGCAAAAAGAAAGAGGGGCCTGTAACGGGCACTGCGTTTGGCGTGACCTTTCTGCTAGAAGAGCACCATGGCGTGGCCCTGCAATGAAACAAGACGCCTAGTCTGATGACACCTGCTGATGCTCATTAGATTTGGCCAGAGAAGTGCAGGAGCAATTAACCTTAGCTGAACGACCCGCGTAGCAAAGTTTCCATATCGGGTCAGAAAGAAGCTCATTGAAACGTATTTTAAGTTTCAGCGGATTATAATGTCCCTCTCTGCAGGGAGAGCAGTGGCAGAGTGCTAGAATACGGAGTTGCGCAGGGAGCTGGACGGCATGTCCAGCCGCCGTTCTCAAGGACCGGACGGGGGTGCTGATGCTCGACCCATGCTGTTTGCATATGTGGTTCGGCGTACGCGTACTCCGACATCAAGTGGGCCGGAGCGCTCTGTTCCCTCGCTATCTGGATTCCGCGGGGAGTGGCAACCGTCTGCAACACGCGCAGCGTATCAAGCTCAAGGCTCCATCAGCGAAGCCTGCCAGGGACATCGCAACCTTGCTGAAGTCAACATTTAACCCCGCAGACATTGCGGTCGGCCCAGTAACTTTCCGCCCATCTCCAACTGGCCTCAGTGTGACCTCACAGGGGAGGCAATATATAGACAACCTTGAACAAGCTCTTGCAGGAACACCAGTGACGCGAACTGCTCTTGATACTCAAAAGCCTCTTCGCCGTCAGCCTCAACTCAAAATTTACGGAGTTGACTCCGCA
Source organism: Haemaphysalis longicornis (assembly GCA_013339765.2). NCBI lineage: Eukaryota > Metazoa > Arthropoda > Arachnida > Ixodida > Ixodidae > Haemaphysalis > Haemaphysalis longicornis. Next base: position 130,214,838 of record CM023452.1, on the reverse strand, counting down.
ATTGTCCCGGCCATGTTATTGAATCAGATTAACGCACAAAATGATCTCTCCATTTCCCCGGACGAGTTTCGTCACGGCACTGTACATACACGACGTTTCGGCACTAAGGTCCATGTGGTAGAAGTTTCTCCGACAGTGTTTCTAGCTCTCAAAGCAAAGCGAAAACTCAACTTTGGCTGAACTTCCTGTGATCTCACTTAGAATCTCTATGTGCCCACTTGTTTTAAATGTTCTGCCCTAGGCCACGCGACAATGAGGAGTGCTGCGACTGTGCTGGGGAATATCCTACTGCAGCCTGTACAGTGCAGAACATGCAAGGGAGCATGCCTGCAAAGGGAGCCGCGAATGGAACCGTCCCTCAAATCACTATTTCGGATCTAGCTCGTGCACGTCGGTCTCTGCGTGTGTAGAAAGACTGCGTGCACAGTACAGACTACGGGGACGGGTTACAAGGACAGCAGATCGCTTCTTAGTTCTACTTTTTACCGCTCTACTTTTAACGCAGCGAGAGTGGCTAAAAGATTGCCTAGAGACACCCGACTTGAATTCCGCTAGTAAACCGGTTTACAAATCATTTAGGTGCCCCTTTAAGATAAAAAGAGTGGCCTATTTGGCGAAAGCGTGTGTACGACGGAAGGTTTCGTAATAAAACAGGAGACAATCCGTTTTTATTAGGCAAGAACGGCTATGAGTAGCCTTTTTGGACTGAAAAAATGCCTGCTAACATATGAGCAGAAGTACTGGATGGTACAGAACGTTACCAATTAGGCAGCGATACAGGTCATACGTCGCTTAAGTCTTCGTTGCCTCGTTAGGTATCCTGCACATAGACGAAGAAACGGTCATCATACGAGTGAGCATTGAATCAACCCCGACGCCATCAAAGCATTAGGCGCGCTGAAAAGCATGCGATATTCCGGCTGTGTACACCGTAATTAGGTGCCCCATTTTTTAGCCAGCCATGACTTCGCGCTCATTCCGGCTACTCATTGGTCGACATCCGTGCTTCTCGGACACTGTTTATACCCAAGCTGAACGCAAAGACTGCAATACTTCTATTGCGGACGCTTTCCTTTTGTGCTTTATTAGTTGAAGTCACGTCACAGGCAAACAAACGTGAGTGCTTCCCGACGTTTTAATGGCCGGGTACTGTTGTGGCGGGCCCCCAGTCAGATGCGCGATGTCTCTGAGCTACCTAAGCCACAATCTCAAGTTTGTAGCGCTACTTTTGTGTACCTCGTGCATTACTCACGGTGCCTCTCCACCTTTCATAGGGACCGGTTTTCGTATGACTTCACCACGCATCACCAACGAATAGGGATGTTGTTCTGGAACGGTACGCCGGTTAACGCAGTCACAGTCCTGTTTCCATCGTTGTAACCGCACCCTCAGTACCTGATTTTTTGACATGTGCCGCAACCATCTCAAGGAAACCCTTTGTGAAAAACGCACCATGAGAACGTTGACGCTCGTGGTGAACCATGGCATGGGCTATTCCTTAGGACACCTGTTCTAAGCAATGCTGGTGTAAGCCCGGTTGATAACCGAGCTCAAGTTGCAGCTGCAAAAATTACCCCAGTAAAATAACGACCTAAATACCAACGATGTGGGAGAGCCTAACATCGGTTTTCCACAAAACTGTTCTCAAAATGACACTGGCCGAAGTAGATTCTATGTAGAATCGAAATGATGGCTGAGAACAAAAAGTAGACAAATGCGAATGCTACTATCAGGAAACACCATCTTTGTGTTCTGCCTTCTGCACAACCCTACCGTGAAGTCGTTGGACATGAACGGGATGCTAGTTGATTTTTCGCTCATCTTAATCTCCCGCAGCGTCACCCGCTACCACTCTCGGTACGATGACGCGGTGTGCTTCGTCATAAGAAATCCTGCAGAATACAAACTGCCTCCAGTTTTTCGGGCAACTAGAGTTTCTTCGCTCCTGGATCTGCCGACAACAGTCTTTGGAGATTAGGAAGCCGTGTCCGCGGCAGCCATACAGGTCGGCTACTCTCTGCTACTCAAAGGATTGTTTTCATTACTAGAGGCCGGGAGAAGAGACCTGACTGCAAATAAATGGTTTGAGTGTTATAATCGGCACGAGAATGTGTTATTTAAAATATACAGGCACTCACTACATTTCTTTAGGCGCATATGCTCATTTTCTATCAGCTTTATGAACATATTAATTACAAATGTTTAAATTGAAATAATAACGACGCTATATAAAAATATAATTTTTATTTCGTGAAATTAGGCCGGGCAAGTGTCGCCATTTTCAAAGACTCCTGCGGACTGCAGGGAAATTGCACTGAAAAAAAAAGCCTATTAAGCCTACGACAAAGCGATACCATCTCCATCTTAGGGATTTAGGTTGTGCCTCACTTCAGTCGATATTTCAGTGAGAATAAAAAACCCTTCACGTGTACAAGAGCTGGCAGAGCATGCTTTCACTTAGGAGAGATCGATGATCGAATTCTATAATAAATGAACACGTGTTTCCCACTCAGAAAGATTGACATTTAGTTTTGCATAAGCTAAGACAGGAAATCTTGTCCGGGATATGCTGAAGCTTGCTAAGGGTTCTGTCAGAAGCCGGTCCATTGGGGACGGCGGCCGGCATTTTACATTCGAAATTAACTCGCAATGTAGTCAGAGTGCGACCCAAGTATGCGGTTTATGAATGCTTTGTGCTAGTAATGTAAAATAAACACACAAATGTACCAAGTGGCCTTTAAATGTAGCCTGTATTACAGGTTGCGAGCCCCTGTTTACCTGAAAAATGTTAAAACCACAGGAAGTTTCTTGCAGTTGTTTCCCTATTTTAGGCAAGTTAATTAGAGCATCCCAGCGGGCTCAGGTGGTAGATGCACACTCGGTTACTGATCACTGAACGCAGTAATGCACCACATAGAAAGCTTTCTAGTTCATAGGTATTTATTCGTTGGCAGTCAGGAAGACCTTCTAAGATATTATAAATCAGTGAGATAAATTATTGTTTCATAAATACTGATTCATTCTGTGTTGAAAATGTGGATTACGCAATAGCTTCTAGACAAACAACGTTCAGTAAGTATGAAGCATAAACCGAATAAGAACGTTAGGAAGCGCTCAATATTCTTTGCTACTTACCTATAGACATAAGCTGAACATGTCTTGCAACTTTATCCCATCGTGACGGGAGTACTGCCAGGATTCTCGAGGCGTTTATTCAATATCCTAGGTCTACCGTTCCTTTATCATGGTGTAGCAGCTGCGTCTTGCCGGCCGGTGAGGTCCCAATGACTTCCGCCTGTCTATGCACCTGTTTTTAAGTAGTTTTCCATGTCCCACAGGTGTCGGATGTAGCATCGATAACACACTCCTGACAAAACACATTCCTCTGATGATGAATATTCTTGTAAAATATTTCAAAGAAAGAAAACGCTTCCCGTGGTCGGCATCGAACCTGGCGCCCCTGGCGTTATGAAGTCGACGTAAATCTAATTCCGCCATTCTGATAGTTTTGAAGCGGTTAAGATTTGGAGAGCGTGAAACTCTAATGAGTGTTAAATTTAACAGCGCATAATCTGCTTGGAACAACCTTCCTACGTAAGAGTCTTAATAGCGTTGTACCAATGCGCCCACCTGGCATGGGTGCAGCCTGTCTTGATGGTTTTCGTAACCCCCAACGGCTTGTGATCGCTGGCTAGACTGAGTCAGTTTTATTTATTGAGAAGTGGATCTAGCTACTCAGTATGGAGGCAGCTGATCCCTGTAGTTTAATAATCAAGCCGACTACTCCCAAGCAGTACGGCAATCCTCGCCGGCGAAATTCCTCATCTTTAAAGAAGCTGCTTGTTAAGGTTTCATCCCATGGGAAAAGCACTTCTGCTCGGTGACTAGCCAGAAACAATATTATTAATTAGGAGCGATTCTGTCTAGCCAGTGAGCGGTAGTGGTTTCGCGCTTGGATGAAAGTCAATCATACTACTTCCGTTTTGCAATCTTTCATTGGAGCAGTACGCCTTGATTTTTTTTACCCACCACCTAAACCACCTCCGCACAATGACTAGAGAGAATAACTCTAATTTAACAGTAGTTGCTCTGACTCGACAGTGAGCGGAAGGGGTGCGGTAACGGAGAAATTGATGACAAACTTCACTGACACCCAGGTTGCGGCAGTATTACAACGGTGTTAGGACCATAGCCTACAAAAGGACAATTACAAACAAACAATACATACACTAAGTTTGGTTTGATGAGAGAGTCATGTGCAGTAATACGACATTTTCAGGGGATTTACGCAAATACTGTTTTAGCACCATACGGTTCAGACTGCAGATACGATGTCACTGGCAGGCGTGGCCCACATTATATTCCTGCGCATCGTGAGTCACAGGTATTCATATATACTAATTCGACAGTTTACTAATAGTTTGTAACTGCAAAATAAATCCATTTATATCGGTACTAAAAGCACCCTTCTATATCTCGGCGTTTTGTTCCATAACCCTAAGGCCGCCCCTTCTTGGGCAACCCTGAAGTCATTTTGAATAGACGTTTGCTATTCAGACGATAGTAACACTTCTCGGGAGTGGTTGCCGCTCTCATTTCGACGGGAGTGTCATTGAGCCCAAGAAATAAACTTTCCAGAAGTAAAATAAATAGTGCTAATTCATTGCTCATACTGTCTTTCAGTCTTTCCTCTGCAAAGAATAATTCAGCCACTACTCAGAAATTTAAGAGAAGCAATGAAGGCATGCATACCAAGGTTACTTACACAGGTGCCCATTTGTCTTTATTCTCTTGCATGGTTTGCATGATTACGAAAAAGATTCAAAGCGCGTAAAATTTTGAAAAACTTTACTACAACGCTTATTATAGTAAATTAATTTGGATTAGCAAAAAAGCGGATAATATAGTGTTGTTTTTTTAGTTGAAAACATTAATATCAATGTTAAAAAAATTGCTAGTTGTAGGAGAAAAAAGTAAACACAATTTCCCCAAAAATGTTGTGTGGGCATATTTTAAATAGTCACTGGCGTATAGTGATGGCAATGTTGGTTCTTGTGCGATGCGACTACGAAAGATTCGGCTACGGTTTCCTTAAAAAACAACTTATAATAACCAACTTGGCTGCGCCAAAGACGCTAATCGATGTTTCGCACTCTTGCAATTTTGCAAGTGTTGCCATTTTAATTGAGTTGAGATAAAAAGGACATGTCAGCAAGAGATTTCGCTGTGATCTGACGGCCCAAGGCGGCAGAAAAAGTTCGTCGGTGGCGGAGCGGCGGCGAGCGGCAAACAGAAAAAACCAATCAGGTCTTCTCATTTCCCCTCCATGGCGTATGGCGTGTGCAGGTCACTTAAGCCACTACAGGCCCCCTTGGAAGAGTTTGATAGGCGTATGCTTGTCCCCCGCCTACTCGAGCCAAAAAAACAAAAACGCGTGGATGTATGACAACAACTGGGGCTGCTCGCAAGGGGGGCTTGAAGTAGGAATGTGTGGCGCGCAATTTGAAACAAATTTGGCGCCCTTCGAAGACCGCCTCATAGTCTCTACAATGGCAGAAAGAGGGCGCCAGGAGTCCGCTAGAAGTAGGAGTTCCTGTATAAACATCCCCCTCGCGAGGGGCACGATGAAATGCAGATCATTTACGGGGGCGCACGAGGTTAAGTAGTTTGCGTTACGTTAATGTTGTTGCACTTGTGGCAACGGCCGACGAGAGAGCGCTCGTCAGCAGTAATTTGAATGAGTCAACGATATAAAGCTCGTCCGTAGCGTCCCAATCTCTGTCGGCTCTGTGGCGCAGTGGGTAGACTACAATGTACATTGCGTTCCGCCCGCAGGGTCGAGGGATCGAAACCTGGCGCCAGATAGTATTTTCTTTTCTATAGTGTAGGGGGAGGGGTGTGGACAGCGACGGGGCGGACTACGACGGGACAAGGCGGGTGACATCCTCAGTTACTGAAATGCTCTGCATTTAAAAGAAATGGGGCAGCTTGCATTAGTGGTGCAGAGATAACGAAACAGCAGGCGTGGTTCGGTCCTGGCATAGATTTCTCCACTTGACGCTGATGCTTCTCCATGCCTAGCAGGATACGATCGTATTGTCCGCAGGCTTTCATATCTCTCGCAAAGTTGACCACGTAAGCACCTACTAAACCCCCGCAAACATACTTTGCGAGCTCGGCGTCAGAACCGAGAACAGCGCGGATGCGCTCACCACTCGGTATTTTCTATTGCCCTTTTGTTTTGTCGAGCTCCTCAAGTCCAGGAAGCCCAAGCGGAAGCATGGCTGACGACCGACACCCCGCAAGAGGAGAACGCTCATGGGTAATCTGTGTAGTTTTAGAACTTTTTCTGGTAAAGCTTTAAGGCGGAAGTAAAATCTTACCGCTACTCTGCTCTTAAAACGTACAACGAAAGAGCTCGAACAAGGTTGACGTCAAGCCTATTCGATGGTGACTTTGGTTGTGTTGTCGCTGGGTGAGAGTTGATCGCGCAATACTTGCTAGGGGTAACGTTATGTTGAGGTGGCGGCTGTAGCTATGGTTCCAGCAGCTCGGCGTGTTTCGTATAGCGCGCCAATGCTGCTCGCAAACGGCGAGTGACAAACCGTAATTTGTGGAATTGTTAAACGAGAACGATTTGAGCAGAACACGTACTTCAAAAACCTTATTAAGTGATATTTACCCGATATCTTACTCAGAAACATTTTTTGCGCTCTAAATACCGCATTAGGTGCTTATAGGCGCAACCTCTAAATGGGCACTTGTATGTGAAATAAATGATTATTTACAATGTAACAACATACGGAACCAAGGAAAAATATAGATATATATATGTATTTCCTGAACTTCCGGCTGTAGTCATGACCGGTGTATGTTGCACCGCGGTGCAGTGTCACAATAATAAAAACGTGCAGCACAATCATTTGAACGATTCTTGAAAGCAAGGAATAACGGGAAGTATGTTTAGGTGTGAACGCACCCCCAAATTGTTCTGAGCACTGCCTGCCATCCTACCACGACTTTTCACCACATTTGTCTCTTATGCCACTTGTGCAATGTGTCGATATGCTAAAAGGGGGGTGAAAAGAAGGGTAATTTATTAACCCAAAAACTGATTGATTGATTTATAGTTGGAGGGTAATGGAGAAAGGCCGACTGGACAAAAAGCGCCTAAACAGCGGTCTTGTGTTACGGCTTAAGATTTAAATGCAACAATCACTCAACGGGAAGGAAAGTAAAACCAGTAAAAGACATTGAGTATGGCTTGTGTAGGACGCCAGGTTGTGATTATGCCAGATGTAAAAGTAGGTCTCAAATTTTACTTCTCCCACATATTAAAAACATTCTTGAAAGAGAACACACCCCAAAAGTAGACAAAGTCTTGTCTTCGCCAGGCTTTCTTTTTTTACCCGTGGCGTATAACCCTCCTTCAAACACGTTTTCGCCTACCCCTCTTCAACAAATTGCACACTCTTTCAGTCTCAGGACGTTGTGGATGACGGAAGTATCGATGGTCGCTCGCGTGCTGCTAGGGACCACTCCAACCACTTTGTCAAGTGGCTGGATCGGGCACCATTGGTGCTTGTATATTGGCGTTAGTGTTCGCTGCAGGCTGCTGTAGGAGCAGAGCTTTTTTCGTGGAGTAACCGGTTCAATTGTAGTAGAAACGATACCAAGAAATTGTTTATTTCCAAAAAGCTAATTTATCGTCGCAAGAGCGATCAGAGATAGTATAATTAGTGGCTGGGTGTAATCTTTGAGAGCATGTAGGAAATAAAAGGCGAGGTTAAAAGGTCGGAAGTTCTTTTAAAAAAATTATATAAAACGCACTTAAGAATTTGCGAAACGAGGCTTCAGGGTCATACCTGCTGTCTGGCATTCAGAAAAAACATATGCAGTTAAAAAACACGATGGAGGAAACAAAACTCCTACTAAGCATTTCTAGTGGCCTTTGCGTGCCTCTGTGACGGTATTTAAATGTATAAATGGCAGAGTGTCTGCTAGAAATGCTGTAAGTATACACGGGAGTTCGTTTCGATTCTCGGTTATCTAACCTTACCGAATACGCACATTTTGACCGCTACTGCAGCTCAATGGGTGACATTTTTGATCAGCCTTGCCTACCAAAGTAACTTGCCCTTCGATAATGATGCTGGTTTAGAGGTACCTATATATATATAAACTGCAATTTCCTGAAAGTAATTTCACAATTACACTTTTCCACCCGTTGCGAGAAGTAGACAAAAAGAAAAATGAGTCCCCGAGTGACTGTTTGGCTGGTTGTACACCGTCATTGTCTCACTGCAGATTCGCACGCCGTTTTTCGTGCACTGGCGTAATATTAAGGGAATAAAACAGAATAATTAGCCGGTTTTGATGCAAACACAATTTTTGGCTTGCTCCACGGTTACCAAACTCGCAGAGATGGTCTAGAAGCGTATTTCACACACCTGGTCACCTTGTCTACACCCCCCCCCCCCGTTCGAAATTTTCGCGCCGTTCTATTGGAAATAAACAAGTAATAAGCCTGTGGGTAATCTAACTCGGTGTAAACTATCAAAACTGCGCCTATTTACAAAACTTAAGCGTACACTAAAACAACGAAAACATGTTGCTGTAAACAAAAATTGCTGTATTTTGCGAAAATATTCCTATTCCTTTTTGCCGGACTGTACACCATTGGCGCTAAACGTCACGACTGGCCCTGCGGAAACTGATGCCGAACAGCGAAGGCAGTTTAGCATTTGCTCACAAAATTAGAAAGAATTTTTTAGCCAAACAGTCGATGGCGCTGTGGGGCTGCGTACAAGTGGCCCGATTGGTCTGTCACGTGTCATGAAAGGGAGGCGAGTAAGCGCAAGTGATATATTTGTACCAAGCATTCCTCCAGAAAATTAAAGTGCGTGGGACCAATTATTGCGTGATTGTTATTGCGTGAGCGCTACGCCCGATTCACTTCCTGCCCCGACCACCGTCGGCCGCAATGACTGGTCTTTCATTTTGTAAACCTAAATTTAGAGCACTTACCATCGTCGGCACCACTTTGTCACTGCCCTTAAATTGTTGCGCCGCGCCCTCAAAGAGTGAGTAAACAAATCACTTCATTAAACGACAGGACATGTGGGCCTGGGTGGAGCAATCGTGAGGGGATAAATTGGAACGTCATGACACACACAATCAACACAGTTGCAGTATTGGGATCCTAATAAACAAAATTACACATTTAAATTAGGACAATTACCATAAATCCGCAGTTGACGCTGAAATGCACAGTTTACACTGTAGACACAACGGGGAAGTCGATCAGACTATTACACCATTATGTGAAACCCGTTTTCAAGGGTGTACTGGGTCATTGCGTCTAGTATGGTGACATTGTAACAGGCCCCACTAATATGTTTTTTAGTCACATGTTTGTAACCTACAGTTTAGATATGGTGGCGATAATGGTCCAGAAATGGAGAACGCTAAATAAATTGGTAAACATTTGGTGTGCCTTCACAGCTGCAGTGGAGGCATCGACGTAATTGGGATCCCACTGGAGCTGTCCCCTTATGAATACTGCGGGTTGTACGCTGCATTCTCATACAATTTATGGGTGAATGAATGTTATGGGCGAATGGGTGAATGAGACGAGAAGCGCTTAAGAGGGGCAAGAATTTCAATCGTAGTTTCTGCTTGTAACCATTAGCTTCTTTCCTTTTTGAAGTGGGGAAGCTGGAGTTGCCAGTCTTCTTGGAAAGAGGGGAAGTACGTGGCGGGCACCACGGGAGGTGATTGTAGCCTCTCCGTCGCAGCGTGGTATGGCATACGTTCGCGTTCTGCGCCTGTAGTGTGTCCGGTAGTCCGAGAAACGGGAACTTTGAAGACTTCAGTTTGCAGGGCCCGTTTGCCCGAACGCGATAAGTGCGGGAATAAGTTCTGAACTACGACTTAAACGATGTCTAGGTAATAAGTCGTTCGCCCGAAACTTATACAAATGGTCGGTTAAGGTAGCGTTTGCCTCGGGTTTTTTGGCAACCGGCTTATTTGCCGTGGCCGACTTCAACTTATGGGCGTCCTATTCTTTAGCGGGAACTTAATCCAGAGCTTGTACGTACGGGCAAACGGCCCCAGGTCTCCTAATACGGTAAGGATGCTGGTTGCCGTAATCGTCGCTGAGAACGGATTGCTCAACTCAGGCACGGCAACCTAGGAATACGTTATAGAGCGGAATTTTTTCGTGGATATGTACCCGGCATAGGGATAGATTTCTGGAATTTCTAGAACTTCTACCTCTTCTAAGAGGATGTCTGTATGTGTCAGAAATGAGCATGGATTAGTGCGATTCCGGCCGGTCTGCAAATGGCCACAGAATGGCAACGGTCGTTTAAGAGCCGCGCCGGTATAGATGTCATATTCCTCACCTGCCTTGTTCACTGCGAGTGCAAACGCAGGATGGGGCGTCGACGTAGAATTGTGATGGGTGGGCGTTCCCACAGAGGAAATGCCGTCGGCAAATTGGTGCTTTTAGACTTTCTATTCAGGTGGTCCAATTTTGGAGTCCTTTTATTTTGGCGAATCGTCCAGATGATATGGTCCAGATGGTCCAGTAATGGCTCTTGGATGAAGTTTGTCAGATGAGGGAGGGGACCGGCTTCGTTTAGAGTATCTACCCTCGTGAAGGTAGAGAGGACACTGATCGCATGTAGAAGGTGCCGATTCATTTGGTGGAGATCATTTACATGAGAATTTCGTAATTTATTAACCGGGAATCTGTAAGTGAACCGCCCATGTGCTACAGTTCGGCCGAGCATGTTGCCATACTTCAGGTGCACCCCGCCATGTTTATTTGTTATCCGGATAACTAGTTGGAACGCCACGTGCTCCTACGTGAGGACATCGACTGTGTCCGGCTATTGCAGGTCCTGCCGGGAATGCGGAGAAGTCGAATGACGCCATTGTGGGATTCGAGTGGAGTATGCCCGTACTTGAAGGTAGATCATTTATTCCTTATTAGCGCTGCGTTTACCATCGACAATAAGCAGTTCTGTCTTGGTTAGAAATAGCTGCAGCCAGATTTGGTACAGCTTATGCTGCAAGCTCTGTACTGCTGCTGGCACCTCTCCACAGTTTGGAGTCGTAATACTGGGCTTCTGTTCATACCCCAATATGGTCTGCACAAAGCGCGAACTGGGTGGCAGTTTCCTGCTCACGATTCCGGGAAACACGGTTTATTACCAGATTAAGGAGGAAAGGAGTAAAAATAAACCCCTGGGGGACTCCTCTATCGAGGTAGAACGTTGTAGGTTAGTGTCGTTGAGACTTAAGACGTTGGTGTCGTTGAGGACGTGGTTTCGCTAAGGCTCGAGAAACCACGTGCCTAGGCCTGGGCCATTTATCTAGGCTAGGCGAGGGAAAACTCTTGAAGAATACCCGACTGGCCGACGTTATCAAGTGGCTTGTGGATATCTCAGGCGAGGACGTAGGCGCAAGGCCTCGCAAGGCCTCGCGCTAGGTTCTATTACTATTTCTCCGGAGCAGCCATACGTAATCGTGATTAGCAAGATGGTGGCGGAAACCAGTGAGGGCGGGCTGAAACGAGTTTGTAATTTCCGAGCGTGGACAAGTCGATTGTTAACCTTACGCTCGATATGATTGCGTATTACAGAGGTTAGAGCTATGGGCCGAAGATTCTAGGTATTCCGAGTATCTTTACCAGGCTGAGGTATTGGATGAATCTTCGTTAGTCTCACGGCGACAGGCGTCTCGCCTGACTCCTAAGTGTGGTTAGCCAAATGTAGTAGAGCATCAATGCCTGCCGGCGTAAGGTTTTTGAGGCCTTGCAGTTTTACTTGATCGTTGCCAGGAGGAGATTTGTGCCTAGGCAGTTCTCCCAATGAGAATGGCGAATCCTAGCTCGGGCACCGGTTATTCATTTTTTGAAAATTTTAAAGGTGGGATATTTGAAAGGTCTGTAACGTCATGCGGAAATAACGCGTGCATCATGGTATCTTCAACTTGCGAGTACTCCATTTGAAAGCACATCTCATCCAAGTTCGGGAGGCGCACGTTCGCACTGCCGTTCATCGTACGTAAAGCTCTCCAAAACTAGGGAGGCCAGATTTATGTCCAAAATCTTTGCCGAAATCTTGCCTACCAGGTCTCTGACGTGATCTGATATTCGCGAATACTACTGTAATGACGCCTCAGCTGCCGTGGGTGATGTTGGCGTTTTTCTTGTGTACGAGATTGTTTGATTAGTCATTGTGTCTTGCGGAAAAGTTCGAATATGTGTGAAACACCACAATTCTTTGCGGCCGTGCTGGTTACTTCACTTACGAGCGAACATGCTTCCGTTAAGGACGAGATGAATTCCTAATGGCTAGGTTTAGATGAGATGTTGATTTGGGAGGGATACGAGGTCCAGTTCATGTCAGGGTAAGCACGTTGAGTACGGAATGTCTTGCGAATATTTTTAAGCACGATGGGGCAATAACACTGATCCTTCGATACCTTGTCTGTGCTGTCATTGTCAATATTTGTGCTGCTAGAAAATCATTGCTATGAACCCGTCACAAACAATACCCTTGGTTATCGATTTAAAATTTGTAATAAAGTTTGCGCTCTGTGGTGACAGCTGTGTCCGTGTTGGAGCAAAAGCAGATTACAAATGATTAGTAGCAATTATTACTAATTTCGCCATGTTCAGCTGCGGACGCAGCTGGTCGAACGTCTTTATCAAGGACCCGAAGAGAACTTAGCGCTCGTCATCAGCAGTGAAAGCAGAAACATAATTATTAATTGCTCACCTCTGATTATTTCAAGCTAGGAGTAATTCTTTCTAATTACGCGATTCAACTAGTGGGTTTATTTTACTCAACGTATGAGCATGTTAGGTGTAGGTTGCGATAATTTGTTATTCGTTGCTTGCAATCCAATTCTGTTTATTTCACCCAAAGTGGCAGAAGATTTAGGCGAAGCTTGATTTATTTCTCTGATGGCGATTGTACGCATAAACGCTGGGCAGGTAAGCGTGCTGTATCGAATGGTAGGAAACATGATGATAATGATTTTAAACAAAGGCACACGAAGCACCTCAAAGGAAAACGACACTTCCCCTGGTTGGAAGCGAATATAGGTACCTCCCGTAATGCAGCGGACGTGCATCCCATTGCGCCACTCTGCCATTTTCGCAGCAGTGTGCGTTTTCGAGTTTGAGTGCCACTAAGGTCTCATAGCAGAAAACTCATCTTTTTAGCCATTTCTTTTTACTAAAAAGCTTTGATGTTTCATGGGGAGAACCAAAAGCGTAAGGAGTGTTTTGTGTTTTATTTATTCGAGTTATCCCCTAAATACGCACCGAAGTCAGTTAGTAGTCTAGGGCAGTGGTTTTAGGCGTGCGCTAGCGTGGCTATTTAAATTGCGAAGTAGATGCTGTGGAATGCGTTGGAACGAACGGAAGGTTCCGTTGTGGTCTGTTAACAGCAGATGTCGGACACAGGTTTAACCCTTCAGTGGGCCATTTGTTGCTTTGTCGTTCATACAGTGTTTGCAAATAACACCTCGGGCTGATACGATAAGCCCTTTGACACGCGTTCATACGACCCTCGGTGCTGTCTCTGTCACCAGAGAAAAAGACTTGCCGAAAAGGCAAAACGTACAACCATTGTCATATTTACTGAGATCACCATCCTTAGAAGAACACGGGCGTGAGGTTGAAGTAATACATTGAGGTTACCTTGATCAGTTTACGTTGGGAAGCAGTACACTCGACTGGTGAATATTCGAAGACGCTCATTAGATTTTTTGTTATTTGAAAGTGATTTTTCAGTCCCGGTAAGTGTATATGCGATTGAAGAGAAGAAATGGTGGATAATTTAAATATAAAAAACTAATTATCGGTTAATTAGAAGTTATTTCGAATAAAAAGCGTAAATGTGACACATGGGTCGACAAAATTAAAAACATTTCAGCGCCAACCCACCGCTGTGCTCTTGGCTATGTGGGTGTCACCGCGACTGAGGGCGCCAAAAGTCTTAAACCGGAAGGTCAGGTGATACGCACCAGCGCTCGCCTCTCTCTGTTTTCAGGTCACCAACCTTCTTTGTTTCGGAGAGCTCCACGTGAGCAGTTAGCGCGTTGGGGGCTTCAGGATTCGAACATAGAGATAAGTCTAAAGAGCGATCAGGGAAAACTGTGTCGTAGGAGTGAACTGCTGACGAAAGTCGAAATTGGGAACAAAATCACCAAGCGACCCATGTTGCGGTGTAATGGCAATCTATTATTGTGCTTTCTGTTTAAATAAAATTTCGGGTAGTTCGAAGTTTTTGCGGCCACCTTGGATTTCCTTTTAATAGGTATCGTACGTATTACAACTGTAACAATATTACTTTGTGTAAATTTGATGGAGCGAATGTTGCGAGATTCTAATGCGATATTATAATCTATTAATTCTAATGTTTCATGTCCATGACTTCTTTATTGCTAAGTTTGGGAGTAAAGAAGTTGGGAATGTTCTCAAAAGCGACAAGCTTTATTTCTTCAAAATTTTCTCGGTAACGGTTTAAAAAAACGGCCGCAGTGCTTTTTATAGTCACCACGGGAGTCGGTTGTGAGAATGAATTCCTCGGTGCAGTTAGGTGAACCTACGTTCGGTGAAGGCGAAAGCATGATAGCTTCACCCGGTGCTGCTAATCGAACGCTTTTTTATTCTTTACTTATTTATCGAGTTTGGGCCTCCTTCTAAAAAAATTTCGACTTTCGAGTGTTACACTCGCCAGCTAGGAGTAGGCTCCTTAATTAAAAGCTTCTCTTTTGATTTTGTTTTCTCCTCTTTTAGTGCAAAATTTATCGCCAGGAAGACTGGATACATGATCCGCCTCAACTTTTCCAGAATTAGAGTTCTTTTGGGCCGGAGTTCGACTCCCGGGCTGTAAGGCCCAGCGGTCACGCTATATTACGTCAGCTCCGCACCTAATAAGCTAACTTTTTCCGCGAGACTAACGACGCGCTGAGCAATAGGAGTGGTACCGCACTTGGCTCCTACTCTTGATACCAGAGTTCAATTCCCTGCAAAAACTTCCCTGACACACATTTCCCGTCATACCACTTCTTTCTGAGAATGATTTACTTCTTTCAGCGGCAGCCATTTTCACAGGACCAAAAATCGCTTTTCCAGGAGGGGCAATAGCTGTGTCAAAAAATGGCAAGATAATTGCCACAAAAAACTGGCCACTCATGCCTACATTGGAAGCGAACGAGTGCGGACGACCACCTACGCTGGCCTACCACAGCGGTGAGTGTGGTTGGCGACTATGCGAAGTGGGCTGCGGCGTTGCAGCCAAATACGCCCCACAGCTATTCACTTGCGGCACTTATAATTAGGGAATTATTATATAATTCGCCATTGTTTACAGCCTGATTAGGGACGACGCCAATTGATTTCCGACGTGTAGCTGAAGTTTAAATACATGCCAAAGCGTCGGAGAAAAGAACAAATACTGAAGCCATTGCTTGGTCTATAGCGCTAGTTGTGGTACAAATTTAAACATGAAAAAGTTCGTTGCGTTTCCTGGTAGCCAAGAAAAAGATAATAAACTTCTTAATTTGCAAAGAAATTGTGGCGTGGTGTCCTCATTTAAAACCCCATTCGTTGTTCAAGCTACGACGGCTTTTTAACAAACTGAAGCTGGTCTTCTGAACTGGAACTTGACAGCGCGCTCTCCCACGGCTCATACAACGGACGAGAAATCCTGTCTAACTAGGGGTTTTCCTGACACCCTTACATCACTTGGTAGAGCGTGCCAGATTCCACACAAGTCTAACACAGAGCGTATTACTGGGTCGGATACATTAGGCGCAACTTCGTTTAGTGGGGAAAAGTATTCGCTGGAAGCAGACTTAATGATCTCTCGTTACTTTCGTTAATGATTCGTGGTCCTGGGTTGAACCTTACACTGAACGTGTAGCGTTCATTGATAGGTTAGAAGGACGCTCCCAGCCTCTGCCCCTCGTGCCCGGTGGGTTAGCCCTCGATCAGTATTATGGGAGATGTTGCCCTGGTGAATCAAGTGGTCTGGAGTACCGAGTATTTTCAGCTGCCGGAGATGCGGACGTAGAAAAATAATGTTAAAGACAGCTTTGGATATTCATCCCCGGAGGGAATTTCGGCGTTCGTGATAAGAGTATGTTATATCTGTATCAGCGGTCGTCAAAGAGTGGTCCATTGCAGTGACAGCCTCTTCTGTTTGGTCATTGGTCGTGCTAAACAGGGCGGTGCTGGTATTATGCGACGTGGCAGTTGTTCCCGCGGCACTTATTGATTTCCTCCTGGCGTAGTCTACCAGATGAGTATAGACAGTGCAGTACCTGTTGCCATTACCCCTGCGAATTGCAGGAACTGTTGCCTCTCTTCTGTCTGCATGGTGTACTTGATGCTTGTTGCGTGGCATTGGCGCTACTCCTATCTTTGTTTAACAAGTTATGGCCCTATAAAAGAATTCGGAACTATTAAGAGATCTTCATTCGCTCTCAATTCTGTATCAACGTATGGCAGCCTGGCTGCTCCTGAAGCCATGTGCTGCTTTCTTCACTCTCTGTCCACCGCACCTTCTGTTCGGTAGTCGACGTGCGCATAGAGTCTGCTGTTTAACTTGAGAATTATGACAAATGTATTCCTCAGGCAAATTAATTCCTCAAGAGTCCTCAGACTTGCACATCGTGCCCTTTGCCCCGCAACACCTTCTCGTATCTGCGCGTTGTGAGAAAAACAGTATTATTATCAACCTCACAAAAAAAATTGTGCCACGAAAAAAGAAAGCCTGTAGTTGCAACGATGTAGACTAGTTATGTACTGTTGTTTTCCACTTGTGGGTTAGTACGTTACGTTTTAGTTGTGAGGATTTAACCTAGAGCTCCTTCGCCCTTGGCGACAGGATGGGAGGTGATGGGCGCTCTGCTAGGTCCCTCCGCAACCAACTCTCTTTCATTCAATTCGGGCATTAAACGTTGATCCTATCGTTCACGTCGATTTGCGCAAAGGGCCTGTGCTGTGTTTCTGGAGTGTAATCCTGTTATGGGAGTATGCACCCAGGCAGCACAGGACTGTTCGGCCTAAAACAGGCCGGTGTACTTTGGCCGGGGATTTTCTGTCCGGCCGTTTTCCGGCAGCCATGTTCGGCCCATGTCCAAATGTGGGCCTTTTGGCCGTATACGGCCGTACTCCCATGGCTGTCCAAGGGCCAGTGTCCGTCGGCCAGTCGACCGGCCTATGGTCATACGGCCAGATTCCAGCCGTAGGGCTCCGGCCATTCCAAAGCCACCCGTGTACGGCCGAAGTAGGGCCACCGGAGGACAGCCGCGATGCGGTCGTCGGATTCCAGCCGGACTAACGCTACTGGAAATACGGCCGTGCTACGAGAATTGGAGTTCAGCCACAGTACGTTAACTGTACTGAGGCCGGTCACTGCATGTCGCGCAAGCAGATGACTCATTCGCGCAGGGCAGAAGCAGCACAAACCCAGCATTTTGGGTCCAATGCAGCCACATCAAAGTGAGCTCGCGCGCAACCACCAGCCGTCAAGCTTTCAGCGCAGCTTTGCTTAATTACCAGCCTCAGTTGACAGCAAAATTCATTGATTAAACCGTGCTCACAAATTGTCGTTCCTTTAATTGCTGTGCCTCTTTTACTGCCGAACACAGTAAATATTCAGTTCTTTGTAGAGCTTGAATAGATGTATTGTCCAGGTCCTGATATCCTCTGTGGGTCGGCTTACCTGTAATCAACGGGGAAAGGGGAGGGGAGCGGGCGGCGGAGGACGCATACTTTAGTGGGTTGAATTTCAGACAAATAAATTGCGCCGCTTTTAGCGAATTTCTTTTAGGGCAATATTCCGGAACACTTTCATGCTATGACTACATAAACTATATTTATAACAGTTGCTTGACCAATTTTGATGTATATAAGTCCGGCGTGAATGCCTTTACGAAGCGTTTTGGTTCTCAACAAAACCCTAAGGAGCATTTAATATAACTCCTTCACAAAAAAGTATATCCAGTTTTTGCCCATTTTTCTTGCAAAAACATTTTCTACTCGATCAACTTTTCTAATTATCTTGCGCAGGGCTGATCCTAAGAAGGAGCGAACAGGTACTTTCATTTTCAATCTATTTTAATGTTGTTTTCATGAGTGTACGTCCACACCACTTAATAGCCCAAAAGAACTTAATTTTCTTCTAATGTCATTCTACGTTCAAAAAATTCTAGACACGTTGCGAATGACGCCCTGCTTCAGGTGGCTGCAGTAGCATCGCTCTGTGTTCACGAAAGGAAAGGCGTAAAATTAGTTACATAATTTGTTTCAAACGAACAACATAGCAATTGTAGTATGCATACAGGAAACCTTGCATACTGCAACGAATCGGGCAAAAAATATTTTATTAGTCAAGGTTGAATGCATAGGCTTCTCAACCCATCGGAGGCGAACTTGTGCCTCTGGAAGTTTATTTATTTATTTATTTGATGCCTGCTTGCCTTTGCATGCAGTACAGAAGGGAGATACATACCACTAAGCATTAAATATGATACAAAATAACAAAATATTTCTACAAAGCGCGCTGAAAATCGTCAATATAAACAGTTAATGCAATCCTACGTGGAAGATAATTACACTGCAGTATTGATGTAAAATAAAATGAATCACGCAAGGCGTCACCTTTAAAGGAAAGTTAATAATTTGCTTTACGCTAGCGGTCCCACTTTGCGATATGTAGAATGGCGCTTGGTCATACTTCTCCCCTTCTACTCCAGTTTTCGAATGATAAATATTACGAAAAAAGTTCAACCTGTCGTTTCGTCGGTGGTCTTTCACGTCCTGCCATTTCAGTTTACTTTTACTTTCTCTCATGCTAAGTTGAGCGTGGAAATTACCTAATAGGAATCGCACTGACATATTCTGCATGTTTTCGAGCGTATCAACCACCTCTTTGTTGTAGGGATCCACGAAAACACATGCGTACTCCAAGATTGAGCGCACATGAATGAAATACGGTTGTTCTTTTCAGGTAAGTAGGGTTCACAGAAATTTCGTCTCTTAAAGCCAAAAACATATGCAGCCGTAACTTTTCTGGTGTGAACGTGCCTTTTTTTAACCTCTAACCACTCCCTAAATAAACTCCTAGGTATTTACATTCCTCGGCCGTTGTGACAGCAGCAAAATTTACGGTATACGTATTCAATTGGAATGAAGGTTTCCTTGTAAAGGTGGCGTTAACACACTGTTTAACATCTAAAAACTTTTATGAATCAGCACACCAGGATGTTATTAAATTCGAATAAAGCTGCAGGTATACAGAATCACGTTCATTCGCTATATTCCGGTAAACTACACAGTACTTTTGAACAAAGCTATAGGGCCAATAGTATTAACAATGCGAAAACCGATTATTTCAGTTCATACGATGAAATGTACTACGCAGAAGGTGATATGGAACACCATCATTTGCTTTTTTGCGGTTCAAGAATATACAGTCAACCACTTTAAGCTAATCTATTTCAAGAGCCAAATCGTGCGTGAACTCAACAATCTGCGTTGAGCAAGAAAATCCTGACAAAATCCGTGTTTGCTAGGATGCTGGCGATTATGTTTAACCAAATGAGTCATATCCCAGGAGTAGCTAAGCTCACCTTCAAACATCGGAACTAAATTAACAGCTAGGCTTCGTGAGTGACAAGGCTCTGTTGTTATCGCAAATTTAAAATAATTTTTTTTTTCCTAAATAGGCAGTCATAAATTTCCATGAAGTAACAGTGCAGGGCATGAAGTTGATCCTACCAATGAACGAGCGAGTCTCTTCTACGTTTATCACCAACAACATAGTGAAACATTGCTTGTTGCAGTTTAATTGTACGCAGAATAACTTGCGCTTTTCCCGCACTTGCCTTTCTTTGGTGGGGAGTCCTTGACATGGTGGCGGTTTAGCTCCTGCGTGGTGGCCGCTTGCTCGACGCCCTTCAAGGACAGTTATTTTGGTGAACCATATCCATCTCGGATCGGACATCTCTGCCGGGTCGATGTCTCCAATGCTCTCCATTTTTTTAGGGGGCGAATAGCCTCGAGCGGATGCGTCGACGAAGCCGGCGGCAGAGGCGTGGTAGCGGCGATGACTGGCGAGGCTTAGCTCACCCGTCGGTGTGGTACAGTCTTCTTGTGGCAATAAATGACATTTCGATGGCCTAAAAGGTTCCCTGCTAATTTTCCAGTGAGTCCTTGCACCTTGCCCGTTCACCGAGAACACTCATTACAGTTTGACAAACGATGTTCGTTCATTTAAAACGTAGAAACACGGAGCGGATGAAAAACGCGTCCCTGTCGTTCGGCTCCCTAACGGCTTTCTCTCCGCCCCCAGAAAAAATACCGGTCGATCTCCTTCCAAACACGTCTGCGCATTACTTCTCGGTGCCCAGGCGCGTGCCGTTGTTCGGCTGTATGCCGTTTGCCGAAAAAATGACGTATTATCAGGTACCTTACGTTGGCCGGTCTCCTCTTGAACACCGGTCGCCAAATATTCTGTTGCCATTCGCTTGCCGTAATTCAGCTGAGGACAGCTAACCGAATGAAAAACGTATATTCTGGAGCCGTACGTCGGCCGGTATCCTTCATAAGACTGGTTGCCCGAGGAAAACGAATATTCTACCGCTGGACGTGGTTCACCGTTGAAACAACGAATGCACGCCAGCCGCGCTCCGGCCGGTCTCCTTTCGAACACCAACTGCCGCAAGAATACGCATATTCTGTGGCCGGTGGCTTGCCGTGCTTCGGCCGATTACCGCTTCCCGAAGAAAATCGGATGCCCTAAGGTCGTACTTCGGCCGTTACCTCGACCGTTATTTCGGCCGATACCTCGGCCGTACTTCGGCTAATACCTCGACCGTTACCTCGACCGTACTTCGGCCGTTATTCTCCAATTACCTCGGTCCTGTGCCAACTGTGACCAATTTATCCCCGCAAACCTCTTGATCTCATCTGGCCATCTAACTTTCTGCCGCCCCCTGCAACGCTTGCCTTCTCTAGGGATCCACTCTGTTACCCTTAATGACCAGCGGTTATCTTGCCTTCGCTAATATAATGGCCGATTAAAACGAAGAAAGTGTGTATCTTCCACAATAGACATTTCTGCACCCTTAAGGGGGCGGAAAGTTGTGTATTCAACATTTTACACCCTTTATGCACATGTTAAGGACCATAATTTAGCTCCGGCACCCTCACATGAGGGTGCTTTAAAATAAAGGGTGTAAACAGCCGTTTAAAAGCGTGCAACAGCAGCCAAAAAGGAGGTTGATTGGTATTTGTGGCCGATTATGGTGTTCACCACAGCACCCTACGTTTTCAGCATTAAAACAAAGGGTGCTAATATGCTGGTAGAAGGTGCGAAATCCTACAAAACATGCTTAATGTTTAAATCAAAATTTGCACTACATCACAAGGTTTATTTGCATCACAAAGCTTATTTCGATGTCTGGGTATACGGAAAAAAGAAAGCTACTAAGTGCCTCTTGTAGTCCTAAAAAAATGTTTACGCCAGGCATCGATGTCTTCAACGACATTGAATTGACCTAAGAATAATTTACCGTTATTAGTATGCAGCAACATTGCTGACGCGAATCTGCGCAGTGTTTGAATGAGGGTTTCACATTTTATGATAAACAAACAAGCATCGAATCATTTTTTAACTGTTCATTAAAATCTTGTTTCACGAATGAAAAATAAAAAAAAAACAAATGGAATAGTATACAACCGAAAATGAAGGTGTTTACAATTAGATATTTCTTTTCCAAATTCAATAAAAAGCATCAGTGGCACCGAAATTGAAACAGGAACAAATATCAACCCTTGCTTATTACGAACATCGACACAATAACACTCCTCATCCCACTCTTTTTTCTACAGCTTTGTAAGAAGCACAGCACAACCTTGAACTGTGACATCTGTACCATCATTCTGTCCTTCCCTGTTGCTCTCCTGCCCACCAGCACAATCTTAGTCCCCTCTGACAACAGTCATTCTCGTCCTCAGTGGAGTTATACCGTACTAGCAATCACAATATTATTCTATTATTATTGTTACCGACTGTCAATAATGGGTACAAATGCAATAAACAGACCACCTAGTTGCTCCTGCACAAACAACGCTAGAGAACAAGGCAGATATCAAAAATAAACAAAGGTTGGGGAGGGAGGGGTCCTGAAATCGGGCGCTAAATAAACAGACGCCTAATAATAAAACGATTACTTACACTACAACACTGCCAACATTCATTGCGCAGTGTTATCTTACCATCTGCTGCTTTTTTAACGTTTCAATCGAGCGCCAAAAAGCTTCAGTTAGTGTTTTGTGTTTGTAAACTTTAAAAATCTAAGCTTCTTTAGTATAATACACACAATAAATATTAAACCTAAAGATACTCTTATATTTAGTAACAGAAGCAATTATTCATTGTTGTCATTTTGATTTGTTAACGAAACTCCCCGCCAACGGCCGACACCCTGATTACGGCGTGCGGTGGCGTGGCCGGATTCCTGAACACTGTTTGGAATCGTCCCGTGACCCGTCTTTCGTCGATTGTGAACTGTGGTGTGCCGTTAAACAGCCCAGGTATAATTAATTAATTTGGCCCCTCGTCGTATTCGGTTATGCCGATCGTGTTCGACTTTGCGACGAAGTAATTGAGAACAACCTTGCCACCTGAAGACGGCTAATTTCATGTGGCGCTTGCCCCTAAACGTCGCTCGCTCTTCTGCGTTGTTTCTTGTCAGGTAAGCTGTCTCGTCACATTTGCCGCCTTTCTTGTCACTGGATGTCGTTTGTAGCTGTCATCGCCACTTTAAGGATTCGTTAACAAGAGCCCGCGTGTGTGAATTGTTTAACTGAACTTGCTAGGTTGAACCTAGAGGGCTCGTCTCTAGAAAGGCGATCTGCGTCGTTCGTGGGGCGGTTCGTCCGCGTCGTTCATTTGTTTGTCCATTCGTCCTCCCGTGGCCTCAATTCATGATCCCACCGTCTGCGCCATTTTGCAAAGTCTAAACGGGAAAATTTTAAAATGTTTAACGAATAAAAAGTACTGAGGTTACCTATACATCAGAAGAAAGGAGCGCGAGAACAAAACATCTTACACTGTGCACAGTCGTAGGGCGACTCACTACGCAAAGACGCGCACACGGGAGAGAGCGAAACAAAACGTAAGCACTCGCGTTGCGTCTCACGTCTTCTCGGAGTCTGGGGCGCGTCATGCTCTTGTTGGAATAGGGCCTCCTCGGCCCTGCCGCTGCGGTAAGTTGAGCTTTTCTGTGTGTCTTCTGGCAGCAGTTTTTCTCGCCCGTTTTGTTTCCTCGGTGCGCTGAAATTTTCCGAATCATTGGAGCCTAATGGTAGTACTCACTTCTGCTTAATATATACTCCCCCGTATTTCTCTGTACATAATCTGCACTAACATTTCATCGTATTCAACAATGTTTTTGCTGATTTGGTCAAGGAAGCAACCACTTGAATTCACGCGCTGAACTCTGTCAATGGAGTCCACTAAGTAGGAAAAGTGCTGAGACTACGATTGAGCACTTACTGCCCTAAAAAGAGGTATAATAAGGTGGGCGGGATGGCGGTGCGTTTATTGTAGTTGTAAACGCGCACTATCCCTGTAAAATGTACATCTAATAATAATTTAGACCTCATCGGTTTAACAATCGTTCAATGTTCCTTCACCCCAAACCTTTTTCTGAAAGGCAATCATAGTAGACCAGCCAAGACATGCTGTGAAGGAGCGCCAGCTCCAACTGCAGCGTCAATAAATCACCCGACATCGTTGATCGTTACCCGGCGTCGTTTTCGACCGCTTCGTAGACAAGTTCCCCGTCACAAAATCAAATTTATATTTCGTTCGCACTACAAAAAACAACTGAATATTAATTCAAAACGCCACTAGTAGTGAACATTTTGCCTAGGGACATAAAGGACAGAAATCTAAACTAGGAAAAACAGCGCAAACGACGGGACGAAGAAAGGTAAGACTGAACACAGGCGCTGACGAACAACTGAGCGCTTTATTGCAGCAGAAAACGTATATGTAGACAAAGGAAAACAACAGAAGGACCGATAATGACCTAGGAGATATCACATCGGGAAAAACACGATATCTCGTAAACCTGAACCGCCACGTGCCGATACAAAGTCTAAAGTTCAAGATAGGAACAGCATTTCCTTTTCCAGAAGGGAAACTGATGCCTCACTAATACAAGCACCTCCTTTCTTTTTGATCTTGAACGCTTCAAAGATTTCCCGCTCTCTTCGTCCAGGATACCGCGCGAGAATCGCGCAGTCATGGAAGAGGGGTTCGCAGCCGCAGGAAGCGCAATGCGTTGCCAAGGTGGTACTTGATGACGTCCTTACATTGTTGGCATGCTCCCTCAGGCGGTTATTGAGGCAGCGGCCTGTCTGCCCGATGTAAGTGCGGCCACACGGTGACAAAGGAATTTCATATACGACGTTTTGCACACATTCAACATAGCGTGTCATGTGATTTTTCTCGCACGTGCTTTCCTTCGGTGTTTCAGCATTGACCCGCTTGCACAATCGGCCCGCTTTTTTAGGTGCAGAGAATACCAGCCGAACATCTGCCTTACTTACAATCTTCTTGAGGGCATGGCTGACGCCGTGGACGTACGGAATCAGCGCTGTTTTTTGTCGCTCCTTCTGAGGGCTCTTCTCTGGAACTCTTGAGGAAAGCGCGCGCAACAACCTCGACGCTAAAGCGCACACAAGGTCACTCGGGTAGCCGGCAGAGTTCAGGTGGCGGACCTGGGCAGTCTTACCTTTCTTCGTCCCGTCGTTTGCGCTGTTTTTCTTAGTTTAAACAATGTACCAACTGGCCCGTCAGCATACCCTTCTGGGACAGAAATCTCTCGTGCCTCGACAAACCTGAAGCTTCCAGCACTTAGAGCCATATCGTTTGGGGTAGCGCTTGTATCACGTATTTTTGGTCGAACGCCAAATCAGCGCACCACATAATTCCACACACATCAGCAAAGATTACCGCACAAAACATTTCGTCTGTGAGAAAAAGCCACATCAGCCCAGCAACCTCTTGCGAGCACATTTTGAGGTATTCATGCCATTGCGATCGCAGGATGTCGCCCTCAAGCACAGAGTCCGGGCAGGCGATGGCACGGAATTCGCACTCAGAAATAATTAGTCGCTTCCAGTTTGTCGAAGCGGAGCAGACAGTTTATCTTCCTTCATTATAAACGCACAACTTGAGGTACAAGGAAGCAAGATAGAGGTATTGCGAAATGGGTCGACAAGGGGGCGGCCGTACCTATCTTCAGAAAAACAAGAGATCACATCGACGTTACCCCTTTTTTGCTCGTCCATTCCACTACGCCGGAAGATGCGGTTCCAGCAGAACGGCCATTGCCGCCGCCGCTGTTTCCCAGTGAACTTTCTAGCGCCCATGTGACACCCCAATTATTTAATGATATGCGACCCCGCAATTTAAAATCAGTAACAGCTAAGCTTGCAACCCGTCACGCGCTGCTTGCAAATGCGAGGTGCTGGACTTCAATATGTGTATCAGCTCTGCGATGGTTTTACGTTCATTACATGAGCAGCTTTCGTTTCGGGCGGGCGTTTCAGTCACGCTTGGGTTATTTTGTTACGAAAGAGGAAGGGGAGATACCGCCAGCTACCTCGCGCTACGCAGCGCGAAGTTTCAAGTTTTACGGCGCAACCACGACACGTTCTGCACCCCTGATGTATACCTCTTCTTGCCTTCTTCCTAACGGGCCACCCGGAAAGGCGTCAGGATGGCGCTGCTTCGTTCTTCCTTTCCAGCATTGGTGCCAGGGGTGCTATCACGGTGCCAGGAAAGGAGCTGAGGGCATCAGGCAATGGGGTGCCTCTCATTGGTCGATGACATGGGTTCACGAAGGCCACAAATGCTTATTTAAACAACGGTGGCATTGAACAGGCTGCCAAAGTTGCCAAATATTTTAGAGCTCTCGAGGCGCATCGTGTCGCTCAACTTTCGTCAGCATGTGTTTCTTTCTCCGATTTTCATTGCTTGCATTTTATTTCAATATCATGTAGGAACTTCCTTTCTTAGTGATAATAAGTTTCCATCTGTCTATAAGTTCACGGTGTCTGATAAGGGGTGACAAGAGCAACTCATTGAAAACGTGGGCGAGCGGAGGCTACGGGCCCGATAAACTTAACGTAGCAGTCTAGAATGGAAAGTACGAGTGGCGGGTTTGGTGCGGAGAACACGTATTCGCACCCCTATTTTTGTGCTACGTTCGCATGGCGCCTCCGACTATATTATAAAAATTCGTCCCAGCTTCCTAATATGCAAGGTGGTAAATATCACCGTTACACAGATATCTTTATAATCGTTAAATATCATCGTTAGCGTTTATTGTAGTGCAAATAACGGTAGGCTTTGAATAGGGGACCATTGTTGCCAAATATTTTAGCGCTATCGAGGCATGTCGTGTCGCTCAGCTTTCGTCAGCATGTGTTTCTTTCTCCTATTATCATTGTTTGCATTTGATTTCAATATCGTGTAGAAACTATATTTCGTAGTGATAATAAGTTCTCATCGGTCTTGCAAGGTCATACCAATCCTGGTTGGACGCTGTATAGAATAAATGTAGTAGGACCCGATGTTGCGTCGAGCCGCATCGGCTAGATCCAACCTCAGCCTCAAATACGGTTAACGCAATGTTGCATCATGCGAAGTGATACAACTGACGCAATGTTGCGTCATGCAATGTTGCATCATTCTCGGTTGCTCTTCGCAACGCCTTCTAGGCAAGTAGTCCTTCAGAGTGAATGATTGATGAGCACTCTTTTTAGACTTCAAAATGACTCCACTGACCCCCTGAAGAAGATGACCACTGCCATTCAATGGCATTATTGAAGCCGAAAACGATAAGTGATCAGTGTACGATTAACGTAGTCTTGTGTTCTATTTGGTGTCTTGTCTGGGTGGAAGGAGGAGACAGAACAAATTTCTGGAGAAGGAGTTGCAACAAAAAAAAAGGAAAGTGCGGTCACCACGGTATATAAGGCCCGAAATTCGGGGTATGTGCAGTTTGCGGATACGGACCGTGGAGATCAGTGAAAAGGTGATGCTCTGAGGAGTGTTTGTAAGCCCAGCTACAGCTGCCTGCAGCACGCACTCAGCGGACGACCCAGTGATAGCGCAAGGTTTTAGTATGCCAGAGAGTTGGAAGGACCACTATGATTACATCGGCACTAGCAAGGAATTTTGCAACGTCACCTGTCGGTGCAAATACTGCAAGAAAAAACGCCCGCCCGCATCTTCCCACTGGGGCAACTCGAGTAAATGCGTCGCAGAGTGGTGGGGCTATCGCGTGAATGTTGCGTAATTGGGTATGGTTTGGGAATGCCTAATTGGTATTTCGTCTTTATTATTCTTAGTTATTGAATAAAGGAGAATCGAAGGCAAAGAGTGTAAAGTTAAAGTCTGTCTTTATTGCTTGGTGCCGTCAAGCAAAGCGTCAAGTCAAGCGAAAGCCAAGCCAAGACGCCCTTGACTGAATTCCGAACGCGCGCTCCGCCGCTTATATACACACCGCCCGCGTTCGAGGGGGAGGATTACGGGGGAGAGACGCGCATGCGCACACTTCCGTACACAAGCGCGCGAACTTTCCACGTACCCACCACGCTGTTATCACGTGTACACGCCCTGCCGCCGTTACTGTTGAGCGTGATGCATCGCAGAGGTAGCTACGACGCATGCGCGCACAGACGCGCTACCCCCGCACCACCGCAGCTGTTGTTGAGAGCCACGGAGCGCACGGTGTACACGCGCTCTTCCCGCACCACCGCACCTGTTTTTAGGAGCGAGGAGGGTACGGGGCAGAGACGCGCACTTGCGCCTCGACGCGACGCGCATGCGCAGTAAGCGTGTGGACGGCGCCGACAGCATCGACGAGTGACACCGCGAGCCTAAGAAATGCTCCGAATTTAAAAACGTGCGGTGCAGAAAGCTCCCATGTATATAGCGGGGCGTGATATCCGTTGCAATAAATATTTATTTTTATGACAAAAACAGAGAGACGGGCAGACAGAGAGGCCAACATTGTCGCTCTGAAGTAGCCAGAGAAAGGCTATTGTGTTTAAAATTAGCTGCGAAGAAGCGCTACCACCACTGCTCCGCATGTTGCGAACATTGCGCAACCGTACCCATCGCCACCGCCGCCAGTTCGCAAAATAGGAGATGAACAATAGAAAGAGGAAAACCGGCTAGCGCGCGAGAAGCCCAAGAGGGGGGTGCCGCAGCGAGAAAAGGATAGGACAGGGGTGATACGCGTGGTTATATTTATTTCCGTTTAGAGCCTAGCAAAACCTACACAGTATCACTTTAACCACTGATTTTTGTATCCGTGTGCGTGTTGTTCCAAAGCGCCCGACACAAATTCGCTGCACTTGGCGATGTGCCGACAGCGCGGTCGATTCGCGCCTAGGTCAAACCTCCCGCTGCAGACGTGCCGCAACTTGGCGGGAAGGGGGCCACCGAGTCTGCTCTCTCTTTCCCATCGCGATGGCTGGACAAAATAATGCCTGGGATGAACGAACCCCGGCAGATACGCAGCAAAAAGCGTCTGGTGACGCCGCCTCTGAGTCGCCTTTCCTTTCCTTGACATGGCGGCTCGGCTGACGCAATCACCAAGCCTCCATTTGCCGGAGTCAAACTGCGGCCAGTGATAGCTCCGACGGGAAGCATTCGAACTGCAGGCGGCTGCAACGGAACCCGGGTGGTATAAAACCAGCCGGAAGCAGCGGTGGTGTGGTGGCACCTCATCGGAGGTACTGCGTTGATTACTGCTATCGCCCTTGTCTAAGCCATGTAAGCCTCTTGCTACCTTTTTATATATTGTATATAAATGCAGCTTCAAATCACCACCGGCTGGACTACTTCGTCGCTCTGCTCTGCGCCGCGTCAATAGCGGACTGAGCATTGCAATTTCGCAACAGCAGTGATTCATCTGGGATGGCCCAGTCCCAACGGTGTAGGTGTGTGTGTCTGCGCGGGGGGGGGTGGGGGCGGAGCGTCGAGCTGGTATTCGAGGGGCGCAGTGCGCACATTTGCTGCCCGTGTTGGCAGCCATTACGACACTGTTCAACTGCTCTGCCGTGCTTTCTGACCTCACAAACAAAGTTTGCTGACGCGTTATTCGGAGGTGGGACAGCCTTCACTGCCGTCACTGTATTGCCGTATTGGGGCGTTGCTTAGTGGAAATCTGACGCTGTTGTCTCGAGCAGCGCTGATGGAGCTGACAGCCATTGATCAGGAAGTGCGGTGGCGTCATTATGGGCAAGCAAAGTGTTTAACGAGACATTCCAAACGCGAGGTTAAGGTAAAAACCCAGCATATGGCGTTGGCGTTCACCATATAAAACGGCCCCTTCACGAGGTCTTTCACAGTGCGAGCTTAAACTCGGCACAAGTTCCTAGCGAGGGGGTGGTCGCCCTGCCAGTAAACAGCAGATGAAGGTAGAGGAAGAACAACCACCCAAATTTACCGTCGTCTTCAGCTTCCTCATTACACGGTGGCATAAACGGGAAGCAGCCCATCGGTTTTTCATTCGAGAGCAAAGCCACTCCAAAACCAAAATGTTCCACCAGCGACAATATGGCGGAGCTCTTCGACAAAATAAACGAGGCGAAACAAGGCGTCGCAGGCGTTCAACTGGGCATTATTATGTCCGATTAACAACCCACAAACTGCACGGTGGGGCTATGTGCTCACTTGTAAATGGACAGCATGAGGCCGTAGTCCTACCGAACCCGAGCGAAAAGTTTCAAAACGGGAGCCTATTAAAACCAAGTGGACGTATATACATTAGCCAAATTATTGCTTGAATGTAGACAGCGGCATGTTGCGGACAACTTCGGTGACACAAACCACACAGTCGTTTGGACGCAAATCACGTAAATTAACTTCGACTGCTGAAATGAGCGGTTCGACTAACGAAACGACTACACAGCGTTTCATACGTCTACGGAAACTGCTGAAGACCGGAAAAGAGCGACTTCGGTGCTCGTAGTGTATGCAATGTTAACAGCGCGCCGCGCTTGCTCTACACTTGCATGGAGCAAGCAAAACGAAGGAGCTACGCTTTCCGCGGCCGCGTATTTGTAAACAAAAATACTGCGCCGATCAACAAGTGCCGTTGAAACAGAGCAACTGCGGTAGCGCTTCTCAGAAGGACCTCACCCCCTCGTTTTTTTTTTCCTTTTCAACGCGACCCCTTAGCGAGCGAGCGCTGAAAAACGCTAACAGCGCCAAACAGGCGCAGGGAAAGAAGGGAGGCGCAGTTGTCGTTGTTCTATTTTACCATCGTTGATAGTTAAGCTGCCCAGCGGCACCGCTAAATGTTTGCGACTCGTACACTTGTGTCCAGACTCGAGTGCGTGATAGAACTTGTTGATATACTCACAAGTGCATGTACTCACGAGTGCAAGCACTCGAAAAAAACGTATTCATGAGTGTTGTACTCATGAGGACTATGTACTCATGAATTCTGTATACTCATGAGTACTCATTCTCATCAGTACACTGTGCTCTTGATTCTACCCATGAGTACTCATACTCATGATTACTGTACTCATTATTACTCATACTAATGAGTACTGTACTCACGATTACTCATACTCATGAGTAGTGTACTCATGAGTACTGTAATCACGAGTAGTGGACTTACCCCTTTACTCAATCGCCACCGTACTCACTTTTTTGAACTGGGTGTGTACTCACTCATCATCGTACTCACTGGTGCATTTGAGTACAAATGAGTACAAATGAGTGTACTCACGATTGAGTGCGCCAAGCTAGGTGGCCAAGTCACTTGAGGTGGCACTGG
The DNA here is from genome assembly GCA_013339765.2 of Haemaphysalis longicornis. Classification (NCBI taxonomy): domain Eukaryota; kingdom Metazoa; phylum Arthropoda; class Arachnida; order Ixodida; family Ixodidae; genus Haemaphysalis; species Haemaphysalis longicornis. Next base: position 130,183,920 of record CM023452.1, on the reverse strand, counting down.
GAGGCGTGGTAGGCAACCATGAGACCTGTGGTTTGGAAGGCCTCTCTATCACCACATTCTACACCAGGTGAGGAACGCGTGCGATGCGGCAGCGTTGGGTGTTACTCCCTTGGAAATGCTCCAACTGGATATAAGGAAAGCTTTTGACCAAGCAAACGGCCCCTACGTACGAACGCTTCTGCGTCACTTAGGGATTGGGGACGTAATGTTTAGATGGATTACCACATTACCATCAGCTCTGTCTTAAACGGTCGGCCTTCCGTCCTCATTTCAGTGCACATATCAGTGCCTCGGGGGGACACAATGTCCCCAGGGCTCTTCACCCAGTACCTTGAGGTACTGTGCCGGATGGTTACTAAGTCAGACACAGTCAGAGGCCTTGTGCTCGGAGAGGAGAAATTGCGAGTCGTGGCCTATACGGACAATGTGGCGTTCTGCCCAACTGTGGCACAGGCTGGTGGGATGTAGAGCTGGCTGCTCACTTATGGTGCTCCTCGGGGGTGGAAATAAACAGGTCCAAGTAAGAAGGAGCTTGGCTTTGTGATTTCATTTACGAACATCGACAGCTCTTAAGCATCAATATGGAAGGAGAGTGTTGGAAACTACCTCAGTATAAATCTCGACATAGAGAATGCGTGCATTGCAAGATGGCGGAAGAAACTGGTGGCTGCCGAGAAGAAACTCCAGCCATAGAGGTTGAGGCACATCGTCATTCCCTGAAGGGTTCACGTCTGCAATCGCGTGCTGTACACTGCCATGTGTGCGAAGCACATATCACTACGATGGACGCCAGCTCAATAAACAAGCTTTACTGACTATGGGCTGCTTACCTGTGGCGTTCAATGTACAAACGCATGTGTCATCCCAACGTGTTTGGAGTTTTTAGAGAAGGGCGGAGTGGGCCAGGTGAATGTAGAGCTCAAGCTGATCGTACAGCGCTTCTTGTGCTTCTGCGACCAGCGGGGCTCTTCTCTTCACGCGACTTTACAGTGTTTTGGCTCCGCACCCTTAAGCAGTTGTCTGACCACGTCAGAGGGCCCTAACCACAATCTGAGACCCGATGGTTTTTGCAAAGAGGTTGCCATTGCCCTCGTAACATGGGAGAAGCAGGTTTCAAAGGATCACTTCCTCACCGCTAAGCCACAAAAGCTTTACTTGGACCGCTTGGCCAAAGTGCTTCTGCCGCCTCTGTATCGGCAACCTTCCTAGTGCACTACAAGCAATAATGTATTGAGGCGTGTGTGAGCCCTGCCAGTTGCCACCGGCTCTAATGATTTCTTCTTTCTTTGCGTGCCAAAGTGCTGCTGCCATTTATGGCACAGCAGGTGTCTTGGGGCTTCTTTAGGCCCTACGGGGCGAGATGCATCCTGTGCGATAAAACGGAGACGCCTGAGTATGTCTAATTGGCATCACACACTGCCCACTAACTTTGTGATTAATTACACTTTCTTTGGCACAAGATTCAAAGAACCTGATCGAGCCTGAGATACCTAAGCGCAGAACCGGAATGTCCCATCCTTTGCGAGTGGGTTCTCGTCCAGAGTCTTAACTCCCTCAGAAAGGCACAGGTCGATGCAGTTGAGTGCTGTATGGGCCTAAAACCTGGCTAGCGTACCCTTGTTAATAAACTCAACTGGACCACTAGTTCAGAAGAGGGAGCCGAATCTTATGAAGAACTGCGTGAGACATTGGAGATGGGTTGGCAGGCGGTAAACTCCTTCAAGGCCAAGTGGGCCATCCAGCGATGCAGCCATGCTATACGAAAGGGGTAGGCGTTAAAGGAGTAAACACCGAATAGAGCTTGCGGTACTTTCTACGATTACCATATCCTATGTTTTTGCTTTTCTGTTAATACTTATCATCGTTTTGAGGCCGTGTTCGTTCTACGCTTTGGATTTCTCAGGATCTGCCATTTGTTACTTCCCTTTCTTTTCCAGATTCACTGTGAGACGTGTCCTTATGCTATAGGTTTTCTTATTAGATGAGGCATGTGGCTCCTGCGTCGGCGTCGGTGTCGGTGGCGTCCGCCCGCCACCTGCGCATGCGCGCCTCTCCTCTGCTCTTCTCTCCGACAGCTGTGCGCAACACTCTCACTTGGTCTCTTTATCATAAACAACAGCTGCGTGCGCGCCCTTCGCTCCGCTAGCGTCTGCTCCGGCGCGCAAGTGCGCGCATGCGCGACTCTCCTCCGCTGTCTCCTCACCTTCAGGCGCTGTGAATATAAAGCGGGTAGCGCGCTGCGGAGGTTCAGCCAGCACTCGCTCTTATTCGAAGCCGCGTGCCTTTGCTTGACTACTCCGTGCTTGACTTGATTCTTCCGATGAAGAAGCGACGGTCCCTTCAGAAGCGATAGATAGAAGCGACGCTCCCTTCAGCGAGTTGGCTGACACAATCCAATACCAGCGTCAGCGCAAACGCTCAAGGCAACGTTACGACCAACGGAACCCCCCGATGCGTCGCATCACATCAGGGATCCTTCGCGGGAAAATGGGCGTAATTTGTTTTTGCCTGTAATCAAGACCCTTTTTATCGTATACAAATGTGTGAGAATTTTCATGTGTGGATGTCTAAGTAGTCACCCTTGGCCGTGCTCTCATGCATTTACATAACAGGTCATGTGTTGTCAAGTCACTTGTAAACTATATTTGTGTAACTATAGGTAATATTGAAAAAATAAGTAATTTAAAATCAACACAACTCCAAATATTGGCACTAGGGTGTGCTGGAAGCACACGGTTGCCTACTTAAAAAAAAGCAAAGAGAAAAAGTCAAAATGAAAAGTATATGAACCTATTTCCCGCGGCAAGTGAGTTGAATTATACTTTATTATTAAAAAAATTCTGCCAGACCAAATAGACTGATTTTCGCTACCACAAATTATCTACCCTGTTATCTTCTAATACCCTAAGGTAATTCTTTTGGAACGGATAAAATAATGTTTATTACACAACCCTAAACAACCGTGTAACTAGGGTGAGCATGGCCGTCCATAGCACTTGGAAAGTGGCAGAAGCAACGGCAGCTGATTCAACCAAAAGTGAAGGCAAAATGTGGGCAGCAGCAGGGAGCTGCTGCCAACAAATTTAAAATCTACACACAGAAAAAAGCCAACCAAAAGTCTCAGGCTGTAGGGCCCACATAATTTAGGTGCAGGTAACATTTCCTATTTTCTGAAATCTAGCATATTAAGCAGGGTAACCTTCCCAACACAGTTTTTATAAAATATTAAGTGCCTTTCACAAAAGTTAAGCAGTATGAACGCAGTTCGCACTTATTGATTTTTTGCAGAGAACAAAGGAAAGTGCTTTCATTTAATTCACTTAGTTTCATTCAACTAGACGAAGCACTCAGGATTGCACCTGTTGTTTTATTTCACTAGATAAAATTATGAAGCTCAGCTCAAATCTTCTAAGTTTTACTTGTGTCGTAATGCTGTTGAGTTCTACCTTATATTTGCGGTCTTTCGCTAATTGTCTCTCTTCATCACACGTGTGACACCTTCTTATTTTTCTGCTTTGTAGGCCAATCACCTTTCAGAAACCATTCAATGTTAGGAATGGGTGGAAGCCTGCCTTGGATGTACAAATCGCCTGATCAGAATTGCACATGGACTGACACATAGAAAAAAGAAATAAAAAAAGCATCAACGCCACTGGGGTGGGCACAGAGTAGATACAAAGTGATCAATTATGATAGTTTGACACCTCCACCTTTGTAACTGGTAGCGGGCTTTAGTGTGGGTATATACCAGAAGGCGTCTTAGCGTTAAATAGTTTGTTCTCACCTTTTGTATTCTAGCCAGCTCATTTTAAACATTCGTCCAGTCGACACTACGTAATGTGAACTGAATTTAGTGGGCTTATACTGCTTACCCGACTTGTTCGCGCTGCACTATTAACCGTGCATGCCCTTTTGAGGAATTCTTTATGCACAAAACCTAGGAACAAGACACAAAAACGGAACAGCACCGACACAGCACTCTGCAACCTCTTTTTTGTCTTGTTTCTGTGTGGTGTGTATGAAGAATGGAAAAATAACAAACAACGCGATAGGTGTATTGAAAACAATTATGCAAAGTATATTTGGAGCGAAATTAGACATCATATATTATATGACCTTTTCAAGCCTGGGAAAACGGGTAATATTGATATCGTTCGGCAATTTTTAATGCTTTGCTCTTACCATCTCTCTGTCGTTTATTACTTTCGGAATTTGCAATCATTTGTGTAGTTTTCATCTCACAAAATTGTGTTAAATGTCTCAGTTAGCAGTAATTTTGTATCGACAACGCAAAAGAGTGAAACACATCTTTTTAAAAAATGAACGGCAGTGGCGGCAAATGTCAACAAATCTCCTTCCACATACCCATTACGACTCGGGAATCCCATGCTTGTTTTCAAGTAACGGCAAACGTCAACAAATCCCCTCCAGATAGCCATTACGACTCGAGAATCCCATGCTTGTTTTCAATTATTATTTTAAGAGCATAGGAATGATTTGTTGCTTATGAAACGCAGGAACGTGGACCTTTGACACCGAATACATTCACCAGAAACTCTAGCCCATTAAGATGACTTATCTATAAAACTGACTGCTTTATATCTGTCCGTCATAGCCATTACGACTCGGGAATCCAATGTTATTTTCAAATAATAATGCAAGAGCATAGGAATTATTTGTTGCTCTATGAAACGCAGCGATATGGAACTTATACATAGAATACATTCAGCAGGGACTCTGCAACATAAAACTTAGATATAATACCAGCACCTTCTACGCCTAATTTCCCGTGCATGAAGTGTTGCACGAAGTGTTTGTTTTTGAAGGACTCACCAGATATTAGGAAACATAACATTAATACCAAGATAAACTTACTTAACTAAAAGGAGTTAAAACGTCTAGTTGTTTTATGTGTTTTGTAGTTGTATAAAGGAAAACAATGGGGCAACGAATCTTTATTAAAAGCTTAAATTTTCTAAAACGGTTTTTGCCACAAGTTAAACGATTTGAACAAATTGTAGTACGAAATATTTGAACACGGTGAATAAAGAAGACAGCCCAATTCTTTTGTCTTATGTCCCTGTCACAATGAAAAAGTTTATAACCTTGCTGATTAACCTCAACATGTACTGGCCCGAACCTAATTCGAAAAGTGTAAATTAAGTAGGGGTGCACCCATCACTGCCATCTTACATGTTGTTTTAAACATGGTTATTTGTTAACGAAACTTTTCCACTGAAAGCCCTAATAAGAGTTTTCGGATAAGAGTGTTAAAATCCCTTTAGAATAAGAATTTTAGAGTCCGATCACATTATCCAAACACAATATCTGAAAAAGTGCCTTGGCGCAGCCGAAGTGGATTTTTTATTGTTCTAATGATGCTTTTCCGCGAAGCTACGAGAGGTGGTCAGTGTGAGCAGGTAGGCCGCTCAGGGCTTTTCCTTTGTCACTACCTGATCCGAATAATGTTTATGAAGAATGAGGGGGGCAACAAAAGGAGGGCACTGGAGTGAGGAGACCTTAGGTTTCTTCCAGCGTGCTTTTCCGATGCTCAGTTGTGGGTAGCGCCTTTCGCACGAGAGCTGTTTTTCGCTAATTAAAGAAACGCGTTTCCTTGAGTTCAAGCGCTGTTGGCTCCCACGCTCGTAATGAACCACACTTTTCCGATGCTCAGTTGTGGGTAGCGCCTTCCGCACGAGAGCTATTTTTCGCTAATTAAATAAACGCGTTTCCTTGAGTTCAAGCGCTGTTGGCTCCCACGCTCGTAATGAACCACACTTAGGCAAATTAATATTCCAGACCAGACCTTTAAGCTTGTGTTTTGGTACTCAAAATTATAGCTTTTAAGATTAAGTGTTGTTTATTTGTTGGGGGTTATTATATCATGTTGTTTAAGGCGATTGCCTTGTTTTATGTAAAGTTTGGCACGGTACTTTTCTTGTCTTCGAAAACGAACTTCTCGGCTCTTCTAAGTGTGTCTGTGTTTGACTACCTGGGCACTTCTACTAATACATTGAACTTATTCTTTGTGTGGTATTCCAAATGAACTTGCAGTTGGTAAATAAAAATTATATTTTTTCTTTTACTCCTTCTTCTCAATATATTGAAACATCTTTTCAGATTTATCTATAGAAAGACTTTTTGTTGGCAACGGGTATCACATGAGCGCTGCGCATTTTCCGTTTACAATGAATTTTCTTAAGACTGCGCGGGTGTGCTTAAAGTTTGAATATATATTATAAATTTGCGTAGGTAATTTTTGGGGTTAATTTTTGTTTCAATTAAATAATAAAGTTACCTTCTATTCTGTTTAGGTACTTCTGCGTCTCTGTCAAAACCGCCATTTAAAATTTACCTTACGGGGATACATTTCTTTAACTAAAGGCAGCCTTGACATATAGATTTGCACATTGTTTCCGTTCAGAACATAGGACAACAATCATGAGCACTTGTTTCCCAAAAATATAACGTTCTCCTCAAATTATGACAGTGCTTCCAAGGCCCCATTAAGTAAGCCCCGATTTGGCCAAGCCATAACGGGAGTCACATGCAATTAAAAAAATCTAGCTAAGTTTTGCGTCAAGAGGACGCTTGAATGGTCATACTGGCGTTATCACGTTGCTGTTCCGATAGCATGACAAAAATGCAGTTTACCAGGAGTATTTGTGGTGAAGTTATGTACCAAAGTCGTCATATAAACAAAACGTCCCGCACGTTCGCAAAGCTCACATTCGTGGCCGATGCGTTCGGACCAAACGACGCAAAGTGTCACATTTGTGACAAGAAATCGCCCATGAAAGTTCTAATCCTTCCGTATTCCTTTTTCATAATGTTCTACAAACCCTTTGCAGCAATTTTGAATCTCGTAGAACATAGAGTTGAACAGATATAAACGCTTTCTGTTTTTCCGGCACGGGGGTGGCTGCGTTCGCTGAATCACACGCAAGCAACATCAGCCCAGATAGCTTCCGCGAAAAGGTGCCCTTTAAGGGAGTACCCACGTTGTCGCGTTCATGTTTTGAAAATTTTACAAGTTACATAAGACAGCGTGTCAGGTTACTCCCGCAGGACAACGCGTATATTAAGTAAAACTGACAAGCGCTGGCTCAGCATCACGGACAGACGTGCGCGACAACGTTATCGGCAGCAAACTTCTCGCGTTCTGTCGCTCTCTCGTTATTTCTCTTTCGGCTCTTTAAGCCGTACCCATGCAGGTATGTAGTGCTGCCGGCTACGGATGTAAACGTCATACCGTATACTTCAGGGGCTACACTAGAAATATTCAAACATACTAGGAGGGCTCTAAGGGACATAAACCGCACTCCTTCCCCGAAGAAGGTATTGACCACTCTGGTGCAGTAGTTGGCCGGCACTTCCCACCACAAAAAACTCCAAATGTGGCCCTCGAGTTCGCAGAAGCAGCACCTAGACCTGATGTCCATGGCGGCGGTCAGAACAGCGATACAGTAGAGGGCTCTGAGAATCTCTGGGTCCTGAAAGGCTGCCATTGGCACTTCTCCCTGGCCGACGTTCAACGCACTCACTCTGTCTCTGTCTAGTGAGGAAAGCTTAGACATATTACTAGAGTATGGCTTGGACATGACGTTGGTAAACATATTGCTAACAAAATTAAAATGACGGGAGATGAGCCCTGGAGATGTCTAGAGGGCATATTCTGTGCTACTGTTGACCTCAATAGAAGAAAAAATACGGGATATGGTTTTTTGGGATCAGCCGCTTGGCGACCGTCTCTCGGCTCAGCCGCGTTGTCCGCGTAACAGACTGAACAATGGTAGGACTGACGAGTGAAATTAAAAGCGAATGATCAAAGAAAGCGAGATAGGAGAGTGTTGCCAAATTGGGAGGACGGGCGGTTCGCCGTGGCGCCGCAAGCCAGCGCTTTGTGATAGTGTGCGGGTACGGATAGGTAGGAGCCAGTATGCTCTGCCCGTATAATGCTCTAAATGGCTTGATGCTTGGCAGAAACGTGAGGGTGACGTGTGCGTTACTAGTATGTGTGCCCGCTTAAAACGCATTTCGCGGTCCCTTACTGAGACGAAGCATCGTGCCACCGCTTCAGAGGCTCGCCGTCGAGACCACCCACGAGTTAGTTCTGCCCCAGCACACTGCTGCGACCAATAAATATCACATTACGGAGTTTCGTAATCGCCAGCCAATTTTTAATCCACCGATAAGTAGTAGGAAACAAGGAGACGTTTATCAACCTTAACAAAAGAATGGCAGCCGTCGTGACCAAACTGCATACGCATTACAGATAAAGATAGCATAGACCTATACGTAATCAAATAGTTACGATGGTAAAGCCGTATGCATTTCCTACAGGAACGTGGAATCAGCTATGAAGAGGTAATAGGGCAGTTCACGACAGGGATGGGTGAATTAGGGAAAAAGGGTAGAAGGAAATCGAAAGGAAGAAGCAAAAGTAGGGAAAAAGCAAATCGAAAAAGAGTCAGTGCGAAACTTCACACAAGACCATAGTAATAGTTGAGGCGATACACTAGCCGGATTCACGGAGTAACATCAACTGATGTTAACGAACACCGAAACGTCGTGATGGTAACATGAGTAACGGAATTGACTTCATTCTAAGTGACAACCATGGTGCGGTGGAAGACGCAGAGGCAGGGTGTCGAATTTTTTTTTTCGGGTGCGTTTCGGGTTAGGATTAAAGCCTTTCGAATTTCTTCCCAGGTTCGGTTCCGGAGCACCATTTGGGTTCAGTTCGAAGCGGCTCTAACCACTGAAAAAAATGACGCGTGTTCTTTGTGTTTATTTTTTGTTCTCCGTATTCTTATCTCTGCACATCCGTAAACAGAATTTACGATCCAGGTTCCCTCGGGCAAATGTTTTGTGTTGGCCAAATTGAAGGCATCATGCACCATTTTTTAAAAAACGTTTTTTCTACATGCTTAAACGCTTGTGTAACGTTTGCAACCACAGATGTACAGAAACTTGGGAGGGGGGAGAGGGGGGCTGCAAGGTTCCTCATCCGCAAATTTCTTCTCTATGCTAATCAGAAAAATTAAAAACCCACTAAAAGTATTTTTCTGTCTTTCCTGGTCTTGATGTTTATTTACCACTGTAATTGCGTCATTACAAGGGTGGAATGGCTCCTGGCCTGGCTTTCCTTCAGTTGCACTAAAGAATGCAATTGGTAGGATCTTCAAACAGAAAGCAACAAAGACCATCCAGATACCGCAGGTGTATTCGCTACGACATGCAAACTAAGCAGTGCCATTCCGTCGAGGCAGTAGCTGGAATAAAAGCGTTTATCAGATGTGTTAAAGAGTCGTTTTACTGTACTATTCACTGCGATATGTTTTCTACCGGAGGTCAATGATGACAGCACGAACTGAAGCGAAATTATTTTTGCGGGCACACTTAGGTCAGCGTATTTGCATACATATAAAACCATTACTCTATCGCCAAAAGTTTATTTTACCCATATATTCAAGTTTATTTGATATATAATTTCTTTTATTCATGGTTTATTGACCTGCAGTTTTATAGCACGAAGTTTTTTTCACGAGGAAACAGAATATTATCCACTATTACAATACTTCGATAGTGCGAATTTCGTGAGCAGTGCGAACTACATTTTTTTTTGGCCACGGCTTATAGCTGCTGGACCTAAGGACGTTTTTCTGCATTCAGAGAACACACGACGGCCTTATCCCCTACCGCGTCACTGCCAGGAAGCATGTCTGCCGCGGGTTTGCACACCCGACTCCCCTTACACATTCGGCCATTCTTTCATTCTCCTGTTTTATGCTTGCTCTATTTTTGGTGTTGCCTTCGTCACTCGTTTACAATAAGGTCGACGGTGAGAGACTACGCAAAACCACAGGAGCGGGCGCTTAAGCGCAGCGCTCTAAAACACGGCTGCCGCACTGACGCCTTTTGATCCCCTCCCCTGACCGACCTGTGAGGGGCCGCACCTCCTCTCCAAATATTGCATCGTCGCCACAGCCTTCTGGATGGCAAGCATATCGCCTCCTGAGGAAGAGGGCGGCGCCCCGGTGCCTCTGACGCCGCCCGCCCCCCTCCCACAACGCCGCCTTCTAAATCCTCAATTGAATCTTCTAGAAGTGGGCAGCCTTTATGCACGATGCCATTGCCCCATTCGTCCACTAAGCAGCGGTCGACTAGCCTTTTAATTCGTTTTTGATACCATCGAATGTCGCCGTAGTCGGGCTGTGCAACCCCACCCCCCCTGGCTCGTCATCTCGACTGCAATCTTCCTCACCGCAATCTTCTGGCTGGAATGCAGGCAGGCGTACAAGCATAATTTGCTGGAAAGCGGTCCGATTCTTTGTCGGGCAGGCAACATTTTTGGGTAGCGCAGAGCCTGCGCATCCGCCACCTATTTTGGTGCCATAAACCGACTACAGACGCAAGCGCACACGGACATGTATTTTCGTACAATGAGAAAAAAATATCGGAGTGAAAATAAATTTCTTGGTCTGCCACGCTTTTCGTGCACAGTCATCCACAGCTGTTGTGAGAGTGCTTTGCTAAGCTCCCTACCATTGCTCCGCAGAGCTGAGGGATTACGGGCTTGGGGCGAAGGTGAAGTAAGGCAGCATTTATACACAATAAATATACAACGATTACATGGCTTGCAAAAAAGGAGAGAGCGCGCCTCAACTCGCGGTACCCGTGGATTCCAGCCCGTCGGCCGTGCGCATTGGGCATTTTATACCCCCGGGTTTTATTTCGACATCGGAATCTTTAATTCTACGAATGAATGCGAAGGGGTTGCATCAGACGATCCGACGATCCGACGAAGAGAGGATGGGAGATAATGAACCTTTGAAAGACTGCATACAAAGCGACACCATACCCTTGTGAGGAACAAACAACGACTAAATTTATTTCGATAGTGCTGCTGCCTAGTCAGCGAGCTCAAGGCGGATATACAGTGCTGCCAGATGGCTCGAAGAATGAAGCTGAAGTTGGCGGTGTCTACATACTCCCCTCGGAATCATCTTCAGATCATAGTAAGGTACATTCTATAGAATACAATAGCTGAATCGGTCTTCTGAGGATGGTTCCACTTGGTAGACGCACCATACACGCTCTAACACGTGCATCTCGTCAGACCAGCACATGGTCTACCACTCCTGTTTTCCAAAGCTGTCTCAGCAGATGATGCTCATGAACTAACACAAGCGTTCCTTTCTTCAATGCACTGGATGCACTTGGTACGGAAAAATGCTCCAAGCGCAAAGAAGTCAGGTACTCCTGTCGCCATCTTCGCCACAAGAGATCAGCCAACCTTTGCCGATATCCCAAACGACGGGTCTATTCATCCTGCGTTCATGAGTGTGTTTCCTGACCAGACCCACTGGGAAGGCAAGTCAAACGTCTGCCAACAAGAAAATGTGGGAGGGTCAGTTGTTCTGGTTTGTTCGAATTCCGCACACACGTAGGTTAGCGGTCTTGAGTTTATGACGGCTTCGATTTCACTACTGTCAAAACCGTAGTGAGCTCCTCAAAATTGCAGTAGTAGTGTCCCCAATACCTTCTTTAGAGATGCCTTCGTGGACCGGACCATCCTTTTTCAGAATCCGCCCCGCCACACGGCTCTTTCGAAGATGAATTTCCACTGAATCTGATCACCCCTGAAATAGTTCTGGGTCTCTTCTCCACGCAGTGTTTACCACAGTCGCTTCAAATCCTTTGATGCTCGCTTGAACGTTTTTGCGTTGTCCGAAAAGACGGCTCGACAAACTCCTCGTCTTGATATGAACCTTTTGAATGCCTTGAGAAAGCCTGAAGTAGTCAAGTTACCCGCTAGCTCCAAGTGCACAGGGCGTGTTACCGCACACCTGAAAACTAGTATGTATGATGTTTCGTTCCTGCCATGATCGTTTGTATTCAATGGTCCTGCGAAGTCAAGGCTAGTCACCTCAAACGGTGGAGCCTGAGTCACGCTGTCACGTGCAAAGGAGCTACTGGTTCGGTGGCAGCGCTGCTGTTGAAACGGTTGCGCGTAAAGCATTTCTTCAAAGACTTTTTGACGATCTGCCTTCCACGCACCACCCAGTACTGTTCCCCGAGCTCCTTGAGCGTTTCAAAATTGCCAGCATGTTAAATTCGGCGATGGGTGGCGCATATCAGGAGCTCGGTCAAATGATGGCCCGCAAGAAGAACGATCGGATGCTTCGTGCTGTAGGAGAAGACGGAGCCGTCAAGACGTCGTCCGACCCTTAATATTCCGTCTTGGTCGCAGTAGACATTCAGGTCACGCAAATGAGAGTTGCTTGCCAAGCGGGGTGACCTTTTATTACATTGCAGCTCTTTGGGGAAGGCATCGCGCTGCACCTGCGCTATCACAAGCGTCTGAGCTCGTGCGATCTCGTATGCTGTCAGATGTGCCGTGTGCTTCTCGTTTCGGTTTCTTGAGTTATGCAAGAAACGCTGCACTCACGCGACAACTCGAACAAGCCTAAAAAGGCGGCTGTACTGCTTCATTGGCAAGACCGTTTCTTCGACTGCTACGTTATGAACGCCAACTGGTCTTCTTTCTTCCCCTGCTTCGGTCTGTTCGATACCCTCATGTCTTGGCCAGGCCACAAGTGGGTCAGCAAGCCAGCTTGGTCCATTACGCCAAACCACGTTTTCCTTACTGCCTTAGGGCTCACCTCTTTCATCTTCACCACAAGAGATCAGCCAACCTTTGCCGATATCCCAAACGACGGGTCTATTCATCCTGCGTTCATGAGTGTGTTTCCTGACCAGACCCACTGGGAAGGCAAGTCAAACGTCTGCCAACAAGAAAATGTGGGAGGGTCAGTTGTTCTGGTTTGTTCAATTCCGCACACACGTAGGTTAGCGGTCTTGAGTTTATGACGGCTTCGATTTCACTACTGTCAAAACCGTAGTGAGCTCCTCAAAATTGCAGTAGTAGTGCCCCAATACCTTCTTTAGAGATGCCTTCGTGGACCGGACCATCCTTTCTCAGAATCCGCCCCGCCACACGGCTCTTTCGAAGATGAATTTCCACTGAATCTGATCACCCCTGAAATAGTTCTGGGTCTCTTCTCCACGCAGTGTTTACCACAGTCGCTTCAAATCCTTTGATGCTCGCTTGAACGTTTTTGCGTTGTCCGAAAAGACGGCTCTACAAACTCCTCGTCTTGCTATGAACCTTTTGAATGCCTTGAGAAAGCCTGAAGTAGTCAAGTTACCCGCTAGCTCCAAGGGCACAGGGCGTGTTACCGCACACCTGAAAACTAGTATGTATGATGTTTCGTTCTTGCCATGATCGTTTGTATTCAATGGTCCTGCGAAGTCAAGGCTAGTCACCTCAAACGGTGGAGCCTGAGTCACGCTGTCACGTGCAAAGGAGCTACTGGTTCGGTGGCAGCGCTGCTGTTGAAACGGTTGCGCGTAAAGCATTTCTTCAAGGACTTTTTGACGATCTGCCTTCCACGCACCACCCAGTACTGTTCCCCGAGCTCCTTGAGCGTTTCAAAATTGCCAGCATGTTAAATTCGGCGATGGGTGGCGCATATCAGGAGCTCGGTCAAATGATGGCCCGCAAGAAGAACGATCGGATGCTTCGTGCTGTAGGAGAAGACGGAGCCGTCAAGACGTCGTCCGACCCTTAATATTCCGTCTTGGTCGCAGTAGACATTCAGGTCACGCAAATGAGAGTTGCTTGCCAAGCGGGGTGACCTTTTATTACATTGCAGCTCTTTGGGGAAGGCATCGCGCTGCACCTGCGCTATCACAAGCGTCTGAGCTCGTGCGATCTCGTATGCTGTCAGATGTGCCGTGTGCTTCTCGTTTCGGTTTCTTGAGTTATGCAAGAAACGCTGCACTCACGCGACAACTCGAACAAGCCTAAAAAGGCGGCTGTACTGCTTCATTGGCAAGACCGTTTCTTCGACTGCTACAGTTATGAACGCCAACTGGTCTTCTTTCTTCCCCTGCTTCGGTCTGTTCGATACCCTCATGTCTTGGCCAGGCCACAAGTGGGTCAGCAAGCCAGCTTGGTCCATTACGCCAAACCACGTTTTCCTTACTGCCTTAGGGCTCACCTCTTTCATCAGGAAATGAGCTGTGTTCTCCGCTCTGGGGTAGTGATTCCACGTATCCGGATCAGTTGGCTGTTGTATCTCCAGCACTCGATTGGCCAGAAAGGGTTTCCAGAGTCGCGCTGACCCTAGGACCCAGTGTAGTGCAAAGTTAGAGTCGGTCCACATGTACCACCTCGCAACTGGTAGGCTCAAAAATTGGGACTAATATTCCTTCATTCTGGCACCCACCAGCCTTCCCATCTATTCCAGTCTTGGAAGAGAAAGCTTCTTGATTGGCGCGACACGTGACTTTATTAAAATCAAAGTCACGGTTAGGTTCGCTTGTTCCTGTTGCACACGAGTACGCTACAGCTCCGTATGCCTTGGGTCTTGCATCCGTTAAAATGTAGACGTCAATTTGACCGTCCTTGAGACCACTGTATCTTCTGGGTATTGTGACCTCCAATTAAATGATGCAGCTGTGTATGCCACAGCTCCCAAGCTATCTATACGTCTTCAGGTAGAGGAGCATCCCATTCTGAGTCCCCGTTCCCAGAGTGTCTGAATCAGCAACTTCGCGTCACTTTTTCTGGGCAAATGAGTCCAAGCGGGTCATAAATGCGCGCCGATGACTGAAGAATGAAGCATTTTGTATGGCTATTCTGATCCAAGAAGTTCAAAACGGCATCTAAAGAGAAGGCCAAGCAGTCTTGCTACTTTTTTCACACGAGTCCCAAGACCCATGAGCAGCTGGCCGTGGGGCATTCAACTTGTATCTCGCCACATCCTGTCGTGTCATTGTCCAGCAATGGTTGCAATATCTTAGAATTTGTGGTCCACTTCCGTAACGTCATGCTCGCAAGATTCATGACTTCGAGGGCTTGACGGTAGAAACCTTCCGGCTCTTGTTCAGACTCCGTTCCGGTGATTAGATCGTCCAAGTAGAGGCTTACCGCGATCTTTTTTGTCGTCTCGGGGAGGCCGTCCGCCTTCGACAATTGATAACGCGAAGTGGCGGCGAGAATGAACGGGCTACCTGTCGCCCGTCGGAACGGGCTACTTCCATCGGTGGGCTTGTGTCGTTCTTTGTTGGCTTATGCTCATACCAAAGGAATCGCAGAGCATCGCGATCCTCAGGGCGCACCGAAATCTGCAAGAATGCCTTTTCAATGTCTGCAGTGAGGCCGATGGGATAACTCCTGAAGTTCAGTAGTAACTTCAGAAGGTCCGGGTTTAAATTTGGTCCTGCCTCCAGACTCTCATTTAGGAATCACACCCTGCATCACTGGACGATGCATCGAACACGACTGTATTTTTTGTCGTAAGACTCTCAGGTTTGAAGACTGCTCGATGTGGCAGGTAGTACATTCGTTGTTCGGGCTTGACGCCAGGCCTCTGCAGGTACTCGCTCCGCAAATCCTTGCTGCAGGTACTGACGTACCGACTCATCGTACTCGTCATCATCCGTTCATCATTCACTAGCTTCTTAGTGAGTTTGAACAAACGCTTATTTGCTACAGCTTTGTTGTCCGCTAATTGGAAATTCACTTGCTTCCAAGGCAGTTCAACCTCGTAGCGTCCATCAATGAGCTTGATCGAGGATATAAATTGCTTGAAAACATGGTCCTCTTCGTTTTGTTGGGCGACTGGTTCGGTAATGCCCAGACTCTCATGCTCCCAAAAGGACCTGAGTTCGGTGGACAGGGTGTGCGTTTCTCCACACGTGTGGGTCTGGAGAACAGCAGCGATCGAACAGCAGGCAGTTGAGCTGCAGCGGAGAATGGGTCGCTGAAGTGTCCACCCAAACCCAGTGTTGACCGCAACCAGAGCTCCCTGCAGTTTCTGCATGTCTCCAGACACGAGAGTCCAGTCGTAGTTACTCAAACGAGAATGGAGATTCCAGTTCTCGTCAAGTTGGCTGGGGCCACGGTGACATCCGCCAGCTCCCGTGTCTTCGCCTTGGCTTCATGAATGACATGCTCAGGAAGAATGAGATGTTCAGTGCAGATCTCTAGTATTTCTAGAGCTTCGATGAAATGCTCCTTTCGGTAGTATTGGCTCCTTAGCCAAAGTCCCACTCGCTTGTGTTTTTTCTTGATGACGTTTTCGGCTCCTCCGAAGGCGTGTATCGTGACGTCCTCTTCCCAAAGAACCTCCAGCTGCAGCTTGCGAGAAAGTTCTTCGGTCACAAAGGTACGCTGGCTACCTCCATCAAACAGGAGGCGGGCCAGTGCTCTTCACTGACGTCCTGCCCAGACTTGAGCTGTTTGCACAAACACGGAAGACGCCTTTTCGTTCTTCTTGCCCGTAGCGGAGTGCAGCTCTGTTGCTGTGTTCTGACTTTTCTTCCACCCAGGGTCGCACATCTGAGTCAGGTGCCTTTTGCCGCAATTCTTGAACCTGACGCTTTTGGTGTGACATTGTCTCGAAGTGTGGCCATTGACAGCGCAGCGGAAGCATCTACCGGAATCCCGGAGATCCTTCTTTTCTTCAAGGGAAAGTGGGGCTTGACATTCCTTCATTACGGTGTTCTTCGCAGCACAGAATGTGCATGGATCCATATGCCGTGACCCACTTCCTGAATAGAGTGAAGCCGTTGATGTTTTCGACTCTTTCGCCTTTTCATTTTCAAAACGAGGTTTCATACTGGGGTTCTTGCGTTCTTCTCGGCCAACTTTCAATGCTTGTTATCTACTTTCCACTTCGGTTTTTAAGAAATCAAGCAAGCTCTCAATGCGCAATCCGTCGTCTTCCCTGACTGCGGAACGACGCCTGTGATATTCCAAGACAAGTTCGCTTGGCAGTGTTCGCAGCAGCGCGGAGCAAAGGATCGCTCCGTAGCTTTCGCTCTTCATACCCAGAACCGTGAGCGCAGACATGTTGCGCTGCAAGTGATCGTAGAGGCGACGTAGGCTGTTAACCACATTTTCGCTTCGTATGGAAGGCAAGTCGAGTAACTGGGTGAGATGTTCCTGTATAAGTACATCCGATCGGCCAAAACGCTCCTTCAAAATCTCTATGACGTTGGCGTAGTTCGCTCCTGTTACTTCTATCCCAGCTACCGCCGAAGCACCTTTCCCAGTTTGCGTTGTCTGTAGGTACAATAACTTCTCCGCGTTAAAAAGAGCTTCGTGTCGTGAATAGCCTGCCGAAACTGCTTTCATAATGGCTGCTACTCCGTGGCAGCGCTGCTAAACCGTTGTAGAGCGAGCTTCGGCAACTTCACCTTCGAACTCGCAGAGCTCCGGTTACCGTCGGAAGGCGGCGGCGTTGCTTCACTCTCCGTTTTCTTTTTTGGTATTTGTGCTTCTTGGACCTCCTGGCCAAGCCTCGCTATGCACGTGACGATCGAGTCGTCGTATTCTATGATGCTGGCGTAGTTCTGCTCGGCTTCGTGTTCCATCACAAGTGGCTCAATGGCGGCATCCGCTTCGTTTAGTTTAATTTGCGGGGCGCCAAGCCTAGCCGTTAGAACGTTTAGGGCCTTTTCTTTTGCGTGACTTTCAAGCGCTGAACTCACTACGGAAATCAGTTTCGTCACCTGAGTTCGCAATGCTGCTCTTTTCTATTTTAGCCGGTCCATAGCCCTGTTGTGGCGTGCTAGGCTTCCTTTGGGTCTTCGGCTTCGTCGGCATGGCGTCTTTGGGCTTCGTGCGAGGGCGCGACAGAGTCAACTAGCGTTTCACTTCCAAGTCTGTGTAGGTTCACCATATCCTTGTATTTGTCGTCTCGTCGTAGCCCGATAGCCTCGTTGTTTCAAGGTAAGCGTTGTTACTTTCACGCGTTTTCGGCACCAAAATAATGAAACTTGGAAAGACTCCAGACAGAGCGACACCGCACTCTTGTGAGGAACACACAACCACTAAATTTATTTCGATAGTGCTGCTGCCTACTCAGGTACTTTGAGGCGGATATACAGTGTTGCCAGATGGCTAGAAGAAAGAAGCTGAAGTAGGGGTTTTTTTCAGGAGAGGCGACTCCGCGGCGCCGCTTGCAGACATATTGGTGCACGCTTGCAGCGTGCCGTTGGACAGTGGGGCGAGATTCAGGCCGGCCGTTTCGCCGCGTCATCATATGAAGCGAATTTGAGTCGGCTGCTCGGGCACAAGAAGGCTAAGAAGGGGCATCAAATTATTTTGTGTGGCAAGGCATGGGCATTCTGGCGGGAAACGATACAAACAGTTGTGGTCGACTTGAATGCCACCTTCAGGCTCAGAGTAGTGCGGACGGAAGTTTGACTAAATACCTTTGCGCTAATCAGAAGACGGTAAGTAAGGAGAGTGTTGCTTCATATGAATCAGCGGACAACTCTATCTATAGTTTCAACGGTGCTTTAGCTTTAACACGAGATCATCAGCAGTACTACAAGTAGAAAAAGGTCTGCTATCGGAGTCTCCCTCCGCTGTCAAGCGTGCCCAGTGCGCTTACAGCGATTTGATTCGGCCCAAGTTCTAGCAAATAAAATACCGGCTGGAGGGAAGGAATGGGGGTAATTACCCACTGAATATAGGAAAACGCCGACGATAGCAACTTGCTGGTGGCACGTAAGCGACAGGTGACAGTGATTTCGTTCTAGGAAAGAATAGCTTAGTGAAGTTACAGACAGCGGTAATGGTCATTCTAGGAGAGACTGAGAGAACAAAGTAAATTAATTGAGGAAAAGCTTGAGAAAGGCGTGCTTGTTTCAGCGCCCCTTGAACTCGGCCCGAGTCGACAGGCCTTTAGATCAAGCGCAGCTTATCATAGAAACAGGAGCTGGCCAAGGCTGTACGCCATAGCTCTATAGAAAGGTCAAGGTTGGTGGATATAGGGTAGAATTGTCGTGGGTACCCACGACGTTTTTGATCGTCTGAGCCTCTAGATCTAGAGGCAAAGGGAAGACAATTCTGTACAGTCAAAGAGGTAAAGTGTGGTGGGGTGCAGGAAAGTGTAATAGCCGGGAGTGAAATAATCCTTCCTAGTTATGGGTAGTGATTTGTTGCGGAGGAATACGTTCTTTTGGGGAGCCTACAGTGCTGCGTAATTTCCTGACGTGAGATTAGAAGATGCATGCGCTCGGACTTGGCTTCACCAGCGCTGACTGGGTGTGTTAAATCTCGAGCCGAGAGGTTGGTGCTCTGGTGGCCGGTGATAGCACAGTGAGGTGTTGCCGATGCAATTCTTACTGGCCTCGTTGGTGGTCTCTGATTGATACTACATAGGGTAATAACATCCCATCGACAATTTTTGAAGTTGCATAACGCCTGCTTAGAGTCACTTATATTACCTTTAGCGTCGCTTTTGGCTAAGTGCGCGGGCTATAGCTGTCTTCTCGGAGAGGGCTAGCTCCTGAGACTGCAATGGTTAACCTGTCGAAGGCTGCAGAATAACAGAACGGAATACATGTATTGAATACCTGGTACGGATGTCATTCGCTTTAAACCAGTTGCCGCTTCCTATTTTTTTTTATTTCCGCGAATTTCTTTCTACAATTTTACTACATATAAATACTTGCTTTGAAAAGCCTTTACTGCACATAAAGCCTTTATTGCATAAACTGCATACGCAATAGGCAATTATGTATTACCTTCACTGCGACACGTCAATCTATGATAGCTACATTTGAGCGCCATACATGCGCAAAGATATTTTGTAGCATTCCGATTGTCATCACATGTGAACTTTTTGGCTGTATTGTCTGCTGCTAAATTTCTTGATTGGGCGTGGGGGAGAGATACGCAAAATTTTCTAAAGCCACCGTCCCTCAAGAAATCGTGGTTCGGCCGCCCCTGTAATCTACCTTAACCCACGCTATAATTCGTCTAATCTAAATCGATCATCACAATGATTCCTCTAATTCACATTAGCTCGCCCACTCATCTCACTAATCTGCCACCGTCCACCACTAATCAGCATTAATCGACTTTATGGTGCGCCCCCCAAAACTTTATGGTTGAGCATAAGTAGTATAAAAGTGAAACGCGTTCGCATCTACTTTAAATTAAAAATGACCAGTCACCAATTTCTTTTTCAATTTTTTTCAAATTTCAATTTTTGTTTTCACACACTCACTGAGAATTTACGTTATCCGACTGCCACAAAAGAGAACAATTCGCCTCACGACAGAGCTCGGGGCACAGTGACGTATACCAGCCGATGTCAGTACATCTCTGCTAGCCGGTACACCACAGCAAAGCACACGACGATCTAGACGAAAAATAGCAGCCCATTTGGCTGAGAAAGTACCCAAAAGGGAGAATTCTGCGAGTTGCAAGTAAGTCTGCAAAGCCCGCTCTTGCACTCTCATTTAGATGAAAACGCTGGAACGGAAATGCATACGGACGCCTGCGATAGACGCTTGGGTGCCATCCTCGTCCAAAAGCAAAGCGGTGGCGAAAAGGTCGTCACCTATGCCAGCCGTGGTCTGTCGAAGGAGGAGAAAAAACTACATGCCTCAAAGAAAGAGTCCCTGGCAATCATATGGGCCATTTCAGAGTTTCTCCCGCACGTCTATGATAGACCGTTCAATGTTGTGACACACCACAATGCACTATGTTGGTTCACAAATTTAACGAACCCTTCTGGCCGTCTTTGGCGATGGAGGTTGCGCCTACAGGAATTCGACATTCCAATACTCTGTAAATCCGGCAGGAAACAGTCTGACGCCGACGGTCTGTCCCGCACTTTCGTCGACCCACTACCTCAAGACTCCGATAACGACAGCGCTTTCTTCACAGTCGTGACGGAGTGCGACCTAGCTTCCGACCAGCGTGCCCTCCACGAGTTACCCGTCATGATCCACTATCTAAAAGAACTCAATGTGGGTGTGCTTACAGCCTTCAAACGAAACTTAACCAGCCTTCAGCCTCACAAACGGCGCCCTCATGAAGAAAAATTCAGAAACGGAGTGAGAACAAATTATCTTCTCGTAATCGCTGCTGACCAGCGTGAAGAAATTTTGGAAGGGGAAGTGTGCCACGACCACCCATCACCCGTACTTACCGGCATAGAACGCACTATTGGAAAAATCAAGGCCAAGTACTACTGGCCCCACCTTACAACCGATGTGCCCCACAACATGGGGAGCTGTGGTTACCGCTCGCGATGAAAAACGCCGCCAAAGAGACCCGACGCACTACTTCTTCCCATCGCCCGTCCCACCGAGGTACTTCCAACCGATTGGAATGGACTTTTTGGGCCTGTTCTCTACGTCAGGATCCCAAAACAAGTGTTTTGTCGTGGCGACCGACTACATGACATGGCTACGCAAAGACAGCCGCACTTCCGAGAGGAACTGCCGAGGAAGTCGCGAAGTTGTTAGTAAAATGAAGTTGAGCTGTCACATGGAGCCCCTGAGGTCCTAATCCTAGACCGCGCCAGGGCCTCCACTGCGCAGCTTATGCTAGGTATCTTATGCTACAGCAAAGCAGATCACCGAAGAACAACGGTGTACCACCCCTAAACTAACGACTAACGGGTCGTCTGAGAAAGACGATCGTGGATATGTTGTCTATGTACGTCGACGCGGAACATAAGACTTTGGACGAAGTGGCTCCATGTGCCATATGTTCGTTTTAACACAGCTATCCAGAAAACTATGCAGATTACACCGTTCGAGCTTGGCTATGGAAGACGCCCGACTACGTTGCTTGACGCCATGGCTCCGCACGTAGAATACGACGTGCTCAACGCCGACATTTAAGGATACCTTCAGCGTACGGAGGAGGCCTGCCACCTCGATCGAGTTCAAACAAACAGCCACCAGCTGGTGGATGCCGGACGCAAAAACCTTTGACCCTGACACACGAAGTACCATTCAGTTAATTGTTTGTGGGTTTGGACTCCCATCCGACGACATGGAAACAGTTAAAAGCTTCTGTGACGGTATTTATGACACGAACTGATTCAACAATGTGTTGGCCAACGTGCCTACGAGGTGATCCCTGATGATGGTTCCAGAACATCACGACGACGCACGCAGGGTGAAGCCGTCCACGTAGTTTATCGGAAGCTTACTATGCAAGGTAACGAACTATTTTTGTTGTTTGTTCGGACTGTCTTTTATTTTACCATTGTGTCGATGCACTCTTAAAGGAGGATAATGCCGTGAACCATGCGTGCGTTCTATGCTTTAGGCCTCACGTGTTATCTCCTTTGATAGGGAGAGCGTTTCGAACTAACGTCACAACCGCAGAATATCGTTGATTTAAAGTGTTGTGGAAGTAATTGGATGGTTCTAGGAACACTCGCGCCCAAGGATAAGTTTCCGCAGAGCAGACGCTGAGGTATTCGATTCGTTGACACGCGCCTGCGCACGTCACTTTATTCAATGCTGCTTCGCGCCTGTGTATTTTTGTGTTGTTAGTAGAGCACAGGTTCGCTCCAATAAACTCACTTTTCCTTCATGCGAACTCTGTCATCTTTGCCTTCGTGACAATATGCTTGAACTCAGCTACCGATAGGCATACGAACGCAATAGTTGCACACTAGATGCGGGGACATTCACTAAAACCAGCACAAGCGCGGGAAAATAAAGAGCAGCGCCCGCAAAATGCAGGCAGTCAAGGCGTTACCATCCAGTAAAAATAAACCCCCGAGATACAAGCAGGGTATTGAGTATAGGGTGCCTTGGCATACGATACTAAGTCGAGGTCATTTGAAGCCTTTTGCGCGCAACTGAACACCTCGGGCAGAAAGCAGCAAACCCGGCACGTGGCGTCATGAGTAATCTTGGTGACGGTATTTGCGACACCGTGGACCCCGAGGCCCCAAACATAAGCTGGATCCCAGCGCGGCGATGTGTTGTATGGTGAAGGGTAGAAACCACAAACGGCGGCCGTCGGAGCCCAGGTCAAGCTCCGCCAGATGGGCTCCCTGTCTGCTTACCAGGTAGGGAGCTCCAGGCCCACTTCAGCTATCAGGGTAAGGCTGACGAAGAAAGTACCCCCGTTCCCTGTTTTTTTCTATATCATATAGCATTTTCTAAACACCCAAACGTCATCGGCCCTGAAAAAGGGCCGCAGAGAAGTATCCTTTCCTTCTTTGCCTTCATCTCTCTTCCAAAGCCCGATAACTTCTCACGCGTTTTGATAATGGAAACCCTGGATAAGTCAAACCCATCACCTGCCACTCTGTCTTTCTGATTTCCAAGTTTCTGGAGGGCCTTATCGGAAAGTCGTACAAGGCTAAGAAACTCACAAGGGGAGAAGTTTTGATTGAAGTAGAAAACAAACAGCAATCTTTTCAGCTCCTCCAGCAAAGGCGCATGGTCGATGTTGGCATCAAGATAACGCCCCATCGAAGCCTCAATATCTGCCAGGACGTGATCTCTGATAGAGATCTAATGAAAGAAACTGAAGCAGATCTGCTCAATACACTTCGAGATTAGGGCGTGGTAGCAGCGAGGCGAATCACCATACGCCGAAATGATCAAATATTTCATACCAAGCACATAATCTTGACGTTTGACCGCTCAAAACTCAAGTCGGTCAACGCAGGTTTCTTGAGCTGTCTCATCCGACCCTACGTGCCGAACCCATGCCGCTGCTTCAAGTGTCAGCGGTTTGGGCACGAGAAAACCTCTTTCTGTGGTAAACTAACTTGCGCAAGATATGCAGCACATGACCACATAACCAACAATTGTACATCCGAGAGCTTCACATGTCACAATTGCTAGAGACTGCACGCTGCTAATTCTATGAGTTGTGATAAGCTCAAATTAGAAAAGAAGATCATTGCATTGAAAGTAAGCCAGAACATCACCTTCCCACAGGCGCGAAGTAGGTTTCCCTCTATTTCCCTGGGGAGATACGCCGACGCCGCTCGCCGGGAGGTGGAGCGGCGTTTGGTTTCGGCTGGGACCCAGTACCGCGAATCAGCCGTTGTCCCGCCCCCACCACCCCACCCCAGGGTGCCCCCGGGCAGCTTAAACCGCCTCCGCACCGCTCGCTCAGCCAGCAGCGGCTGTGGAGGCAAGCTCGTCTAATGAGGATGCAGCATCATCAACTGCTTCCTCTCCAACGGCCGAAAGCACACGCGATGTCCTGGCGAAGATAGAGACGGAGGAATCAGCGGCAGCTCCCACCTCCACGGCACCGCCTGCGCCATCCGAGGCGTTCCTGAAACCATCAGAGGTTGCGGGCAAGGAAAAGCGCGCCCTAAAGGGTGCGCGGTCCAAGGAGACTGACAACACAGTCACTCCGAGGACACCTGACGAGGAAATGAACGTCGGATTGTTCTTGTCTGCGGAGCAGCGCAAGGAATGCGTCCCGACGCCAAAGCCTCCGCACAAGCTAAAAAAGACGAGTCACAGCCCCAAAATACGACACATAAACATACACACTCCAGTAGCTCTGAAATAAATGATGGGAAGAGAACATATTGTTCACTAGAACAGCAGACGCCTTCTGAATACTCTTGACGATGTGTGAAGGGGGAATAAAAGAAATACGAACAACAGAGCACGCAGCCTCCGACGAATGCGGCACCGTCTGGCTGCGCTGTCAGTAAACTGCGCGCATGCGTAGTTCTTTAGGAGCGTGTGAGAGTGTGAAGTAATGTTAGGGGAAATGGTTGATAAAGAAGCGACGCCGATAATTTATTTTGTGGCGCCTTTCTAGGCTCTGTCGCCAGTGTTATCTGGTACATCCTGTTATCTGGTACATTATTGAGCGAAGCGCGCAGCAGGCTTATTGCAGCTAGAATGATGCCGTTGAACGATCATCCCGCTCAGTGGTGACGTAGCGTAAAAATACCCCTCAAAATAAACGTCCGAATGTTTTCTTGATCAAGCATTTCTCATAAATGTAGGCTACACGCTCACACGCTCTCGAAGACGTGCGCATGCATACAGTTTACTGACTTTGCTGCCAGACGGTGCAGCATGCGTAGGAGGGTGTGCGCTCCGTTGTTCGTATTTCGTTTAATCCCCCCTGTACGAAATCGTGCATGCTAATCAGCCAAGTTCATGGTGTGTTCAGGAAACATATCTGAATTCCAAGCATCCAAATTTATTAAATAGCTATATTGTATTCACGAAGAATAGGGATGGCTGCACACACTCTTCTGGAGATGTGGCAGTATTCGCCGGGAAATATTTAACATGCCACCATTTCACTCTAAACACTGTTCTTGAGGTTGTAGCAATACGCACAATATAATTTAATAGGTTGATAACGGTTTGTTCTATTTACATTCCTCCAGATCTTGCAATTTCAAGATCTCACTTTGAGGTGCTGTTCGACCAACTGCTCGAACCATACATCCTAACAGGCGAACTTAATGCGCAGAATTATCTTTGTGGCTCTTCTCGCATGGATGCCCGAGGTCGCCTGATGGAGACGTTTTTAACATCCTCTGGAGCGTGCCTTTTCAACAAGAAACAGCCTACATATCACAACATAGGACACAACACATGCTCATATCTTTACTTGGCTACTGGCTCCGCAGTTCTCTTTCCTCTTCTCGAGTGGGGCGTCGACACGGACCCATATGGTAGTGACCACTTCCCTATCTCTCTAACGTATATGGGTAAAGGCCCATGAGTCCATCTACCCAAAACAGCTTGAATGAAGCAACAGCTAACTGGAATACGTTTAAAGAGACATCCAAACTACACCACACATTCATTGGACACCTACACGTTGAAGAAGCTACCCAACTCCTCAGGGCGCATTCTCGGCGCCGCCGAAAGTCCATTCCCCACGCCTCTCGTGCCCCGCGCAACCAGAGGAGGCCGTGGTGGAATGAGGACTGTAGGTGAACGCGAGAGGCCCAGAACAAGGCGTGGGGTATCCTCCGTCGATAGCCACGTCGGGTGACATGCTTTTGTTCAAAGGGGCCAAGGCGAAAAACAAGTGTCTGCCATGAGGCAAAACGATATAGTTGGCGTTCCTTCATAACATCAATAAACTACTACACAGACACACAAAAAGTATAGATACGAATACGCAAACTCAAGGGACAACAAACACACAGCCTGCCTTTGGTCAGCACAACAATGGTCACACTCGAAAACAAGGCTTACACACTCGCACACTTCCAACACGTGTCTAGTTGAGCACACTACACAAGCACTTCTACAAAACACAAACAATTGGCCGAAAAGACTCTATAAAACATAACAATAGGTCAACATCTTCTTAAAACTCCGACGTTTCACTGCATAGGCTGAGGGCTGCTCTGAGCACGTGTAAACCCTCAGCTCCAGGCCCAGAGAACATCACATATACAATGATACATCTACACGCAGAAACACTTGAAACACTGCTACATGTATATAATAAAATATGGGTTTTGGGGCACATTCCACACTCTTGGAGGGAGGCCATGGTAGTGGCTTTTTTGAAGGAGGGAAAGGACCCTTCGTACCCCTCAAATTACCGTCCTATAGCCCTGACGAGCTGCCTGTGGAAGCTCTCCGAGAAGATCATCAATCTGAGTCTCGTGTACTTCCTTGAGTACAACGGTATTCTAGAAAGCTGCCAGGCAGGCTTAAGGGTGGAGCGATCAACGAACGATCAACTCGTTGCACTTGACTCGTAAATCAAGGATGCCTTCGTGCATAAGCAGTATTGTTTAAGTGTGTTTTTCGACCTCGAGAAGTCTTACGACACCGCTTGGCGTTATATGATCCTTCGAGATCTCAAGTCCTTCGGTATTGCTGGTTACATGTTAAACACCATTGTTAGTTACTTGTCAGAGAGAACGTTTCGAGTAAGAGTTGTTTGTGCACTCTCAAAGGTTCACGTGCAAAAAAATGGCGTGCCACAAGGCGGCGGGTTGAGCTGAACTCTCTTCATGTAAAGATAGACTCTCTTGGAAAGGCACTGCCGCCTACAACGTCTTTTTCCATACATTTAAATGATACATTTAAATCATGTAATATATCAATATGCGAACGTCAAGTACAGCTTGATGGCAAAACACTAGCCTGCTGGGCAGACAAGAATGGCTTTAAACTGAATCCTGCAAAAGGCTCTTGTGTTGTGTTCTCCATGAAGCATGGGGTCCATCCAGATAAATGCATTACTCTTAATGGCCGGTCGCTTCCTGCGAAGACGGGGCACAAATTTTTAGGTGTTTTGTTCGACCACAAACTCACATTCATTTCACACATCAAGGAACCTAAGCATAATTGTATGAAAACTATGAATATCCTTGAGCTTCTCTGCCACCAATGGTATGGGCTGACAAAGAACTCCTGCTGCGCTTGTATATTGCTTTCGTTGGGTCTCGTTTGGAGTATCGAAGTGTGGTGTATGGGTCGGCGACTAAAACAGCACTGCAAATGCTTGACCCAGTGCTACACTTGGGGCTTCGTCTCACACCGGGTGCTTTTCGCACTAGCCCTGTCGAGAGTCTATATGTCGAGTGTAAGAAGTAGAGCCTCCAGAACCAACGAACGTACATGGAATGTTCCATGCTTTTAAAATTTAACCGCTGAATGACCATCTATTTTATCCTGTCTTTAATGAGACATCCACATCTCTGCTGGTTGTAAATCGCCAATCCTTTCATTAGATATTTTCCCTTTTTGGAAATTTCGTCCTGTGTCCTGCGACCTTTCTTTTATGAACCTTGACAAAAATCGGGTACCACCAGCTGCAATATTGCAGCACTTTCTGTCTTTGCTGTTTAAATATTTATGTTCAATATTTTACAACGACGCTTCTAAAACCTCCACTATGGTGTCCTGTGCTGCTCACGGTCCGAATTTCAATGGAGCCAGAACCATGAGCGTGCACACAACAATTTTTTCAGCAAAAGCGTATGCAATTTTACTTTATGTATGACACAGTCTTCAAAATCACATTCCAAGTTACACCATCTATAGAGATTCCTTGAGCGTTGTTCGCGCACTTTCATCACACAAGCCCGCCCAAAACCACATGGGCCGCTGCAACTGCACTCAGGAACACTGTAGACATAACCGTACGATGTACAGACCTTAAGCCACACATAAGACAACACTTGCGTAGATCATGGCAAACACACTGGACTGAACAGACAAATAACAAGTTACACGTTATAAAACCACGCTTGGGACCATATACCACTGAGACACGCAATAAACACACGGAAGTCACTCTGGCTAGGTTACGGATAGGGCACACCTATTCAACACACCCGCATCTGCTCAAAGGATCTTCAAGACCCCAGTGCAGTAGATGCGGAGAGGCCCTATCCGTAGTTCACATTCTCATTCAATGCACATCACTTCACACAACGCGACGCAAACACTTCCCACCACTATACAGACTACTCGTCTCACTATACCCACCGTTTTTGTAGTACGATCCCATGTTTTCTATCATGAGTGCTTTAAAATATTTAGAAGACGTTAAATTTTTAGATTTCATTTATACTACGCATGCTCACTCCCTGGACCTCATTGTCGTTTTCTGATTTTACTTGCGTTTCTTCTGACTTATCTTAGCGTGTATGGTTTTACCTGTCATATAGAACCATTGTTTTGCGCTCTTTGGCCCAGATGGTCTTGCGCCATTAACATTAAACAGTCGTCATCATCATCCGCACGAAGCGGCAAATGATTGCAAGACCACTCCAGCAAAACAAGTACAAATGCAGAAATACAAAAAAAAGTTCAACGCTGTAGCTGTTGATTGGCAATTTTAGTAGCAAAAATTGTGCACAGTTGAGAAACAGTTTAAATGTTTTTGAATTGTTGAAAACAACTTTTAAAATTTCTGCAATCCTTCCCAAAATATTGAAGCGCAGTCAACGTTTCTATAACGTTGGTTCTAAAACATTTTTAACAGCAAAGTCTTGCTATTACTTATTAAGCATAGAAACACAAAGCAGATAGCCAGTATTACAATTTTTATGTTTTGAATACTAATAACAAAAGCATACTTTTGTACCAGAAACTGTATTAGGAGCCAGCATAGAGCTTCTGACATGGTGCTAAAAACGCTAAGAGTACTCGCCCACGTGGATTATCAAGTTATGTTTGCACTGGGCTGCAACCATGGCTAGCATGTCTTGGGCTTGTTTTCTACAGCGGTATTGGTTCAATAAAATCGGTGTCTTTGGCACTAACAAAATATTCCCAATCCTATGCATAAATGCGATGCGGGAATACACAAACTAGTAGTACCAGTACTTAAAAGCACCAGTACTTAAAATGAGTATCGGTGCAGTCCAGGAGAACCTGCATCGTTCTACTAATGCACCTCCTAGTACGTAAGGCATGATGGTATATGGGGCACGCGTAGGCACTTGGCGCTCACGGAGTAACTTCCTGATTCTGTTAATGTTTACAAAGATAAAGGGGAGAAAAATGATGTCGCGCACGGAGGTGGGGACGCCGTAGGTTTGTTCACGCGTGCTTTGCCGTTTCAGGGAGAGACAACTGCTTCCGCACTGGGGACATTTGTAGCATAATGGACAGACGCGATTCTTAGAACTGTGCTGTTTTTCTGGGTCCTCTCTAGCTAATAGTTTGCAGATGCTGACTTCTAGGGTGGTCTGCCTGTGTCCAGATTTTAGGAAGTTGGTGCATTCTGGGGGGCTTGCATTGAGAGCATGTAGTTTCACCTCCGTAGTCGTTTAGAACCCCTCGAAATGTATGCCCTTCAAAGGTGATGAGCGCCGTGGTCGAGGTACCCACAGTACCCAGCATCCTTGCGTGAAATATGCTGGTGTTGGTCGTCCTTACATTTGGTGAGCTTAATAATTCTTCGGTTTTAGTTCCAGGCCCTAAGCCATGGGCCACACCTTTCACTACGTTCGCTGTTAAGGCGACATATGTGGTGACCGATTGCCTCCTACCATTTGCAGAGCAACAATTTCTCTAAATTAGCTGGTTGCCTCTTGTTCGGAAATGCCTACAACAATTTTGTTTGAGCCAAATCTTGGTCTCCTGATGGTATTGTCCATGGTTTTGCTTACGCTTGGGCAAGCTCGCTCTGCGGCCCTTGCATGCTGCTGCGCCGTGTAACTCTTGACTTGTAGGGATTTACTGGGTCTGGTAATAATCTTGGCATCTAATGTGGGAAGGCTCAGATGTCTTCTCTTACTTACGAAGCTGAAGGGCGCTTTCTGTGGATCATTCATGTGGTTGGCTGCTTCTTTGTTTTCCTTTTCTGATTCCTGCAGTTACTTTGCATGGCTTCTGCCGTGTGCTGAGGGTGCATGCTTATGAGGGGTCGTCCCGGTATGGTCGTTCCCCGGGAATTAGGGACATCTCAGGCCGCAGCATTCTGCTGTTTCTTGCTGGTACTAAATTTCCATTTTTTCAGCCTCCCTTTCGTCCCTGTTTTGTCGTTTCCCCTTCGAGTTCTTCTACGTAAGGGCTTCTTTCCGTGCTGATCGCACCATGTCACCCAAGGGCATGTCGGCGCCGCGCTGGGCAGGCCACGCCGGGGTTGTGCTTAGCCGCTCCGCTTCTTCTCTACGTTGTAAAAATCAAGTCCGTGGTTAAATTCATGAAATAATTGCTTCTTGAAACTCCTGAGATTCTATTTAATCACATGCGATAAAAGGATGGTGTCGATGGCTGACGCTATCTGCTGATTCCGACGGATCTCGCAGAGCTACTGGAAGGCAAATCCGACGGCCAAGAAGATTGCGCCAGTAGGGAATTGTGGTGGATTTATCCATGACCAACAATTGACGTTTATTACAACAACACTCAAAAAACCTGCCTCAGCTCATTGCGAAGACTTTCGATTGCTGTTTAAACGCAGTATATAGAACACACTCTCTAAATTAGAAAATCACGGAAAGCGTCTTCATGTTTTTCTGTACAAGATAATATATTTATAGCCAGATCTCTCTGTTGCTTACTAAAATATTTAAAATACATTATTACCCCGTACTAATTCAGCGTTTCAAAAACGGGTTACAAATAGCGGGTTACAAATGCACGATAGCTGGGCCCACTGGTAATTTTTTTTACTTGAAGGTTTTCACTTGAAGACAAGAGGGAGGGGGTGGTTGCACAGGATGGCGAGTGAGAAGTTTTTAGTGTGAAGAAAAATCGTGAAGCGTAAGAGGTGGGGGATTTACACGTAACTGAGGTCAGTGGTATAAAGCCGAATTACGGGCAGCATCTAGACAAACTTCTGGGAGTATTGTAGTTGTCTTGCTGCCCATCAATGCTTGCAACCAGCAAAACTAGTTTTCAAATGCCGCTTATGCTAGTTTGAAAACCTAGAATAAAGCTCTAGCGCTTCCCAGTTTGCTCCAGGAAGAACCGCTAAGAAGTATCCTTATTCGCAAATTACGAGAAAACGTGGTTTGTATCATGCACTCTATTGACTGTGTTCTTCCTTGAAGGCCACGCATCTGCACAGAATGGAAAAGCCGTAACATCTCTTTGCGCGCTATCCTAATTGGGCCCAAGTTAAGTGAGGGCGGGAAAAGGAATTATCGCATCAAATCAACTTTCTTTTCTCTTATACATGCGCAAAAGAATTGAGCAGCCACAAACTGCTGCGTGGGGCAGCTCCTTACAACGGACCGGTAGCAACAATGATGATGACGGTTGCATTTTAATGGCGCAAGGCCAACTTGGGCAAAGAGCGCCAAAAAAAAAGATGGTTAGCTACCACATAATAAAGTCAATACTAGAAGTGAATAGCACCAGAAGTAAAAACAAATGAAGACAATGAGGATGGCTGGTGTAGAGGGCCAGGTTGTGATTATGCATGATACGATATGAGATTCAGAAATTTAACGTCTGATAGATAATTAAAAACATGTTTGATAGTAAACATTGGTTCATCGCCTAAGAAGTGCGATGGGTGGAGTGGAATTTGTTGTCTGTAGATTTCTGGAAAGTGTTTGCGTCGTGTGGTGTGAAGTGCCTTGCATGTTATTAGTATGTGCACTACGGATAGGGCCTCTCCGCACCTGCCGCACTGGGGTCTAGGAGATCCCGTCAGCAGATACGAGGGAGTTGCATGCGTGTGCCCCATCCGTAGCCTAGCCAAAGCGACTTCTGTGTTTCTGTTGTGTGAGTCAGCTGTGTACCGTCCCAAGTGTGGCTTTATTATATGTAGTTTGTTGTCTGTCTGTTCGTTCCAGTGTGTTTGCCATGTTCTGCGCAGATGTTGTCTTATGTGTGGCTTGAGGTCTGTATATGGTACGCTTGTTATGTCTACAGTGTTCCTGAGTGCAGCAGCACCGGCCCTCTCGTCTGCCAACTCGTTCCCAGCGATCCCAGCGTGTCCTGGGACCCAGCAGAGGAGCAGCCGATGCTTCTCCGCATACACCGACATGATAGTGTTGAATACAAGTTTAACTATGTGGTTTTTGGGGGGTGTATGCGATGACAATGCGCGAACAACACTCAAAGAATCTGTGTAGATGATAGAATTGGGAATTTGATTTTCAAGGATATGTCGTACAATCAGTAAACATCCGTACGCTTCTGCTGAAAAAAATTGTTGTGTGCACGCTCATGGTTCTGGCAGCATTGAAATTCGGACCATGAGCAGCGCACGACACCATAGTGGAGGTTTTAGAAGCGTCACTGTAGAATTCAGTACGTGGGTATTTGAACTGCAAAGAAAGAAAGTGCTGCAGTATTGCACTACGCGGTACCCGATTTTTGTCAAGCTTTATAAAATAAAGGTCACAGGACACAGGGCGAACTTGCCAAGGCGGTAAAACGTTTAAAGAGGATGATCTGTACACGTCTAAAAACGAAGCACTCAGATCCGAGGCTCGCTCTCTCGCTCGAAGTGAAAAAGGCGGAGTAACGGACGGGCGATTTACAAACAGCACAGATGTGGATGTATCATTAAGGACAGGATAAAAAGGATGATTATTCAGCGATGAAATTTTAAAACATAAAGTAAGTCCATGTACGTTCGCTGGTTCTCAAGGCTCCACTTATCACATTCAACATACAGACTCTCGACAGGGCTAGTGCGAAAAGCACCCGACGCAAGCCGTAGCCCCAAGTGTAGTACTGGGTCAAGCATTCGCAATGCTGTTTTACTCACCGACCCATATACCACACTGCCATAGTCCGAACGAGACCCAACCAAAGCAGTATAGAGCCGTAGTAGGAGTTCTTTGTCGGAACCATACGAAGTGTGGGAGAGAACCTTCAGGATATTCATTGTTTTAAGACATTTATGTTTAAGTTTCTTGCTGTGTGGACTGAATGTGAGTTTCTGGTCAAACACAACCCCTAAAAACTTGTGCTCCTTGTTCACAGGAAGCGACACGCCATTAAGGGTAATGTCTGGGTCTGGAAGGATCCCGCGCTTCCTAGAGAACACAACGCAGGAGCTTTTTGCAGGATTCAATTTAAAACCATTTTTGTCTGCCCAGCTGGCAAGTTTCTTGACGCCGAGTTGGACTTGACGTTCGCATATTCACATATTACAAGATTTAAACGATATCTGCACGTCATCTACATACATAGAGTAAGAAATTGTAGGCGGCAGTGCCTTCCCAAGGGAGTTCATCTTTACTATGAAGAGAGTGCAGCTTAGAACTCCACCTTGCGGCACGTCATTTTCCTGCACGTGTACCTTTGACAGTGCAGAACCAACTCTGACTCGAAAGGTTCTCTCTGACAAATAACTAATAACGGTATTTAACATATTACCAGAGACACCGAACGACTTAAGGTCAGTAAGTATGCCATAACGCCATGCGGTGCCATAGGCCTTCTCTATGTCAAAAAACACCGTAAGACAGAATTGTTTGTGAATAAAGGCATCCTTAATGTATGACTCTAGTGCCACAAGTTGATCGTTTGTGGATCTCCCTGCCCTGAAGCCTGCCTGGCAGGTCTCAAGGAGACCGTTGTACTCCAAAAAGTACACAAGCCTCGGGGTTTATCATCTTCTCGAGAAGCTTGCACAGGCAGCTGGTCAGGGCAATGGGTCGATAGCTAGCGGGAGAAGAAGGATCCTTTCCTTCTTTCAAAAATGCTACAACTATGGCATCCCTCCAATACTTTGGAATGTGCCCCGAAAGCCATATCTTGTTGAAAAGGTGAAGAAGTGTTACAAGAGTGTCTGTGTGTAAGTTCTGTATCATTGTATATGTAATGTTGTCTGGGCCTGGAGCTGAGGGTTTACACGTGCTCAGAGCAGCCCTCACCTAATGTAGTGAAAACAGGGAGTTGTAAGAAGTCTGTGATTTGTTGTTGTCGTGTAGGGACTTTTTTTCACAAGAGGCTTTATACTTCAGGAAAGTGTTCGTGTAGTGTGCTGAACTGGACTCGTGTTGGAAGTGTTGTGCGAGTGTGTCAGCCTGATCTTCCAGTGTGTCCCCTGTTGTACTGACCAGGGGCAGGCTGTGTGTATGTTGTCCTTTGAGTTTGCGTATACGTGTCCATACCTTGCGTGTGTCTGTGTATGAGTTTATAGATGTTATGAATGAGCGCCAACTCTCTCGTTTTGCCTCACGGCGCACACGTTTTCCTAACGCCTTGGCCCGTTTGAACAAAATGAGGTTACCCGACGTGGGGTACCGACGAAGGACACCCCACGCCTTGTTCTGGGCCTCTCGCGCCCGCCTACAGTCCTCATTCCACCACGGCCTCCGCTGGTTGCGCGGGGCACCAGAGGCGTGGGGAATGGACTTTTCGGCGGCGTCGAGGATGTGCGCCGTGAGGAGTTGTGCGGCTTCATCTACGTGTAGGTGTGCTATGGATGTGTGGTGTAGTTTCGATGACTCTGTAAATGTGTTCCAGTTAGCTCGTGCTTCATTGAACCTATTATGGGAAGATTAACTGCTTGGGCCTTTACCTATATATCTAAGTGAGGTGGGGAAGTGGTCACTACCATATGGGTCAGTTCCCACACCCCACTCGAGAAGAGGAAAGAGAACTGCGGAGTCAATAGCCAAGTCAAGACATGAGTATGTGTTGTGTCCTATGTTATGATATGTAGGCTGTTTATTGTTGAAAAGACATGCTCCAGAAGATGCCAGGAATTTCTCGATCACGCGACCTCGGGAATCCGTTCTGGAAGAGCCCCAAAGAGAGTTGTGAGCATTAAGGTCGCCTGTAAGGATGAATGGTTCGGGCAGCTGGTCAACCAGCGCCTCGAAGTCGGAGCTCTTAAGTGCAACATCAGGAGGAATGTATATGGAGCATACCGTTATCAACCTATTAAATATTATTAAGCGTATTGCTACAGCCTCAAGGACGGTGTTCAAGGTGACAGGGTGGCATGCTAAGGATTTGCGGGTGATTATGGCAACACCGCCAGAAGAGTGTGTGCAGCCATCCCTGTCTTTCCTGTATACCATGTAACTATTCAAGAAATTTGTGTGTTTGGAATTCACATGTGTTTCCTGGACACACATTAAACTTGGCTTATTAGCATGCAGTAGTTCGTATACATCG
This sequence comes from Haemaphysalis longicornis, assembly GCA_013339765.2. NCBI lineage: Eukaryota > Metazoa > Arthropoda > Arachnida > Ixodida > Ixodidae > Haemaphysalis > Haemaphysalis longicornis. The sequence continues at coordinate 130,148,553 of CM023452.1, read as the reverse complement.
TCAAGATTTTTAAGAAGGCCTCTACAGTTCCATTGAATTATGTTTTCTCTTCCCATTATTTAGCGTGAGAGCTACTGGAGTGTGTGTGTTTGTTTATGTGTCGTCTTTCAGGGCTATGACTCTCGTCTTTTTTGGCTTGTCGGGAGGCTTTGGCGTCGGGACGCGTTGCTTGCGCTGCGTTGCAGGCAGGAACGGCCCGACATCCCGTCAGCGCCGTGGGTTCGGGATGTAAGCCCGGACTGAACAACGAATGTAACCTGCGTTGATGAATTCAGGAAGGGTCGCCTTGTCGAAGGTTAGGGGTAGGTGCTTTGTCGGTATTTGTTTATCGTCTCTGCGGATGGTTATGCGCCTGACCGCTGTTACGCCCTGACTACGAAGGCCCTCCAGCAGGTCAGCTTCAGATTCATTGATTAGGTCATATTCGGAAATCACGCCCTGGGAGCTGTTTAGGCTGCGGTGGGGCGTGACTCGGATGGCCAGATCGGCGATGCGGGTTTGTGCAAGTAGTTTATCAGCCTGATTCTGGCTACTGACTTCAACAAGGATTTCACCGGTTCTTTGTTTTTTGGCTTTATATAATTCGCCGATGACACCTTCAAGAAATTTGGAGACGAGAAATCTGACTTTGAAGCAAGAGGGTTCAACTGGTCAACTGATTCTATTACTAAGAAGCGAGGGTAGTTGTTCGGTTTCGAAATACTCAAGTTGGGAAGTGGTGGGAACGAAACTTCGGTGCGGCCTTTTTTTGGGGGCCGATCACGTTTGGGGGGGGTTCGGAAAATGCCATATGATACATTGGAAAGCAGGGAGACGGGGGTACTTTCTTCTTTGACCTTACCCTGGTAGCCAAAGAGGTCCCGGAGCTCCCTGCCTTGTGAACAGACAGGGAGCCCATCCGCCGGAGCTTGACCTGGGCTCCGACGGCCACCGTTCGTGGTTTCTAACCCTCCACCTATAAACACATCGCCACGGTTGGATCCAGCTTATGTTTGGGGGCTCGGGGTCCGCGGTATCGCCAGTACCGTCACCAAGATTGCTCAAGGTGCCCCGTGCGGGGCCGGCAGCAACAATTGCAAACATCATGACGCTTTTAGCAATATAAAGGCTCGTTCTTATTCCTGCCATTGCAATTCTGTCCATTCTTTTGCACATTTTTTGGACATAACTTTAAAAGTTGAATTACAAAAAATGCTCAAATAACACTTTCATATTCACTATATAAATAGATTAGGGACCATGCAGTAGTTATGGTGCAGGCGCAACCTCATTTTCGAAAAAATTGCAATTTATTCAGTAAAACGTATTCACTCATAAATCATGAAGGCTGCTATTAAATCACCGTCAATTCTTTCCTGTGAAACACTGGTGTTCTGTCAATTACAATGCTTTTTTTATGGAATACAACTGTTTGCGTTAAGCCGCTGCAGGGAAACACACTCTGAAAACAGTGGTTCAAATTACATTTGGAGAGATATCTAAAGGCATCATATAAACTTTACAACGAACAGAGCAAAAACGGCTATTATTGAAATTTGCTTACCATTGTTAAGGTGTTTGTGTCACCCTCTTGCAGTAGTAATATTGCTCTGTCTACTTGTTCGCCTACGAGAAATGTTCCATGTTCCACTATACAAAACTTGTTGTGAGGAGGCGCGTTTAAGAGCCAGGAGCCGGACGGAGAAGTGTAGACAACGAAGCGCTCGTGCTGGGGGCGCTCCGAGAGAAAAAAGAGCACGCCGGGAAGGAGGAGAAAGAAGAGGAACTGGAGGCGGAACGGAGGTAGCAAGTTGAAGGCAGGAGGAACGCGGCTCTCGGCGAGTTCTCTGCTGGACGCGAACGCCCAGGAGACTCACAGCCGAGCCACATTTCCCTCCTGGCCTTGTGGACTTGCAGCGCACGGGCAACAGCGCCGTGTCATCATTTGAGAGTGAAGAAGAAGACGGTGGTGGCACGAACGAGCAGGAAGAACGAGGTTCGGGGAGCGACCTGCCGGGCGCTAACGTTCGGGGAACTCCGCTTCGAGCCGCACCTTCCCCGTTGACTACCAGAAACTTTTAACCGAAGCCGACGTGTCTTCTATCGGCCGGAGCACCGATCTCAACAGGAACACCGCAGCAGCGCACCGAGCCCTGCGCACCGGGACGGCTCACCGGCAGAGACCAACACGTGAGCGCGAACTATTTTGGGGCGCGAACCTTGTTGCGTAGGACATTCACTGTCGTGTCTTCTTAGGTTAATGTTGATTATCTTTTTCGTCAGTTATTTGTCCCGTAAATACACGTTGTCCTTGTCCGCAGTCAACAGCCTCGCTTCTTCTCCGCTGGGTAAACTTTATCCTCCTCATCCACACAACAACCCGCATCACAAAAATGGCTTCCACGGCAGGACTCTCTGAATATTTTACAGAGAGTTGAGGAGGTTGTACTTTTGGTGGAGAGGAGAGTATTTGGCAGCCGACATGGAATTAGAAAATTTGCTCAAGATCGGCAAAGGGCTAGGACTGGCGGGTGCTGAGCTGAGGAAATGGTTGGACAGAGAGGCAGACGCTGCTCGTGAAAGAAGGGCACACGCGAGAGATGCAGAAGTGCGACGGCTTCAACTTGAACTGGCCGATCTAGACCGCAAGATTAAGCTTGTGAAGAATGAATCGCAGATCTCGATTGCTGAGTTAGACCTTGAAATATTAGGCACAAACAGTCGTCACGGAGAAAACGGATGCAGACGAGAGGGCATTGACCTCCAGGCTCGTGAGGGAAAAGTAACGCGGGTCGCAGCCTGCGACGAGGCCACGCGCAAAGAAGACGAAGAAAAGGAGTTTGAACGGCCGGGCGCGCCGTTCAAACTCCGTTGTATATATATCATTGTTAATGGAAACTTTCTATCTGCAACAACAGGAAAGGGGATAACTTCCACACGTTCTGACTCACTGAAAGGGACCCGCACGTGAATGAATAGCCCTTGTAGATATTCATCGTGACTCGTTAATCAGGTACTCGCTTCCAACTAATATTTTGCGAAGCTTTTCAATTATTTGTTGCTTTATGGTACACGGGACCGTATTATTCTCAAAATACAATAAATTCACGTGCAATTTCGAACACTTACTGGAACTGATTGATGAATTAAACTACTCCGTAGCTTATTGTTGCAAAACAGCAATTTCACAAAACACATTTAGAATTAGTGCTGTAGTTTAATGAGAATGTGTAGCCAACGCGTTGATTAGCACGAAAATATAACGAGAAAATGGCGAAACAGTTAAAGTTTAATGCGAAATATTTTGTAATCTTTAAAACTAACTTTTGAATATATATAAACTTTTTGACGTTCAAAAAATGCGGCAATTGCGAGCATATGTTTTATTTTAAAGTAATTATAGTACAAAATTCTAGCTGTTTATTATTAACCCCCCAGAAAAACTTCTACAATATTTTTTGTTTAAAATGTTCGAGAATTACTCAAAGCAGGACACATGTAGCAATACCAGATACGCGATGCAATGCTGTAAAGTTTTTAACATTGCTAATAATCGAACAGTACTCGCCACAATGTGGTTATGATAGTTTGATTGCACTATGGCTTTAATGGCGCTGGCATCATTAGCACTTAATTTATATGCGTATCGGTTCATTAAAGTCTGTCACTCAAAAGCCATAAATAAAATATTTAGTATCCTATACCGAAATGCGTTGACAATACCCAACAAACTACCAATACTGCAAGTCAGGCACGTACCCAGGACTTTTTTTCGGGGGGGGGGGGGGGGGGACTGGTTAACCCAAGGTAACTCTTCAATGAAAATTTGGGGAGAGGGCGAGGGTACCTGCCGTTGTTACGACAAGCCCGATGAAGACCCAGCGTTTACCATAAAGGCGAGTATACCTGCATAAAGAAATGAAATTAAGTGTACCGCCTTTGTGTGGAGGCGAAACGCGAAAACATTCGTATGTTCGAAGTTGCGGCGCACGTTAAAAATCCCTACGCGAAGTTTGCAAAATCCTAAAATATCAGCACTAATGAAACATTTACAGGAATAAATACGCGTACTGCACAGTAGCTATGCATTCCCTGTGCTAATCTTAAGGCATATTTCCGGACCATCCCACACGTTATACGCAATCGAAATCGGCAGAAACGGAAGAGCATGTAGGCACTCGAGAGTTCACATCTCCGTGGCAAACCTCGTGCCCTTCCATATTTTTCGCCAAACAAATCCTGTGGGTAATTGTTATGCAGGAAGGAAGCGAAATGCTAGGTTAATCGGGATGTCATACGCCTAATTTGGTGTGTTATTATCCTAAACACTCCAAGAGTTCGACGTTTAACGGTCTGCTATTCAAAGCGCCAACGATTCAGGCCTCGGAAATTGCAGTATCGAGACACACTGGACTGCAGTAATTGTACAGAAAAAACGATGGCAAGCGCCAGCGCGTCAGCGCTTACCTTGGAAGTTTTGTAAAAAACCTTGTTATTTCCAGGGATGCGTCTTGTCGCTTCTTCGGCGTCAAAGCGTAGCTTGTCCTGCTGTCATTGCCCGTAGCAGCGCTCAGGATGCAAGGCGGGAATGAGCTTCATCGATTGCAGGCGAACCGGATAAAGGGGCTGCAGGGAATTGCAAGTGGCAGGCCGGCAGCAGAGCACAAAGCCAGTGTACAGCTGTGCTGGCTTCCGTGTAAACAGAGCAAACAAACCTTGCCCTTTTTTTTAGATCCCACGTTGACCACCAAATAAGGCATATTTTTTCTAAATGAACCTAATCCACAAACGAAAACTAAGTCAGATAAAACTGCACTGCCAAGAAAATCGCGGCAACAATCCACTAAAAATGTGGCAAATAAATAGTTGAGACAATTCCCTGCCAAGGGGTACGCAGATCTTACTTTGTATACAAAATGAACCAGACCCTGCTTTGGCACGGATCAAAATCAGGCAAAATCATTTCCCCAATGTGATTTCGCATTTCGTGTGTGTGACTGTTCGGGCTGTTTTCGCATCATTTCTTTTTGCTTTTGAGAGCTGGCCTATGAGTTCAGAGAGCGATGAGGAGATCGGCAAATTATCTGCCGCCACACGTTTGCGATAACGTGAACGGAAGTGAACGAACTGGAACTGAAGCATGTGATACTATCATTTTATCTCGTCTCAATTATCCTTACGGAGAAAATCTCCTTATCATTATTGTGATTACGCCCATATATCCCGTTTACTTATCTAAGAAATAACCTGCCGCTTACAAGCCATGGCAATCCACGGAAGTTGATGTGAGCAGTCTTCTTGTGAAGCGTTTTAGAAATTTATGGCAAGGCAATGAAGGCCTTCATGAGGATCTTCAGGCGTGCCCAAAAAATTACCCTGCGGAACCATTCCAAAAGAGCTGCTAATGCTGCCAAAATGACTCACCGGCTCTTCTTGTGCAGTTTTACTGTTTTTGAAAATCTGTTGCATGTTTATTGCCTTTTTTGCTTAATACTCTATCATACCATTCTTAAAATTATATTTAAATAAAGTTTTTGAGAATGTCCGACCAACTTGTCTGTTTCAACTGAGTACGAGCCAAATCCGAACTTATCCTAATATTGCTGAAATTCTCCGCATAACTCTTATTACTTGTTGCTACAGATTTCCCCTAGCTGATATGTAAAACATGTCATTTAATAGTTTTGACAGCACTGCGTTTAGGTCCGGTTCCAAGCTTTCGTTTTTTTTCCTCAAATTCTCCTTAGGTGGATTTGGCTTATTTAAAAGAAGCGCCTCAAATAGCTAACTACCACACGATTCACACGGCGGCGCTTTAGAATGTGTGCGAGGAGAGAAGACAGGCGGCGCGGGGAAGCGGGGTACGGTCCAAGAAATTTTGGGGGAGAAGGAGAGGGGGCGGGCCCTTCGGACCATCCCTCTGGGTGCGTCCCTGCCCCCGTTCGATAATGGGGATTGAGAGGCAGACATAAAGTAAGAATATTGACAATGTACCAGAATTCAGTCACATACTTCATTGGGTGCTAGAAAACAAAAGGAACGCTCGCAGTCGGAGCTTCTCACTGCAAGATGGCGAACGCGAGCTCCCACATTTGCTGCAGGTGGCCAAAGGTACACAGAGTTGCTATGAAGGAATGAATGCAACGTACATGCACCATGAGGCATCAGAAAACGCATTGATGCTTTTTGCCATGAGACACCAACTCTGAAGTTTTCAGGCGCATGAAACCAGGACAGCAGCAAATAACATGCTAAAGGCAAGCACCGTAACTGCTGTAGAAGGATCTGTGCCGCCAGGTCTGTGAAAGTGAAGTTTCACATCAGAGCTCCGCTGTTGTGATTATTGACAAATACTGATACGTTTGAAATGCCAAGTATTCGAAAATGGGCGGCCTTTTCCTTACCACGCAATTCGCCCATACGAAACGTTTCACCCTTCTGACACGCGAACCCGCGGATATCGGCGGCGAATCTTTCAAAGAGTACGGGCACAAACAATTAGAACGTCAAAACAGCTTATATATAGACGCTAGAGCAAGCAAGCCAATTATGTACACTTGGAAGCACGATATCGGAATGCATTGCTTCCTAATGCTTCCATCCAGTTTTGAAATGGTAGCAATGTGCATAAGATTTGCGACTCCCATTCTGACAGAAAACGCTCCGAGGGAGGAAGAACTTTCGGCGTGGGTGTGCTGAGCAGTCCATCCATGAGTCGTTACATTAAAAGAAAACAGCGCGGTATCACTTCAGACGTTTGTCTAAATCGTTTTCCAAATGAACACGCCACAGTGCACCATTACAGCAGGGCCATGACATCGTATTCTCGAAGCAACATGCAATCGCGAGCTAGAACAGGAGCTCAGTACTAGTGGCTCTCGCACTCACTCGCACTCACAATAACTAGCCCGAAACGGTGAGCAGCATCACTCACTGCTCACTGTTGAGTGGTGGTGGTTAGTGGTGTGACTAAACTCATGAGTGAGCCTGCAGACTTATGCCACGCGGTTTTGCACCATCTTAAATGAGCCCTGACTGAAGACGTCTCATGCATTCTCACGAGGGGTCTCATTAACCCCGTCTCATGACGACTTTCCTTCTGCAAATCTTACGAGAGGTCATATTTCCGCAGTCTCATGAGGACTAAGACTCTCGGTGTCTCACATTAGGGTTCATACAGCCAGTAACCAGAAAAATAAGAGTAATGTGCGCTCAAGCTCATGATGCCACAGTAGTTACCAGCTCACTCACACAGAAACGCACGCGGAACTTCGGCAAAAAAAATAACAGCCCATGAGTGGGTCTGCCGACTTGCCCTTGACTCTGAAGCAAGCAGAACACGTTTTGAGCCGCGCCAATGTTCATTATGTCCGGGCACTCACTGTACTCGCCAATTGTTCCTATTGTGTCGTCGCTTGTGAAACCCTATTCCAGACAATCAAGTGCAATAAAGCGTTGAAATCTCAAAGGCGCACTTTATCGTGAGGCGGGCGCGCACGCAATAAAGTTTTCGCCATCAGGCAATCCCTAGGAGCGTTCTTTGCACTGTCACAGATGACAGATCACTTTCGCGGCCTGTGACAGAACGTAGCGCATCTAAACAGCAAACAACTTATTCTCTATGAAGCGCAGTACTACAGAGAGAAGAGGTCAAATGCAGACGTCTCTCGCCATTTTCTCTCCCGCCCGGGGGACCTTCAGTAATCTTGGTAACGGTATTAGCGACACCGTGGACCCCGACCCCCCATACTGACGCTGTAATGTACCGTGTCTAGGAGTGGTAAGGCGAAGGCGAGAAACCACAAACTGTGTCCGTCGGAGCCCAGGTCAATCTCCGGCGGAAGGGCTCCCTGTCTGTTTACCAGGCACGGACCTCCGAGACCTCTCTCTGCGTCAGGGTAAATCGAGCGAAGGAAGTGCCCCCGTCCTCTGTTTTTTTCAATATTGCAGGCTTTTTTTTCTTTATCCCCACAATCGAATGATCAGCCCCCTAAAAATGGCCCACCGAAGTTCTTGCTAAAAGTAAATCCGAACATTTCCACAAGTTTCCACAAGAAACCAATCCTGCTGCAAAGAAGTGTTTTGGCTAAATGCTTTGGGTCTGTTGTTGGTTCCGACTATGATGCTAAGAAAGTCGCATCAGGTATTGTACTGGTCGAAGTAAAAAGGAAAAATCAGAATGAGAACCTACTGAAACAGGCGACCTTGGCCGACTTCACTCCCTCTGACACCACACCGAACCCTCAACTCCTTGCAAAGAGCCGTATCAGAGAAAGAACTACAGTGTCAGACGGAGGCAGATTTTCTTGATGCGCTCCAACGTCAAGGTATAACTTCAGTGAAAGAAATCGTAATCCAGAGAGTAAATCAAAAATCTCCGACAAAGCATCTTATCCTAACGTTTGGTCGCACAACGCCACCAGAAAAGGTCAGAGTGGGTTTTCTTAGCTGAAACATACGACCGTATGTCCAAATCCGAGGTGCTGCTTTAAGTGCTGACGATACGGCCATGGAACCCAAACATGCAGAGGAAAGTTGGCCTGTGCCAAATGTGCTTAAACGGGTCACTCCTCATAAGATTGTTAAAGCACCACTATGAACGGCCCGAATTGTAGTGAAAAGCACGCTGCTTATTCGCGTGCATGTACAGAATTCAAGGCCGAAAAGGAAATATTCCATGTAAAAGTAAATGAAAACATCACTTATCGCAGGCTCGCAAAAAGCACAACCTGCTTTCGGCCACATACTACGCAGACGCTGACCGCCGGGGGTTGGGGCGGTGTTTGGCCAGCACGGCAAAACAGTGCAGCGTGGTTGCTAACGCATTGCTGCCCGAACCCCCTGTTGAGCCTGCTGCCTTTGCAACACCTGTGGAGGCTGCGGGGGCCCTCTCTTGCCGGACTGCCTTCGCTAGTCTGGAGTGGCCAGGAATCGCCCAGTGTGGCGACTCCAGCAAATGTGGCCATTCTGATTGCCGCTGGGACCACTTCCGCTGTCACTGTTCCCTCTCCATCAGTACTAGGGGCACCTGAGGGCACGGAGGAGATGGACACGGCAGGGCTCAGAGCACCGCCCATCCAAGCCCCACCGCCTGCCCCACCCAAACCTCTAATGGCTGGAACCAAAGGCACCTGAAAGGGTGCCTTTGGTTCTAGCTGCTAGCCACTCCCCCCAAACATCTGATGAGAAAGTGGATGTCGGACCGTTTCTGTCTGTATCGGTGCACAAGGAACGGGCTGCGGCGTCCAAACCAATGGAAAAGTCAAAAAACCCGCTCCCCGAATACAAGCCCCGATAGAAAAAAAAGAACTCACCCACACACATTCAAGTAGCTCTAAAATGTACATAATGGGAAGGAAAATATCCAATGCAACTGTAGAGGTCTCCTTAAAAATCTTGATGATGTCTACGAAATATTCATTCCAATCAGCCAGGTGTGATGTGTCTATGAGAAACACATTTAAACTCCAAACGCACAAATCTTTTGAATAGTTACATGGTATTTATGAAAGGCAGAGATGGTGGTGGGACATCTTCGGGTGGTGTGGCGATTATTACACGAACATCATTGGCATGCCCCCCTATACAATTACAGACTACCCTTGGGGCCATTCCATTAGAACCATAATTTTCATTTGGCTAATACCAGTGTGCTCCATCTACATCCCTCTTGATTTCCAGCTTTGAAGTATCGAGTTCGAGGGCCTTGTAGATCAGCTACCAGAACCTCTCATTCTTATAGGCGACCTCAGTACACACAACACTCTTTGGAGCTTTCTCCGCACAGATGCCTGAGGTCGCCGAATCGAAAAATTTCTAATATCTTCAGGAGCATGCCCATTTAAAAAACAATCCTGCATACCATATATACGACTGAACACTTATTCAAACCTTGACTGCCAGTGGCTCTGCAGTACTCCTTCTATCGCTTGAGTCGAATGTTGGCACTAACCCATATGGCAGAGAACACTTCCATACCACAGTAACATACATAGATAAATTCCCATAACAGTTCACCTTCTCATTATAAGTTTATAGAAGCAAGAGCAAACTGGAACACATTCACAGAGGCATCTCAATGGCACTACATATACATAACACACTTACCTGTGAAGGCAACCCAGCTCGCCACGCCGCACATTCTCGCCGCCGTCGAAAATCTAATTCCCCAGGCCTCAGTGGACGCGCGCCAACTTAGAAGTCCGTGTTGAAATGATGACTGAAGGCGTGAACGGGAGGCCCAGAACAAGGCGTGGGGCATCCTCGGTAGATACCCCACAATTTTAACCTTATTTCTTCCGAACGAGCAAAGGCATTAGGTAATCCTGTGTGCCGTAAGGCAAAAAAGGAGAGCTGGTGCGCTTTTCTCACATCCATAAATTCATACACAGACACTCACAAGGTACGAACCCGAATACGCAAACAAAAAGGACAACACACACGTAGCCTGCCCCTGGTTAGCCCGAGGGCGGACACACTGGGAGATCAGGCTAACACATTTGCGCAACACTTCTGACACATGTGTAGCTCTGCACACTACACAAACACTTTCATGCAACAAAAAACATCTGTCGAGAAGTAGCCTATGCATGACAAGAACAAGTCAAAGTCTGCATATGACTCTGAGTTTACAATCCATGAGCTGAAGATTGCTCTTGCCACTTGTAAGGCTTCAGCTCCAGGTGCAGACCACGTTACATAAACTATGACCCAACACGTACACGCAGACACTCTTGAGACACTCATGCACTTATACAACCAAATATGGCTATCAGGGCACCTTTCCTTGACCTTGGAGGGAGGATATAGTTGTGGCTGTTCTGAAAGAAGGGAAGGACTATTCTTCTCCCGCAAGCTAAAGACCGATATCCCTAACGAGTCCCCTGTGCAATCTCTTCGAGAAGATGATTACCCGGGGGCTCATTTACTTTCTTGAGTACAATCGTCGTCTCGAAAGCTGCCAGGCAGGATTCTGGGCCGGGCGATCCACAAACGATCATCTTGTTGCTGTAGAAGAATATATTAAATATGCCTTTATACACAAACGGTACTGGATGACTGTATTTTTTGACATCGAGAAAGCGTATGATAGGGCATGTCTTTGCGGCATCTTTAAAGACTTGATATCCTATGGTGTAACCGGTAGTATGTTGAAAACTCTTGATAGTCTTGCCCAAATGAACATTTGTGTCAGAGTCGGGTCAGCACTGTCAAGAGTGGATATTCGAGAAAGCGGCGTGCCTCAAAGCGGAGTTTTTAGCTGCACGCTGTTTATCGTGCAGTTAAATTCGCTTTGGAAAGCATTGCCTCCATCGATCTCGTCTTTAGTGTATGTGGATGACGTACAAATATCTTTTAAATCTTGTGACCTATCCATATCTGAACGTCAAGTCCATCTTGGGTTAAAGAAACTTTCTCGCTGATCAGACGAAAACGGTTTCGAACTTAATCCCACAAAAAGTACATGTGTTGTATTCTCAAGGAGAGGCGGAGTAAGGCCCGATCTTGATATAAATCTCAATGGTGACCCAATTCCTGTTAAAAAGGAATACAAGTTTTTGATGTGGTGATGGATGAAAAACTCGCATTCATCCCTCACACCAAAGAACTCAAACAAAATTGTCTAAGAACCTTGAATATTTTTAAAGTCCAATCTCACCAATCATAAGTTGCAGATAAACAACTGCTGCTGTGCCATTACACCGCTTTGGTAGGGTCTCATTTGGATTACGGAAGTGTTATCTAAGGGTCCGCAACAAAAACTGCGCTAAAAATGCTTGACCCAGTGCTCCACTTGGGACTTCGCCTCTCCTGTGGTGCTTTCCGTACAATACCTGTCCAAAGCCTGTATGTGGAATATGGGAAAAGGTGCCTGGAGTACCAGGGAATTTATGTTGATCTTTTGTATGCTTGTAACATATTATAAATCGACAATGATCCCTTTAAACCTGTTTTTATGGATACATCCGTGTCACAGCTCTTTTTAAATTGCCCATTCGTTCCTGTTTCCTTCTCAGAAAGTGTGAGAAAGGAGGCGGCCTTTACTTAATGTCTCCTTTTTAAACATCTTGAACTCATCTTGCATTGATTTTATAGCACCATTTTATTGTATTTATTTATTTTATTTATTTACACAATACTGACAATCCCCAAGGTGGATTATTACATGAGCGAGCATATAGATTCAAAGTTACAGAAAAGATGCGCAACTTGCGCAGGCAAATCACCAGGATTATTGCAGTACTACACTGCACATTCACAGTAGGCACAATCAAAATAATACAGTAAAAATAAAAAGTATGCATACTCAAGCAATGCACACACCAAGATGCATACAAGCATCACATTACGTAGATTCGAAGGTATTCAGGCAATTCACGTAGTAATGATGCACACTAGTGTATACGGTAAGTATGAACACCATGCATCAAGATACACAACCTAGTACACATTTTTCAGCAAGTTCCGAAAATTTTTCAATAGTTGGTTGTTGAGTAATAACAGGGCCTAATGGTGCGTGGAAAAAAAGAATAGCTGTAAGTGTTGTTATTAAATGAATACACTTCGAATTCCCAAGAATGGCGTTGCCTTGGTGGTCTAACGTCGCGAAAGGCCAAGAAGAAATCAGGGTTTATTTTCAATGATTTGTGGAATATTTGATATAGAAACTTTAGTCGAATGAGATTTGCACGGCTGGAAAGGGTGGGTAGCCCTGCCCGACGTAGTACTTCAGTTGGCGAGTCAGTGCGCCCATATCTGTTGTAGATAAAGCGCACTGCTTTGCGTTGAACCCTCTCCAGAGTTGTAATGTTAGACGTGGTGTGAGGGAACCAGACAACATTTGCATATTCCAAGAGAGGCCGTGTGAACGTGACGTATGCGAGAAGTTAGGTTTAGTGGGTGGAAAAATAAAGTGACCTTTTGATAAAAAAATAATTTTTTAATGCTTTCTTTGTGATGTAGCAGACATGGTCCGTCCATCCAAGATCGGAAGTTATCGTCACGCCTAGGTATTTATAGTGGTTTACACTTTGAATTTCCATATTGTTAAAATTGTACGAGAAATTTAATTTGACAGCTTTCTTAGTAATGGACATGCACACTGTTTTGTCGATGTTGATCTTCATTTGCCAGTCGTCGCACCACTGAGCTATCTTTTTAACGAGTTATTTAGTTTTAACTGGTCTTCACGGTGCTTTACTTGGTTATAGAGAATGAAGTCGTCTGCAAAGAGCCTTATTGGAACGTCGACTTGGTAAGCTAAGTCGTTGACGCACCTTCGTCGTGTGTCGTGGGACTCGTCTTTAATGCAACTCGATAACAATAGGGTACCAAGTCATGCGACTCTGCAGCACAGTCTGTGACTGCAGGAGACGTACCAGTGTACAGGAAATTTTACAGCGACACATCCAAAACTTCCTCCGCCTTGTCAGAGGCTGCAGACGGACACAATTTTAGTAATTCTCTGGCAATGAATGTCTCTTGTAGCATGTTCACAGCAGAGGCTTATGAAATCTTTCTCGCTGTAAATCACACTGTCAATGTGACATTCCACTATCTGTCAGTTGCACTGATTCACTAAGCGCCGTACGGGCGTTATCATCACTGAAGAAATTAAAAAATACGTCATCAATCTTGTTCTTCGAGCAGTTGTCGGTATATGATGCACAGCTTGAGGTGGCTGTTTGTTGGGTCCAGGGCACCTCGGGGTTCACGGAAAAAGAGACAGCAGATGAAATGGCCGCAGCTGCACTCACAAACACGGTGCTCATAACAATACTACCCTCAACCGACTTCGAACCACACCTAAAACAACTACGTAAAACATGGCAAAATATTGGAGTGAACAGATAGACATCAAAATGCACATTGTAAAACTACACCTTGGACGATACACAACCAATTCACACAACAGACACATAGAAGTTGCCTTGGCAAGGTTACGGATGGGCCACACACCTGTAACACGGTCCCACCTGCTCACCGGATTCCCAAGACCAGCCTGCATCGGGTGTGGAGAGGGCCTATCCGTAATCCACGTACTGATTCAATGCAAAACACTTGACATAAGAGGGCGCAAACACTTTCCACAATTACACGCACGACATATTCCCCAACATCCTTCAATCTTCTAGGAGAAGAGCCCATGTTTTAATCAAACGCGTTCGTAAGTTTCTTACCGTCGTAAAAGTTTTACATCTTATTTTTTATCTTGCATCTTGACAACCTGGACCTCTACACAAGTCATTTTCGGTACCTTGTGTTTTACTTTATTTATTTTTACTCAAATGGTTTACTTTTACTTTTATGTCACTCTCATAAAATGGCTTGTTTAAACCTCTTTGCCCTTAGTTGGCCTTGCACCATTAAAATCCAAACACTAGTCATCATCCTCTCGCTATTCTCTCGCAATCTTGTAACTACAGGTATACGCAAGCGTCTATCATGGTGTTGCTGTGTTGCTGAAACGACAGGCGTTTGTCTTGCTCCAGCTAAGTCAAACGCAATGGTTCCTACGGCCCATCCGCATTGGGAACGACGCGAAGAAATTGCGTTCCGTGAGAATTTTGCGCTGGTCTCGCACGTTACAATAAAAACATCTGACGTACTAAATATTGCATACGGCTTTTGTTACACACAAATTACAGACCCGCGGCAGGAAAAGCGTGATACGTTTTCTGGAGTGGAAACTACACTGTTTTGAATAAATTGACTACACGAGATACATGACACAAATGACCTGTTGGAATTTACGTGTATCCGCGTTTACTCCACCACGGGGATTCATCATTTGGCCAGAACGTGTGCTTTTCTTTCTTTAATCCCCACGCAGTGCTTCTGACTACTCTCATCAATTAGCGCGATCTACTCGGCGGGCTGGCGGAAAGAATTGGGGAAAACACGACAATTCTTTTTTGGGGAATTGCGAAATGTTTTGTGTAGTATAGATTCTTCCTTTGTGTTTTTGTGGGTTTCGTGAATGTGACACCATTGAAATAAATTACAACTTCGTTATTATATTACTAAACAAGAAACGATTGGGGTATGTCATTCTTCGCATCAAAATTTCATGATAGGGAACAAGTAACAATAAAATCAAATGGAACTTAGTTTTTATTTTAAAGTATATGGCGAGAGGAAAGTGGCGAAAGCTTCAGTAGGTGCGAGTTCAGCAAGGCGACGGTCCCTGCATGGCGCCCACATATGGCCCATGTACAAGGTTTGTTTGAAGCGCGATATGTGAAAACACAACAATGTAGGGCTGCAGATTTATTTAGGCAAAACTAGACAAAAAGGCGCAAAACTGGATACCCTGAAAAGCAAATACATGTTTAGTTAAATCTCATATATATTTACATTATAACGCAAGCATGAGAAACCACAATATGGCCCTGAAATAGTTATTCGGTTTGTTTCCTTATGTTTTGTTTTTACGGCCCCGCCTCGCCCAGCTGAGTTATCTGTGTCCCAAGCGAAGCGCGTGTTTCATTCTTTTTTTTTATGCCGCACGGGTTAGCAAATTCAGATACGGAGACGTTTGGCGCAAACATCACTAGCCTCTAATATTCTTTGATCTGCAATGTTCTACATCGAAATCGACGGTTCGAGAAACACTCGTACCGAAAGATAAAAGCCTGAAGAGCTGACTTCGCGGTGTCCGAATCACCGACGCTCACCCGCACACGTCACTTTGTTGACTGCTGCTCCGCCGCCTGTGTATTCTTTGAGTTGTTAGGGGAACACAAGATCGCTCCAATAAACATGTTTTCCTTCAAGACAACTGCGTCGCCTTTTGCTTCGTGACATCTGGTAGATGCGGGTAGCCACCTTAATGCTCCCTACGACCTCTGGAAGCCGCCAAGCCAGTCCAACTAGAGCCAGCTGCCGACTGCAAGGTATACTTAACGAATTCGCTCTTCGGCTAGAAGGGACCAAGAGAACGAACGCTTCAACCAACAATATGGAGCAACAAGCCACTCCTCCCATCATCCTGCAGCAGCCCCGGGGACCGCAATCGTTCCGAAGAGCCCCGCTGAAGACCCCGAATAATGGTTTGAGAAGCAGGAGCCCGTCCGCATCTTCAGCAGGTGGGACGATGAAGAAACTATCCGGCATGCCTTCTTTTACTTAGAAGATGCAGCTGGAACTTGGTTCACGAACCATGAGAGCTCTTTGATAGACTGGACTCGATTCAAAGGCGAGTTTTTTCAGACCTTCACTAGCGTGATCAGAAAAGAGCGAGCTGCGGTTTTGCTTGATACTGGAACGGAGAAACCCCAAGGAAGGAGTCGTGAACTTTGTTGAAGGAATGAAGAGCTTATTCCACCGTGCGGACCCGGAAATGACGGAAGACAAGAAACTGAGATTTCTTATGGGGGAAATTAAGCAAGAACTCTTTGCTTACCTTGTGCGCAACCCCCATACAATGGTGGCAGAATTCGCGTAAGAAGCTGCCGCGATAGAGAAGACGCTAGAAATTCAAACGAGGCAGTACGACCACCCTGTCAACGCGCTGTTCCCGGACAACATCCGTGCCGCAACTGCAAGCCTCGATACATTGCGCGAGATCATCCGAGCAGTGGTCAGAAAAAAGCTTCGGAAACTTTTTCCAACGACGCCGCAACCTCAAATGCCTTCCCTGACCGGCGTAATTCGACAAGTCTAAAATGAACTAGGTAACTTGTGCGTCGGAACCACACCCCGAACCACAAGCCATGACCTACTCCGCGGCTGTTCATCGATCCCGCCCTGATCCAACCCGTTGTCAAGAAGCCCCGCCGTACCGCCGTCCACTATCGCCCTCACGACCCCCTGCAGCCTAAATCCACACCCCGAGGAAGACAGACGTCTGAGGAACCCCCGATAAACGTCCGCTGTGCCACCACTATGGAGAGGACGACCACATCTACCGTCGCTGCCCCTACAAGAGGCTCGGTTATCGAGGGTTCTCCATTGACGCACCCCGCCCCCGACCCAGCCAGCGGCCACCGGAGTACGTAGAAAACCCGTCCAACACCTGCCCTTTACCAGCCCATTTCAACCGATCGCCGTCGCCCTACCCACACCAGTCGCCCAACCGTCGTAGCAATGCCGATTTCACCACGGGAGGGTCCTCCAGCCCACAAAGAGAAAACTAGAAGGAGCAACGTCTGGAAGTAAAGTTGCACGAACTCGAAAATACATAAACCCGCCAACGACGGAACGACTGGCGGAAGACGATTATTCCCGACATGCCCTCAGCCCAACGACACGATCTAACCCGCACGTGACTCCTGAACGCAAAGACAACCACACGGCGCGACACGCACCCGACATGAAGAACCTGCCGCTGGCAAGACGACGACGATGACGCACAGTTCCCGACAATCAAAACGCACAAGCGGAGATACGAAACCACAACACCCCCGGAACTAGAAGAAGGCATCGTCTGACGTTCAGCTCTCCATCGACGGCTTTGAAGTAGTCGCCTTTATAGACACGGAAGCTCACTACTCAGTCATGAGCACACCATTTGCGTCTAAGCTGAAGAAAAGTTACGGCTAGATGGGACGGTCCGTATATTCGCACAGTCGGAGTCCACCTTACCACACCAAGTGGAACGTGCGCATCGCGCGTTACCATAGATGGCACAACGTATCCTGCGACGTTCGTCATTTTGCCTATCTGCAAAATTGCCTATCTGTGATTAATGGAATAGACGTTTTGACGGATAACGGTGCAATAATTGATGTACCGGCCAAGTCCATCACTTTTTCCTCCGGTCACTCCATCACGCCGGAACAGAACCCCAAACACTTTGCTGCTTTAAGAATCACTGATGATCATGTTCACCTGCCGTTCCGCACAAGCTTGGTTATCACCATCCACTGTGAAGAGGCTGTTTCTTACGTTGACGCTATCGTAGAGAGTGACCAAAGGCTCCTCCTCGAGCGCGGTGTCTCCGTCGCAAGAGGCCTCGCGTGCTTTAAGCAACGCCAATCCAAAGTTTTGGTCACTGATTTTAGCGAGGAGTACCAGCATTTAAACAGGGGCGCTGCAATCGCGTTCCTCGAAGAAGCGCAAGAAACAAGTGACGTGACCACGGTTGCCGACTTTGAACGCGCACCCGAAGATACCTTCAAGCTTCCGAATCACCTCGACGTGAATCCGGCGTTACCGCAACAAGAATGAAAGAAATTATTGAAACTGCTGCGTCGCTACAGACAGAATTTTTGGTCGAACTCAACCTACATCAGACACCTCTAGCGAAGCACCGAATATTACCAGAAATGTAGCCCGACCTACCCGACCGTCACCATACCGCGTCTGTTCACACGAGCGGGAAGCCATTCGGACTGAAATCGACGACATGCTCAGCGACAACGTTATGCAGCCATCGAAAAGCCCCTGGACTGCACCGGTCATACTGGGGAAGAAAAACACGGCACATTAGCATTTACGTTGACTACCGGCAACTGAACAAAATCCACGAAAAGTACGTGTACCCCCTCCCCCGAATCGACGACACCCTCGACAACCTCTGCCACGCGAAGTACTTCGATCTGTCGAGCGGCTACTGGCAAATTAAGGTGGACGAGAGACATCGAGAGAATACTGCATTTATAACCCCGACGGCCTATACGAATTCAAGGTGATTTCGCCTGGTATGTGCACGGCGCCAGCAACGTTACAAAGAGTCATGGGCACGGTGCTAGCTGGCCTGAAGTGGCACACCTGCCTCGTATACCTCGACGACGTTGTGCTATTCGCCCGAACTTCTTACGAACACTCTACAAGGTTGGAGTCTGTACTCGAGGCCATTCGTACGTCGGGGTGATTGCTGAAACCTGAAAAGTGCTGTTTGGCGTACGAGGAACTGAACATTTTGTGCCCTGCCGTCAACGGCGAAGGAGTCCCGCCCCATCAGGCAAAAATTTCAGCTATACCCAACTTTCCAAGACCCAAAAACAAGAAGGGCGTGCGAAGAATTCTCAGACTGTGAACATAAACCAGCGCTTGGTCGCAAACTTCGCACGCATTGCAGAGCCACTAACAGGCTTGACGAAGAATAGCACCCCTTTAATGGGGGAAAACGCCCAAGAAAAAGAATTCTGCGAGCTGCAACAGCGGCTGCAGGACCCACCCGTGCTCGCTCATTTCGACGAAAACGCCGAAAGGGAAATGCACACGGACACCAGGGCTGTAGGCTTGGGTGCTGTCCTGTCCAAAGGCAACGCGGCTGCGAGAAAGTAATCGCCTATGCTAGCATTGGTCTGTCGAAGGAGAAGAAAAACTACTGAGCCTCTGAGAAAGAATGCCTCGCTATTATATGGGCGATTTAAAAATTTCGCCCATACGTGCATGGTGGACCATTCAATGTTGTGAAAGACCACCATGCGCTGCGATGGCTCGCAAATTTGAAGGACCCCTCTAGGCGTCTTGGGCGGTGGAGCTTGCGCATGTAAGAATTCGGCGTTACAATCGTCTATAAATCAGGCAGAAAACACTTCGACGCCCACTGCCTGTGCCGCGTCCCCGTCGACCAACCACCACAAGACTGGTCTTACGCTACAAGGAATCTTATGCTACAGCAAGAGGTCACCGAAGAACGACGGCGTACTAACCCCAAACTTACGGACTAACTGAACGTTTGAACAAGACAATTGCGGATGTGCTGTCTATGTACATCGATGTTGAACGTCAGATCTGGGACAAAGTGCTCCATAATGTCACGTTTGCGTACGACGCGGCTATCCAAGAAACCACGCCGATGGCACCGTTCGAGCTTGTCTACAGAACACAGCCGGCCACGATGCTTGACGCCATGCTTCCACACGTAGAACACGACGACTTCAACGCCGACGTCCAAGGATGCCTTCAGAGTGCGGAGGAAGCCCGCCAGCTCGCTCGAGTTCGTACAACGGACCAGCAGCTGGTAGATGCCAGCCACTACAACCTCCGACGCCGAGACGCCGAGTACAACACAGGGGATCGTGTGTAGGTTTCGACTCGCATCGGGCGATGCTGACTCAGTGAGAAGCTTTAGAGACGGTATTTCGGCTCTACCGGATTCTACGACGTGTTGGCCAACTTACCTACGAAAAGATCCCCGATGGTTATTCCGGCACATCACGACGACCCACGCGACCCGAAGTCGCCCACGTGGTTCACCTGAAACCTTACTGGGCAAGATGACGTACTCTTTAATGCGAATGCATTTCTTAGTCGGGGGTTGTCGTGCTTCGTCGGCGTGCGCCTGCATTCCTCCAGCGCGAGCGCACGTGAGCGAGCGTCTCGTAGTTCTGCCTTCGTCGTCGTCGCCGTCGTCTCGGCGCGGCGGACCCGCGCTGCTACAGTCGGGGATTGTCGTGCTCCGTCGGCGTGCGCCCGCAGCTGTTATCTCTCCGCGCTCCTTCTCGCCCCTAGCAACAGCTGTGGCGCGCCTAGCAACCGGAGCAGATGGTAGCTCGGGCGGGAGTAGCGGAGGGCAAGGGGAGAGGAGGAGCGCGCTCGGGCGTTTAAGAGGCACTCGCATCGCGGAGCTCGGGTGGAGTAGCGGAGAGTGAGTGGAGAGGAGGAGCGCACTCGGGTGTGTCAGGGCGCTCGGATCGCGGAGCTCGGCGGGAGAGAGACTCGCGTGCGGGGCGGGCGTGTTGCGCGGGTATGTCTCTCCTCTCCGCGTACCCTCTCTCCGCTCGCTGTGCTCGGAAAATGTATATAAATGCAGTGGAGCGCACGCCTCTCTCCGTTACTGCTTGCCGCCGCGCACTCATCGGTGCACTCAATGCATTCGCATTTCCGCACGATCTCCTTCGGGGAGGTGGGGGCAGTTTTTTTGTTGTTTGTTTTTCGGACGGCCGTTTTATTTGACATCAGGTCGAAGAATTCTTACAGGGGGAGTAATGCCGCGAACTAGGCATTGGGCTTGTTTGTTTATGTTTTGATTTTACTGCCCGGCCACGCCCGACTGTGTTATTTGTCCCAAGTTGAGCGCGTGTTCCATTCTTTATTTTTTGCCGCACGAGTTATCTCATTGTAATACGCAGATCGTTTCGCGCTAACGTCACCCACCTTGAATAATATTCTTTGATGTACAATGTACTAGATGTAAATCGATGCTTCGAGAAACACCCGCGCCGAAAGATAAAAGCTGGCAGAACCGACGCCACGGTATCCGATTCGCCGACGCTCGCAAGCGCACGTCACTTTGTTGACTGCTACTTCGCCCGAAGGTGTTTTCTTTCAGCTGTTAGGGGAGCAGAAGTTCGCTACAATAAACGTGTTTTCCTTCACGACAACTGCGTCGTCTTTGGCTTCGTGACAGTATGACAAATTTCAAGATTTATCAATATTAGTGAAAAAAGATTTTTTGTGAACAACAACGTGATTGACATCCTGATCGGCAATTCCGTAATGTAATGACACTGCCGGGAACGACTAAAACTTCAAATGCACCAAAGAAACACCATAAGAAAAGGTAATACTGATAGTTCTGGCATGTTTTGCTTCGAGAGGCTAAGATTTTAATTTCAAAAATATTTTTTTCGTTTATTATACCTACTTTAGGTAATTGGTTAGTATCAAGCCATAATTGCTTATAAAAGTGAGAGAGTCTCATACAGTTTTGAAAGACCGGTTGTGAAAGATACAGTATATTTTCTATTCCGCTAACTCATCAGAATAGTTTAGTTGTGTTTAGCGGAAGACGTATGTCTATGTTGAACTATTTGATCCGAAGGAAAAAACACTTCGCTTACAGGCAACGGTACAATTTGGGATGACTTTTGGATTTTTTATGCCATGGAAGTAAACCGAATGTTTTTTTTTCGAAGAAACGTATATCGAACTCACTCTCCGTCTCCCTTTTTATTACTGAGACGCAGTATCTCAGGAACGCTCCGGAGTTCTTTTTCGCCCCTACCGCCCCACTGTTTTCTAGATTCTACTGTTCATCACGCCCACATAGGCAATAAGGTTCCGTGCGTGCACGTGCCGGGAGTGAAGGTAGATATGGCGGCGTGCACACGAAGCCATGCTATCATGCCATCAATGATGACTTGATTAGTGTGCTGTGGGGAGGTAACAAGCAGATGTCAAACGGCCGAATGCGACCTGCCAGGTGTATTCACTGGTTGAGGGCGTTGGATTGTGTGTTTCAGCAGATTGTAATATGCCCACTACGTAGAAGGAGAATTGAAGCCTCCGTTTTTTTCTCTAAAATAAAGCTGGGGTACTTCCAAATTTCATTCAGCTACATGGCTAGGAAGTATGCTTAGTCGCACAAACCAACAAACGGGGGTAGTTTCGTGCACTTCGTCGACTGCGTCTGCTTTAGTAGGAAATCACTCTTCATAAAATTGACGGGTAGTATTGTTTGTTTGCGGCCCAAAATAAATGTGCACAAGTTATGTCAAGAAGAGACAAAGAAGTATCACATTAAAGCAGCTTTCTTTTCCCTTATACATTGGTAAACGGACGGAGCAGCGACAAATTGCTGTGCGGGGTAACTGCTTGCAGGCATTTGGCAGCAAGAGAGTCAAACAGCATAATGCCTTTATGCAATACAATAGCCGCTTCTATCTCCTGCCATGTATAACATTTTATTGTAAATTTCGTTCAGAACAAATTTCCTAAGTTACAGGAAAGCAGCAAAACGAACTCCTCCATAATCGCTATACACGTTCTTATGTGTCAAGATTAGTTTTTTATTAGGCGAAACGGTATTAATTGAAACAATGAATTTTTTTCGGCACATCTAATGCCTTAAGAAATAAACGATTTTGGTAAACCGCTGTATATTCTTTTCTGTTAAGGTACTGGAGGGCTTTTTTTGTAATAATATTGATTTTATATTGGGTAATCAAGTCTTCGTGGAGCAGCAGCTGGGAGACGTGTATTGAAAACAATTATGCAAATTATATTAGGAGTGATATTAGACATCATATATTAGATGACATTTTCTAGTCTGGTAAGAACGGATAATATTGATAACGTTCGGTTAATTTTTAATGCGTTGCTCTTTTCGTCTTTATGTAGTTTTATAACTTTCAGAATTTGCAATCATTTGTGCAGTTCTCATTACACAAAATTATGTTAAATGTCTCGGTTAGCAGTATTTTGTATCGACAACTCAAAAGAGTGAAAGGCATATTTTTACGTGCGAAAGTGGTGGCCAACGTCAATGAATCCCCTTCCGCATAGCCATTACGACTCGGGAATCCCAGTGTCACAATGTCGATCGTACGATGTCTCAAAGTACCTTATAAATGTTTCATTTTATTGTACAGCGGCCAAATCTTCTTGCAGTGGTTTAATTCATTCAGTTCGGTTCCATTCGCCCCGAGACAATGTGGAGCTTTCTCGAACGAAGAGGCGGTACCACGATCACTCGCCGGATGGCCGGTAAGAAAACAACAAAAATAAAACCTCCGCCTCTGCGGTTTTGTCGAAGCTTCCAGTGCTTTTGGAGAGGTGCGCGTGGCCTTGCCAGTGCTAAAGCGCGACGACAATTCTAGAAGGGAGAAAGAGGGAAGTTATTCACTGACGGTCGCGGGCGCGTTGTGTTTTTTGCCCTCCCTATTCGCGCTGGCGCTGTTATAAAAAGAGAAGCCGCGCCTAAGCAAACCAGCTACGTTTGGACGTCATTTGTGATATGACAGTTTGTGCATCACAACATCGGCGACCCGCGCCCTGGAGGACACCAACGTACTTCCGGTCCTCGAATCACCGTGATCGTCTCGGACGGCCTGGCCTACACCGAAGCCACGCTTCCCAGGTAGGCGAATAGACTCCGACAGCGGTGTATCGTCCTGCCCGGCCGGTGAATATTGTGGGCCTCTGTCTCTCATATGCATCGAACTGTTCGTTTTTTCTATTAGTTAACTACTCCGCTCCTTAATATTCATTTGTTAACGCTACTGTTTGTATGATTTCGCCTAATATTCAACTGTTTCTTGATCTAGAGAATTCGATCTAAGTTGTCTGTCACTATCGATTCATTACCTCGTGCTTGTACAGAACTTTGCCTGTATATATATATATATATATGTCATTGTGCTGTTTTCGTTCAGGGCTCTTACTCATTTTTGCCGCTCTTGTCGGCGAAAGCCGCACATCAGACGGCCAGCCCCTTTGTCACCTGTGCCCTGTGAATTCGGTGGGGTTTCTTGGCTGGCTTGAGTCGACTCCCCATATCTTCTGACAGTGCCCCCTATTTAAGAAAGCCGGTGACACCCAGGCTTGTTTTCAACTAATATTGTGAGAGCATATGAAATATTTGTTGCTTTATGATACGCAGGGACGTGGAACTTCGACACAGAATACATTCACCAGAAACTCTAGCCAATTTAAATGACTTATCAAACTGACCACATTGGACGTTTTACTTTCAGAAATAGGTGTTCGACGGACGGCTTGTTCTCTATCCATTTTTTACGTATTATGATTACCCAATATGAAAACCAAACTTAAGTTACTTAAGCGCTACTGCTCCAAACGTTCAGACAATTTGTGTATTTTTCAAAACAGCAAAACACGCAAAGAATGAAGGTATTATTTATAACAAAAATAATTGTTAAAACTTTTTTTGCCACCCATTAGAACCACGTAATCGAATTAACAGCTTTTAGCCTTTTCTTATTTGTAACAATGATGTCAGTGAACAATACCGCTTTATTCTACCCTTTAATGTTCGTGTTACTATCAAAAAGTTTATAACCTTGCTGAATAAGTTTAAGAAGTACTGGCCCCAACCTAATTCGGAAAGTATAATAACAATGGGGGTGCACGCATGATTAGCACATTACCCCTTGTTTTATACATCGTTATTTGATAACAAAACTTTTTCACTGAAAGCCCTAATAAGATTTTTAGAATGCAGTAGAATTCCGGTCAGATTATCCACACAAACTGAAGTACTAAAAACTGCATTGGCGCGGAGGGGGGGGGATTTTTTTTCTTCTAACGATGCTTTTCAGAGAAGCTACGAGACGGTGGTCAGTCTGAGTAAGTAGGGACCTCAGCGCTTTCCCTTTGTCACTGCCTGATCCGAATAATTTTCATGAAGAGTAAGGGGAGTAACAAAATAAGGGGCACTGCAGTGAGGGGACCTTATGTTTCCTCTGGCGTGCTTTTCCGATGCTCAGTTGTGGGTCGCGCCTTCAGCACAAGCGATGTTTTCCGCTAATTGAAGAAACGCGTTTCCTTGAGTTCGAGCGGTTTTTGCTCCCCCACGCTTATTGAAGAACCACACTTAGTGGAATTAATGTTCCAGACGATACGTTTAAGATTGTGTTTTGGTACTCAAATTTACAGCTATTAAGTTGAACTGTTGTTTATTGTGGTTTAAATTTATTATGTTGTGTAAGACGACTGCATTGTTTTGTGTAAACTTTTGTAAGGTATTTTTCTCGTTTTCCCAAACAAACGTCTCGCCATTTCTAAGTGTGTGTCTGTGTGTGTGTGTGATTGTGCGTGAGTACCTGTACTAATATAGTGAACGTAATTTTATGTTTGATACTCCGCTTGTACTTACTCTTGGTAAATAAACATTATATAATTCTTTCACACATCCTTCTCAATATTGCGAGACGGCTTTTCAGATTTATCTATACGAGGACCTGTTTTTGCAACACATATCACATGAACGCTGCGCATCTTTTGTCTACAATGAATTTTCACAAGACTAAGCGCGTGCGCATTAACGTTTGAATCCTTTTAAGAATTCACTTAGTTGTTTTGGCGGAGTTTTTCATTTTGATTAATTAATAAAGTTATCTCCTCTTCTGATTGCGTACTTGTGCGTCTCTGTCTGGATACTTTTCTGTAACTAAAGTCTGTTTCAACACATACATCTGCACATTGTTTCTGTTATGAACATAGGACCATAATCGTGAGCACTCCGTTTCCCAAAAACATCCCTTACAGAGATGGTTATTGAGATTGAATTGAAAGTCAAATGACTTTATTCAGTACAATGTGTTGACAGTCAACTGACTTTGAATAGAAATTTTGTATTGAGTTCTCGTTGAAAATTGGCCGCCGTGTTTCAATTGAAACTCAACGCTGTGTTTCAATTGAAAGTCTATTGACTATAGTCAACATGTCTGTTGATTTCCAATTGACTTTCTGTTGACTCTCAATACACTTTTCCTTTGGAGTTCCTGTTGTGATGTATCAATTGAAAGTCTATTGAGAAAAGTCGGTGGAGTTCCAGTTGAGTCTGTGTTGACTATCTATTGATTCTCCTGTTAGGTTCCTGTTAAGAAATGTCAAATGAAAACCTATTGAGCATATTCAAGACAGCCCGTTTGGTTTCATTTTAGTCTTTTATCAAGTTATTTCAACAATTGCCTCGTAACTTTCAGTTGACTGCACTAAATATATAGTGAGTCTGCTTCAATAATGCAAAAGAATCAATGTGTGCATTGAGCAGGTGAAATAGTGAGGTGTTTCAAGACAATGCTTGCTTTATTGCTCACGAAAGCAGCATGGGAGGACTGGAGCCTTGCAGGGTCCATTTGGCTACTTGACTTTGTAGCCTGCAAAATACAACAAGAAACAGCCTTGTTTGTTTCCACCAGTATAGTACGAAATTATTGCGCCCCTTCTTATTAAGCATGCTGGTCTAAGTAGCTTGCTATTTTATATGTTAGATGGTTTGTATTTTTGGAAAGCAAGGCAAGGAGACAGCAGTTCAACAAATGTATAAGCTTGTTTCAGGTTTTAATGCATTAAGGCAAGCTAACCACATCAATTATTTCTACAATGGGTAGGGAGTGGAACGCCTTTACTTGAATCCCTTCCGCATTAAAGCACCTGAAATCTAGAGGAACGACTATGTCCGCAGGGAGCCACAAAATCACCCGCATGGGCTAGAATATCGTGACTTCCACATTTTTGAGGCCCAAAAGAAATCCGCTTAGGCCTATCAAGACTGGGTGAGCCACTACCAAACCTGTCCAAAAGCATACCTGTCAACCTGTAGATTATGTTTTGTGAAATTTCAATGCTTGAAATGTCAAAACAAAATTAGATAACTGTCAACTTGCATGAGCTGGTTTACAAAATTGTAGCCTTGATTAAAAAAAAACTAGTGCAGATGGTACGGTAAACTAAAGTTACTACAACAGGCAATTATTACAAATGGCTTTAGGAATGAATGAGCGCATAATACTTTGTGCTTACCGACTACTCAAAAAAAATTACATGAACCGTGAAAGAAAAAAAAACTTGCCAGAAAGAACGTGACAGAACAAAATACGTAAGTTGAATTTCGCAGTCTTTCACACTCTTGTAACGCTGAAGTATGGTGTGTGCCTTGCAGTACGTATAACAAACAAGTAGCACTAAGCAGCAGCTTGAATTGATCATATGAGATATGGGTATATCCACATTTTTGCCTTAATCGTAACAATGACAGAGGAGTGTCCCAGTATAACAAGGTCGTTATGCCAGTTTACACACAACGAGAACACGAAAAAGTTTTGTTTGGTGAGAGGAAAAAACAGCAGAGTTGCTGTAAATTAGAAAAAAATGTAAAAGCTTTTTTTTCCCTTTGCTTGACGAGATTTTCTATAACAGCAGCAACACTAAAACAGTACAGTGATACCGTGCCGACCAATCATTTGGGTAATTCCTAGAGGCAGAACATTGTCACAAACAGATCGACTAAGCCCTCGCGCAATGCCGGTGTAGCATCAGTCAGTGGCACGTCTGATGCCACGTTAGGCCAAAATGTTATTCAGTGATTTGCTATTACTCACACCACATTCAACCCAACTTATTCAAAACTGCTCCGAGAAAGGCAATCAGCAGGTTGTGATTATAAGCAATGGCAAATTTAAATTTATGCTAGCAAGTCGAGCAAGTGCTTAGTTAAAACCGGTATTCATCAGTTTGAAAGTTTGACGCTTGTACATGTTCTAGCGCAAGCTGCTTAGCACCTGAGACAAAAATTGGCAAATGAGAAATTCCCAGAAAGATACGTGGAGAGAATTGGCACTTGGTGGGAAAAGACTAATATATAACAGTGTGCAGTGTGTTTCCAACTATTCCTTACCCAGCATATTTTTTTCTTCATTGGTTTTAAAACCAAAGTGACTGTGTGATGAGACGCCCGTGAAGGAGAAAGAAGAGGGCCGAGGAGCGCGCGGAGCGTGCAGAAGAATCGAATCAGTAAGGGTTCAGCGGACGCATTTGACGCGCTGGGCGAGTGAGCGCGGCCCTGTGATCGCTTGGAGCTAGAAGCCAGGGTCTCA
Organism: Haemaphysalis longicornis; assembly: GCA_013339765.2. Classification (NCBI taxonomy): domain Eukaryota; kingdom Metazoa; phylum Arthropoda; class Arachnida; order Ixodida; family Ixodidae; genus Haemaphysalis; species Haemaphysalis longicornis. The sequence continues at coordinate 130,120,336 of CM023452.1, read as the reverse complement.
ACCGCTGCTGTCGCCGGAGAGCCGTCGGCCGCTGGTCCGGTTACCGAAGTCTGTCTGCTGGCCCGTGCCTGGATCTGGTGACGCGCTGGGCCAGAGAGCGCGGTTCGGGGAAAAACCGGCTCACAACCGCCGCTGGGCCATCGAGCCGTCAACCACAGTGCACGGTCAAGCGATGTTTTCCGCTAATTGAAGAAACGCGTTTCCTTGAGTTCGAGCGGTTTTTGCTCCCCCACGCTTGTTGAAGAACCACACTTACTGGAATTAATGTACCAGACGATACGTTTAAGCTTGTGTTTTGGAAATAAAACAGCTATTAAGTTCAACTGTTGTTTATTGTGGTTTAAATTTTTTATGTTGTGTAAGACGACTGCATTGTTTTGTGAAAATTTTTTGTAAGGTATTTTTCTCGTTTTCCCAAACAAACTTCTCGCCATTTCTAAGTGTGTGTTTGTGTGTGTGTGTGATTGTGCGTGGGTACCTGTACCAATATAGTGAACGTAATTTTATGTTTGATATTCCGCTTGTACTTACTCTTGGTAAATAAACATTATATAATTCTTTCACACATCCTTCTCAATATTGCGAGATGGCTTTTCAGATTTATCTATATGAGGACCTGTTTTTGCAACACATATCCATGAACGCTGCGCATCTTTTGTCTACAATGAATTTTCACAAGACTAAGCGCGTGCGCATTAACGTTTGAATCCTTTTAAGAATTCACTTAGTTGTTTTGGCGGAGTTTTTCATTTTGATTAATTAATAAAGTTATCTCCTCTTCTGATTGCGTACTTGTGCGTCTCTGTCTGGATACTTTTCTGTAACTAAAGTCTGTTTCAACACATACATCTGCACATTGTTTCTGTTATGAACATAGGACCATAATCGTGAGCACTCCGTTTCCCAAAAACATCCCTTACAGAGATGGTTATTGAGATTGAATTGAAAGTCAATTGACTTTATTCAGACAATGTGTTGACAGTCAATTGACTTTGAATAGAAATTTTGTATTGAGTTCTCGTTGAAAATTGGCCGCCGTGTTTCAATTGAAACTCAACGCTGTGTTTCAATTGAAAGTCTATTGACTATAGTCAACATGTCTGTTGATTTCCAATTGACTTTCTGTTGACTCTCAATACACTTTTCCTTTTGAGTTCCTGTTGTGATGTATCAATTGAAAGTCTATTGAGAAAAGTCGGTGGAGTTCCAGTTGAGTCTGTGTTGACTATCTATTGATTCTCCTGTTGAGTTCCTGTTAGAAATGTCAAATGAAAACCTATTGAGCATATTCAAGACAGCCCGTTTGATTTCATTTTAGTCTTTTATCAAGGTATTTCAATAATTGCCTGGTAAAGTTTAGTTGACTACTAAATATATAGTGAGTCTGCTTCAATAATGCAAAAAATCAAGGTGTGCATTGAGCAGGTGAAATAGTGAGGTGTTTCATGGAAAAGCTTGCTTTATTGCTCACGAAAGCACACGGGAGGACTGGAGCCTTGCAGGGTCCATTTGGCTACTTGACTTGTAGCCTGCAAAATACAACAAGAAACAGTTGTTTGTTTCCACCAGTATAGTACGAAATTATTGCGTCCCTTCTTATTAAGCATGCTGGTCTAAGTAGCTTGCTATTTTATATGTTAGATGGTTTGTATTTTTGGAAAGCAAGGCAAGGAGACAGCAGTTCAACAAATGTATAAGCTTGTTTCAGGTTTTAATGCATCAAGGCAAGCTAACCACATCAATTATTTCTACAATGGGTAGGGAGTGGAACGCCTTTACTTGAATGCCTTCCGCATTAAAGCACCTGAAATCTAGAGGAACGACTATGTCCGCAGGGAGCCACAAAATCACCCGCATGGGCTAGTTATCGTGACTTCCACATTTTGAGGCCCAATAGAAATCCGCTTAGGCCTATCAAGACTGGGTGAGCCACTACCAAACCTGCCAAAAGCATACCTGTCAACCTGTGATTTTGTTTTGTGAAATTTCAATGCTTGAAATGTCAAAACAAAATTAGATAACTGTCAACTTGCATGAGCTGGTTTACAAAATTGTAGCCTTGATTAAAAAAAAAACTAGTGCAGATGGTACGGTAAACTAAAGTTACTACAACAGGCAATTATTACAAATGGCTTTAGGAATGAATGAGCGCGTGATACTTTGTGCTTACCGGCTAGTCAAAAAAAATTACATGAACCGTGAAAGAAAAAAAAACTTGCCAGAAAGAACGTGACAGAACAAAATACGTAAGTTGAATTTCGCAGTCTTTCACACTCTTGTAACGCTGAAGTATGGTGTGTGCCTTGCAGTACGTATAACAAACAAGTAGCACTAAGCAGCAGCTTGAATGGATCATATGAGATATGGGTATATCCACATTTTTGCCTTAATCGTAACAATGACAGAGGAGTGTCCCAGTATAACAAGGTCGTTATGCCAGTTTACACACAACGAGAACACGAAACAGTTTTGTTTGGTGAGAGGAAAAAACAGCAGAGTTGCTGTAAATTAGATAAAATGTAAAAGCTTTTTTTTCCCTTTGCTTGACGAGATTTTCTATACAGCAGCAACACTAAAACAGTACAGTGATACCGTGCCGACCAATCATTTGGGTAATTCCTAGAGGCAGAACATTTGTCACAACAGATCGACTAAGCCCTCGCGCAATGCCGGTGTAGCATCAGTCAGTGGCACGTCTGATGCCACGTTAGCCAAAATGTTATTCAGTGATTTTGCTATTACTCACACCACATTCAACCCAACTTATTCAAAACTGCTCCGAGAAAGGCAATCAGCAGGTTGTGATTATAAGCAATGGCAAATTTCAATTTATGCTAGCAAGTCGAGCAAGTGCTTAGTTAAAACCGGTATTCATCAGTTTGAAAGTTTGACGCTTGTACATGTTCTAGCGCAAGCTGCTTAGCACCTGAGACAAAAATTGGCAAATGAGAAATTCCCAGAAAGATACGTGGAGAGAATTGGCACTTGGTGGGAAAAGACTAATATATAACAGTGTGCAGTCTGTTTCCAACTATTCCTCACGCAGCACATTTTTGTCTTCATTGGTTTTAAAACCAAAGTGACTGCTTGCCTTTAGGGTGTCAAGGTAACGCATCAGACTTGTGTAAACATACTTTGGGTTGAAACGCTGGCTTCTGCGGATACACAGTCTCTATTTTCCAAACGTAATAAATGAATTTGTTATATTATTGGGCATAATTTCTTTAGCTGGAATGAAGTACGTTTTAGGCCACATTTGTCACCTGAGTCACGGATCTGCACTCAGGGAACGCTCTTTCTCCAAACAATCGTTCAATTTAGGAAGCAAATACATTGCCGGCAGCCAGCACTTTAGCTTGTAAGTATATTTTACCGCCATGTCTCCTAACTGGTTGAACACACTATACTGTTTGTGATTCGTAGATCTGCCTCTCAGCCTAGCGCTGTCAGGTGTGTTTCCATAGCGCAGTATTCGTGCGTCTGTTATTGATCCGACAGGCACTTGTTCGATTCTACCTCCTTCAGTTTTTTTCATTTTCGTTAACTTCGTTCGTCAAACATTTTATTTACCTTAATCATGGTGTTCTTTCTTTTTTTATGACACTTCGTACCAGGCAAAACAGGGCTGCTGCTCCGTTCTGTAGCGGCACTGCGTCTAGAATTTTATTCATTCGTCACTTGCCTTCAAAGGTTTTGTTAGACCTTTAGCTTAAGATACATACAAATATATTGCACGTCACAGCAATACAGCAGCGCGGAAGACAGTAAACTACCGATTGATGTCAAAATGTGTGCCGGTAAAATACCCCCTTCAATTTGTTACACTTACGTACAGTATTTTTGAAAATCTGAAGTGAAATCGTACTCTTTAGGTCGATCTCGAGACGGCATGCATAAAAACAAAACACTGTTTATATAGCGACAAATAACGAAGTCGTGAGTATAGCCATTCAGGTAGGTCTGCACAACGTGTCATGATGAAATGTACAGGAGCGCTCGGAAAGAATGAACTTACCTTATAACAAGTCGCTCCCGGCGGGGCTCCCAGCGTGGTGAATTTGACGGATTCCAAAGCGTGGCTAACAGGGATGGTAACACCTCACTTCGCAAGCTTCTTCACCGTACGATCACAGCGCACAAACACAACACGACACACAAAGGATGTTCACCGGCGGTAGAAGAGCGCATACGATGGCTTTTCCTTCAATAAATTCGATGTATCGCCAGCTGCACTGCAATGTCCAACCTTCGATGCTGGTTGAAAAGATTCGCACACGGCACATAAATCGCCAACAACACGAGCAAAGCTGTAAATTTGCACAAAGAGTGCGAAAGACCGCACCGCGATGGCGCCCGTACATAGAACAAGCCCGCACATGCGGAATCGCGAAAAAGTGACATTGGCTTGGTCGCTTGGTTTCAAGTCGGTTTGCGATGGCCATGCCACAGCTAGGCATTCTTGAGAAAACTGAGCGTGAAAACATTGACACGAGAATAAAAAAACCTACGGCGGCTTGTGAGTCCTATGTTAATATTTACAATAATTTGTTATAGAACTATTAGCAACCCCTCTAGCAGCAGTAATAATATTATATTGAAGATAACCAAACTCCGCCGAGGTCGCGATGTTGGCTGTCAGCGCCACTGGTGGCAGTGGCAACGCCGCGTACTAGACATTCGTGACAGCGTGGTCACTTTAGCTAGCGTGGGAGGGTGCCAGAGGAACCAAAAGAACTGGTTATCGCCGGGTGTGGATGTGGATGGCACGTCTTTTGTGTCCGGGCGCCCGCTTCGGCGAACTGCTGCAGGAGAGAGGGCGAAAGAATTCTGGAAAGTCCAGTCCTTGAAACAGCTTCAGAGTTCTTGATCTGCTTGCGGGCGCAGGATATTTGGGAGGCGCTTGTCTTTGAGAAGCGTAGTCCGCGGGCGTGTTGACATGCTTTCGTTAGCGAGAGAGCGGTTCGGAGTGTAACAAGCGGCACGTAAGCCCACAAATTTGTTCGGATTCTCTCTCTCTCTCTCTCTCTCTTTTTTTTTGTAGTGGCGTGAAGCAGTGTCAGGCTCGTTCTTTCTTTTTGTGACCCTGTGCAGTAAAGATGAGTTGTTAATCAGCGCTTCAGTTTGTCTTTCTTCATTTTTTTTCTTCGTTTGTTCGTTCAGTTCGTGTGAGCGGCGGCGCCTTGGACTGGCGTTCGAAATTCTTCTGAAGGGAAAGAACTGTTTTCACCTGTTTTAATAGAGCGTAGATGCGCGTTTGCTCCTTGTGGGATTCTCTGCATTCCACATTGCTGTTCTACTGTTGTTATCATAGACAGTTCACGGTATCCTCAAGGAAAGTTATGTATGACGGGGAATAGAACTCGCGTCCTTGGGCTCAGACCACGGCGGGGTGCGCGAGTGATAACTGGAGTAATGAAGTTCACGAGTGAACGACGATGAGGCCAAGCCTGCGTTCGCTTGATTTGAACGCTTGTTTTAAAAGTTCGCTGTGTACAAAAATTTAATTGTTCTTTTTTCGACGTGTAGCGATTTACACCAAAGTTTTGCTGTTTTTTTTTCTGGGTATTTATAGGCACAATTTTGTCACTGGAATATTCTGGTGCGTTTGGGTTTGTGAGTTAAGTATTCATTTCTGCAAAACAGCGCTGTTAGTATCGTGCCTCCACAGAAAAACACTGAATCATCGCACTAGGATGCGATGTCACATACGCCTTTTGTAGATGTAGCAGATGAAATCGCATTTTAAATGTACCTCCTCCCCTACTCCCCTCCCCGAAACACAAGGTATCACAGCATTGTATGTGTGAAAAGAGGTAGGGGGAGTGACGACTTTTTTTTTGTCCCCAGAACTGGGACCCGAGATGTGTAGCCTAGATGTGTTCAAATCCAGTTACCGCTTTTTTTTATTTTCAAGGGTTTTTCATATTCGAATATTAACATTTGTTATCACGCATATAATCTATTTATGACATATTTATGCCTTATAAACGGGATTTCGGGTATTTTTCTTGCCTTTTGGTCAGTTTCAGCTACTGCTTCTTGTGGGTTTTTGCGAGTTTTCCCATTTTATGTTGGGTTCGGTTATTTCTGTTGAATATGTTTCTACACCATCGTTTTCAACCATTACAGGTTCGTTTTGACTGATATTTATTTCAGTTCGAGTGGTTTCATACCCTATAGGTACGTTTATGCTGTGATATGACCCCCATAAGCAAGCTCAGGTCACGGCTCGCTGTACTGACTAGGAAACGCATACACGCTGTGCGTTACTAGCATGTATGCCCGCTTAAAACGCATTTCGCCGTCCCTTACTGAGGCGAACTTCGCGCCCCCGCTTCAGAGGTTCGCTGTCGAGACTACCGACGAGTGAGTTCTGCCCCAGCACACGGCTGCGGCATACAAATATTGCATTATGGAGTTTGGTAATCGCCAGCCAATTTTTAATCCGCCGATAAGTAGTAGGAAACAAGGAGGGGTTAATCAGCATTAACAAACGAATGGCAGCCTGTGTGACCAAGCTACATACGCATTACAGATTAAAGATAGCATAGACCTATACGTCATCAAGTAGCTACGATGGTAAAGCCGTATACATTTGCTAGAGGAACGTGGAATCAGCTATGAAGAAAGAAGAGCGCAGTTCACGATAGGGATGGGTGAATTAGGGAAGAAAAGAAGCAAATCGAAAGGAAGAAGCAAAAGTAGGGAAGAAGCAAATCGAAAACGAGTCAGTGGAAACTTCAAAAAAGACCATAGTAATAGTTGAGGAGATACTCTGGCTGGATTCGCGGAGAGACATGAACTGAAGTTAATGAACGCTAAAACGTCGTGATGGTAAAACGAGTAACGAAATTGACTTCACTTTAAATGACAACCCGGTGCGCGGTTGAAGAAAACGAGTAACGAAATTGACTACATTTTAAGTGAAAACCCGGGCGCGGTGGAATACGAAGAGGCAGGATGTCGAATTGATTTTTTTCTGGTTCGGTTCGGGTTCGGATTCAAGCCTTTCGAATTTTGTTCCGGCTTCAGTTCCGGAGCATCATTTGGGCCCAGTCCGAAGAGGCTCTAGCCAGTTGGAACTGGTACAAATGGGTTCAAAAATAAATGAAGCGTGTTTTTTGTGTTTAATTCCTTGTGCTCCGTATTCTTATCTCTGCACATCCATAAACCAAATTCACTATGTAGGTTCCCTTGGGCTAATGTTTTGTTTTGGCCAACTTGAACAGAGAATGAACCACTTTTTGAAAACTTTTTTTTTCTAAATTCTAGATGCTTGCGTAACGTTAGAAACCGACACGTGTACTTAAACTGGGGGAGGAGGGCGCAAGGTACCCCAGCCGCAAATTGCCTCTCTATGCCCATCAGAAAACTTAAAAACCCACTAAAAGTATTTTTCTCTCTTTCCCGCTCCTAATGTTCTTTTACCACGGTAATTGTGTCATTACAGGGGTGGAGCGGCTCTGGACCGACTTTCCTTCAGTTGCACTAAAGAATGCATTTGGTAGGCACATCAAAAAGAAAGAAGAAAAAAGCATTCAGATACCGAAGGTGTATTCGCTGCGACATGCAAACTACGCAGTGCCGTTCCGTTAAGGCAATAGCTGGAGTGAAAGCATTTATCAGACGTTTTGAAGAGTCGCTTTACTGTACCCATGTGCAGTTTTCCCGCTCATGGCAGCCCTTTCAACAGTGATTACTCAGCAATTTTTAAGAAAATGAAAACTTCTTTTGCACAGCGAATACTTGGGGAGAATACTTGCTTTGTGCACAGTTTCAGTTCGCGCACGTTGCGCGACTGGGTTCCCGAGCAATGGGAACTATTCCATAGAAATGCATGGGGAGTTAGATTTGATACGAATTACACAAAAAAAGGTCAGAAACCTGAAACGTTTATTTAGCGTTTTAATCTTCACGTTGGCTTCTAGCTTTATGCCAAATAATATTTTCCTAAACTGGTGTTGCTAGGTTCCCGAGAGGTTGTAATTTTGAGCGAGAAAGCTGGGTATGATTCACTGCAAAATGTTTTCTATCGGAGGTTAACGATTAACACGAACTGAAGCGAAAACATATTCGCAGGCACACTTAAGTCAGCTTATTTGAATAAATATGAAAGCATTACCTATGGCCACAAGTTTATTTTTATCAATATTTTTCAGTTTATTTCATATGTAATTTATTTTATTCATGGTTTATTGACCCGCACTTATATACCCCGAAGAGTTTTCATGCGGAAACAAAAAAAAATATCTGACGATTAGAATATTCCACATAGCGAATTTGGAGAGAAGTGCGAACTACATTTTATTTCGGCCACGGCACATAGCTGCTGTGCCTCAGGACGTCTTCCAGTATTCAGGTAACACACGACGGCCTTATCTCTTACCGCGTCACTGTCAGAAAGCATGTCGCGCGGCTTTGCACACCACCCTCCCCCTTCCACTTTCGCCAGTATTTCATTCTCCGGTTTTATGTTTGCTCTATCTTTCATGGTGCCTTCGTCACTCGTTTACAATAAGGCCGACGCTGAGAGACTCTAAAACCGGGCCGCCGCGGTGACGACTTTCGATCCCCTCCCCTGTCCCACCTGTGAAGGCCGCACGTCGTCTCTAAATATAGCATCATCGGCACAGTCTTCTTGATGGCAAGCATATGGCCTCCTGGGCAGAGGGCGGCGCCCCACTGCCTCTGACTCCACCTCTCTCCCACAAATGCGCTTGCTAAATCCTCGCCTGAATCTTCTAGAAAGGCGAAGTCTCCATGCACGATGTCATTGCCCCATCCGTCCACTAAGCAGAGTTGAGTATTCGTTCCAATTCGTTTTTTGATACCATCGAACATCGAATGTCGCCGTAGCCGCGCTGTGCAACCCCACCCCCCCTGGCTCGTCATCTATACATAACTCATCCTCACTGCAATCTTCTGGCTGGTATGCCGTCAGGCGGACAAGCATTATTTGCTGGAATCCGGTCAGATTCTTTGTCGGGCAGGCAACGTTTTTGGGTAGCGCAGAGCCTGCGCGGCCGCCACCTATTTTGGTGCCATAAACCAACTACGAGACACAAGCGCGCACGGACATGTATTTTCACACAACGAGAAAAAAAATCAGAGTGAAAATAAAGTTGTTGGTCTGCCACGCTTTTCGTGTACAGTCATCCACAGGCTGTTGTGAGTGTGCTTTGCTAAGCTCGCTACCATTGATGCGCTGAGCTCAGAGATTAAGGTCTTGGGGCGATGGTGAGTTAAGGCAGCATTTAAAAACAATATGTAAACAGGGGTTACTAGGCTTGCAAAAAGGAGAGAGCGCGTGTAAACTCGCGGGCCATAGATTCCAGCCCGTCGCCCTTTCGCATTGGGCCGTTTGTATAACCGGGTTCCATTTCGACCTCGAAACCTTGAATTGTACGAATGGGTGTGAAGGGGTTGCATCAGATGATCCAACGATTCGACAAAGAAGGGATGGAAGAGGCTGACTCCTCGGTGGCGCTTCCAGACACATAGGAGCACTTTTGCTGCGTGCCGTTGGACAATGGGGCGAGATTCACGCCTGCCGTTTCGCCGTGTAACCTGACCAAGTGAATTTGAGTCGGGTGCCCCGGCACCAAGACGTTAAGAAGGGGCATCAAATTCTTTTGCGTAGCATGGCATGAGCATTTTGTGGTAAAATGATACAGCAATTGTGGTGAACTTGAATGCCCCCTTCTGGATCAGAGCAGTGCGGACGGAAGTTTGGCTAAATTACCTTGCGCTAAACTGATGACGCTAAGTACGATAAGCGTTGCTCAATTTAAATCAGCAGACTACTGTATTTATAGTTTCAGCGGCGTTTTAGCTTGAACATGAAATGTACTACAGGATTTCCCGCTCAATATAATCCAAACGCCTGTGAATTTAATCCCAGCGCCAGTGAAAATAATCCAGGCGCCAACAAATATAATCCAGGACCCACGCACTGCACAATACATGACAGCGCTTTGTAATTTTGTTGGCAACCAATACCATCCGGGCGCAGTGTATTTTCATCCAACTTAATTGAACTACGTTACGTGACCAGTTTAACCAGATGACCTGAGAACTGCGCAATAAAGCAGTGATGTGACTATCCACTACTCTGGCCGAATTACGATAGTGAATACGAGGATTGTTGTCATGGGTATGAATTATCGTATTTAAATTGCTGGCTGACTCGAAATTTTAGTTGAAACTGCCACAATGCTTAACTCTTGAAACCAAATACGGTCACGAACGTAGGACAGGCAAGTGGCGCTGCTGGCGCCGTTCTAAGGCGCCACCCACGGGAGAAAATCGCAAAAATGTTCGGGACATGCCCAGGAGTGTAGGTGTGGAGAACGCGTGTTTCCGTGTTGTTTAAAGGGGCAACGTCTCGTTACCGTGATGATGCTAGTCATACAAAACTCATTTTTTTTGGTCAGAAATTAGGTCCGGGCGACACGCCTTAGGTTTAATTAATTACCTAATATAGGTTCTTAATTGTTAGTCATTGATTTGGATAAAAGTCAAATTGATGTAACCAGGGCTTTTTAGGTACCAAATAATGGTCTCCATAAGGGGAATCACGTGGGAGAAATAAAAAATTGATTCCTGCTTTAGTCATGAGATAGTTACGTGAGTCATAGATTGAGGTAAATGTCAGAGTAATGCCACAAGGGCTTGTGAGATATCAAATTAAACGTCTGTATAAGTGGTATAACGTGGAACCAATAAAAATAGCTTCCCGGTTGTAGTCATGACATAGTGACGTGAGAACTAGATTGGGTTCGTGACGTTTATTCGATACCACACAAGCCCTAGTGGCATCACACTTGACTTTTAATGTGAATGTCAAACCACGAAACAATGTGAAACTCGCGAAACCAGGCCCCTCTTTGTGCTTTCAAATTGATGAGGCCTGCAATCGCCTACTATAGCAAAAAAAGCGTATATTTACAAGTCACGTGAAGAAACAATTCAATGGCGTTTTCTTGGATATATACAGTGACAGTACGCGTGACGTCATAAGCGTAATAGTATTTCACATTACATATTTATGATAATTAGGAACCATGCCATATCATTCGTAATCACGTGCACACCAAGACAAAAAAAATTGACATTACGTAAGCAGCAATTCAACAGCATTTATTTTTTACCTATGATATGATTTCGCGTGGTATAATAAACCTTACAACTACCATAAATATTTCAGGATCAATAGGTGTGATGCCAGTTCTAAAGGAACATGCTCGCAATAACAGGTTTTTTTTCTATACATCCCGAAAGCAAGCAATTCAACAGCGTTTATTTGACACCCATTATGCCAGTACTGGTGATGTGACACATCTCATAGTAGGTCACGTGACAAATTCATGATATATTGGAGTCATGTGTCGTCATAAGGAATCATATTCACTAAGTCAAGATTCTCGTACACATCTCGAATACAAGGAATTAAACAGCGTTTATTGACACCCATGATGCCAATATTCGTCGTGTAATAAGCCACATAGTAAGTCACTTGACGAATTCATCATTTATAGGAGTCATGCGCTATCAAAACGAGACATGTTCACTATGAAAAGACGTTTTTGCGCTTCACGTACACAAGCAATTCAACAGGGTTCTTTTCATACCCATGATGCCAATACTCGTGATGCAATTAACCTCATGGTGAGTCACGTGACTAAATCATGATGCATGAAAATCATGCGACATCTTTGGAAGTAATGTTTGCCAAGACAAATTTTTTTGCACTTACCGCAAATAAGCAAATGAATGACGATTATTTGATACCTATGCTGCTTTTACTTGTGAAAAATAAACGTCATGGTAATTCACGTGACTGATTATTCATCCGTAGGAGTCACGCGACATTGATTTAATTAACAATTTTTCAACACACCATCAGCCTCTTTCTCGCATTAGGAACTTCCTTGTTACATTCGGGTGGGCGATAACAAGCTCTAAGGCATCACTTTGATTTTAACTCAATCTCTAACTCACGAGACTATCTGATGCCCATAAACAGGAAGCAATATTTAGTTTGTCCCACGCAATTCTCTCATCAAGACATTTAATTTTATACCTCACAAGCCCTAGCGACATCATTTTGACATTTAACCCAATTTATGACTCGCGTAACTAACTCACGACCATAAACTGGAAGCAATTTTTATTGTGTTCTAAGTCTTTCCCCTGATCGCGACCTTCAATTTTATGCCTAAAAGACCTAGTGGCATCACTTTGATATTTAACCCAATTTGTGGCTCACGCGACCATATTATGAATATTGTGACGTGGAAATGAAGGCACTGCTCGTAATAAGATGTATTAACAGTCAAATACATGCCGGTGGGAAAAGCGGCTCGAATGTCCCCGAAACAGCGCGCACGTCTGCAAGGCAAGCAGCGTCGTCGTCGTCTCCCAAGGCTGTGTACCAGCTTGGCTGTAGCGCATATTCCTGAAGAAGCGGTTGGCCATAGCTTAACACTTCGATTGCGAATCAGCCAAAGCCCTTGACATAACCTCTGGCGGCTAGAGCACCGACCCGGTGCAAACAACGGAACAAGGTTAGAGGCAGCCTGGATTGCGGGAGTAGTACAGCTTCAGACGGCAGACGTGCCCAAGTTGCGACGTTGAATGAGATGACGGCGAAGGCTTGAGGGGTCCAATTTCGTAGGTCACGGGATTTACCATGGGTAGGATGCGGTAAGGGCACGTGAAACAACAAAGCAGTTTTTCAGACAGGCCGACGTGGCGCGAAGGGGTCCACAGGAGTTTTAAAGTGCCAGGGGCGAAGTACACATCGCGATGGTGCTGGTCATAGCGATCTTTCTGGGCTGTTTGCTGCAGTCGATATCCTGGCGCTGGCAACCTGTCGGGCCAAATCAGCGTGCGCTACCGCATCTCGTGCGTATTCGGTTGTGAATGTCTCCGAGTTCGACAACACGGTGTCCAATGGTAAGGCAGGCTCTCGCCCCAAAAGAAGAAAGTAATGCGAATAGCCAGCAGTGTCGAGGCGAGAAGACTTATAAGCAAACGTAACGTAGGGTAGTGGTACGTCCCAGTCGCGGTGGTCGGCGAACGCGTACATGGCCAGCATATCCTTGAGCGTCTTGTTGAAGCGTTCAGTAAGTCCGTTTGTTTGCGGATGATAGACGGTTGTAAGATTGTGCTTCGTACGGCAGGAACGGAGGAGGTCATCAACTTGGGAGAAGAAGTACCGCCCACGATCCGTAAGCAGTTGACGGGGGGCCACGTGGTGCAAGATTACATCATGTAGGAGGAAGTAGGCTACGTCTGAGGCACAGCTGTTGGGGAGGGCACGCGTGATAGCGTAATGCGTAGCATAATCCGTGGCGACACCAATCCACTTGTTGCCCGACAGCGACAAGGGGAAAGGGCCGAGAAGGTCCACTCCTAAACGGAAGAATGGTTCTGTAGCAACATCTATTGGTTGAATGGTGCGGGCTGGAAGCAAAGGAGGAGTTTTTCAGCGTTGGCATAGGTCACAAGCCGTGATGTGTCGCCTCACAGACCGGTATAGGCCCGGCCAGTAAACGCACCGAAGCACGGGGTCGTAAGTCCGAGCCACGCCAATGTGACCAGCTGTGGGCGCGTCGTGAAGCTCGCGGATGACGTCAGAGCGGAGATGCTGAAGCAGTGCAAGTAGCTCGTCAGGCCCGTCCTCGGGAAAGTTTCGGCGGAACAAGATGCCATCACGAAGAATAAATTCACGAGTAGAAGGGTCGGCCGGCTCAGATCTAAGGCGTTGGATGATCTTGTAAAGCCACGAATCACGGCGCTGATGGTCACCAATGTTGAGGAAATCCGACAGAGCGAATACGCCGCGGTCGTCGTCATTGTCTCGAGGCTCAGGGGGGTCAACAGGGTGACGAGACAGGCAGTCCGTGTCCCTGTGCATGAGACCAGACTTGTAGAAGACCGAATAGTTGTATTCCTGTAACCGTAGCGCCCAACGACCAAGTCGTCCGAAGGGGTCCTTCAGAGTGGAAAGCCAGCATAACGCATGATGATCCGTAACTACAGCGAATGTTTTGCCGTACAAGTACGGACGGAACTTGCTTTCAGCCCATACAAGTGCGAAGCATTCACGCTCAGTGATAGAATAGTTGCGTTCGGCGGGGTTCAAAAGGCGGCTGGCATACGCTATCACTCTGGTGCCACCTGCCTGTTGCTGGATCAAGACAGCTCCTTTGCCATGCCCACTTGCATCAGTACGAACTTTAGTCGGAGCCGTATCATCGATATGGGCCAAAATCGGACAACGGGTCAGACGGTTAATGAGCGAGGACAAAGCCGTGACTTGTGCGGAGAACCACGAGAACGAGGTATCGGTTTTTAGAAGATCCGTGAGCTGGCGGGCTATGTCAGCGAAGTTCTCGATGAAGCGGCGGAAGTAAGAGCATAGGCCGACAAAGCTGCGAACGTCCTTCGCAGATCGAGGGACAGGAAACTTGACGGCACGCACCTTGTCAGGGTCAGGTCGCACACCCACAGCGTCCACTACATGTCCCAGGATCTTAAGTTGTTGGCCGCCGAAATGTCCATTTGTACGCGTTGAGCTGGAGCCCCGCACAGCGGAAGACCGCAAGGATGTCCGACAGACGTTGAAGATGTGTCTCGAATGTTTTGGGCCAACACGATGACGTCATCCAAGAGAGCAGATGCCCGTCGACAACTTGAAACCGCGCAAAAGTGAGTCGATCACCCTTTTGAAGGTCGCAGGAGCAGTACAAATACCGATCGGCATGCACTTGAATTGGTAGAAGCCGCCCGGCGTAACGAAAGCGGTCTTTTCGCGATCCATGGCGTCAACAGCAATCTGTCAATAGCCAGATCGTAGGTCGATCGACGAGAAATAGGACGCACGTGAAGGCAATTGAGGGCAACATCTATTCGAGGGAGCGGGTAAACGTCCTTCTTAGTGATTTTATTCAAATGCCGGTAGTCAACACAGAAGCGCCAGGAACCATCTTTGTTTTTCACTAAGACGACTGGTCATGCCCACGGACTTGAAGAAGGTTCAATGACGTCCTTGTTCAGTATTTTCTCTAGCTCGTTGTGGATGATTGCCCGTTCCGTTTGAGACACCCCATATGGTCGCCGCTGTATAGCGGCCGCAGCGCCGGTGTTGATGCGATGCGTTACCTCCGAAGTCTGGCCTAATGGACCATCGTCCAAATCAAAGATGTCCCGGTCGGATACCAGTAGCTCGTGCAGTTGGCGAGCTTGTGAGGTGGAAAGGTCCGACGACATCATCTGTGTTAAGTCATTGGAGGTCGGTGGATGATCTTTCGGACCGTCGGGAGCACTTGGAGGGACATCAGGGGACACGGAAGAAAGCTGGTATCCATCCAGCAGACAAACAGTGGCCAGTGACATTCCCTGTGGAAGCACTTCGTAGGAACGACCAATATTCAAGAACGGCAAACTTATTTGATTTTGTGCGACCGTGACGACTGTATGAGGAAGCGCCACGTTGTGCTCTAGGAGAGCGTCAGTAAGAGGGGAAACCATGTACTCGCCGTCCGGGACAGGTGGGCATGGGAACAAAGGAACGTAGGTTATTGCTTTTGGAGCTAATCGTACGTGTTCGGCAGAGCATAGACGGTGATAAGGTTCAGTGTCGGCAACAGGACCAATCGGCAGGTCAAGACGGGGGATGCCAGAGGCGCAGTCTATGAGGGCGGCGTGGTCAGTAAGAAAGTCAAGGCCAAGAATAATGTCATGAGGGCATGCGTCCAAGCTGATGACTTGAACTGGTATTTTGTGTCCTGCGATGCCAACTCGAGCTGTGTAGAGTCCTGCTACGGTGGGTGTCCTGCCGTTGGCGACTCGTACAACGTTGGAGGGAGAAGGCGTCATAACTTTGTTATCGGGTTGGGGGATGCAGGCTCACGGGTTGGTGGCATTGTCCCGCGATGGGCGTGACGTCCTGACCGAAGCTCTGTGTTGTGCCAAGACTGGCGGGACTGAGGTAGGGAAGCACACTGCTCGTAATAAGATGTATTAAGAGTCAAATACAAGCCGGTGGGCAAAGCAGCTCGAATGTCCCCGGAACAGCGCGCACGTCCGCAAGGCAAGCAGGGTCGTCGTCGTCTCCCAAGGCTGTGTACCATCTTGGCATTGGTGCAAATCCCTGCAGGAGAGGTTGGCCATAGCTTAACACTTGAATTGCCAATCTGCCCTCATCGAGACCTTTATTTTGATACGTCACAAGCCCTAGTGTCCTCATATTAACTGTTACTGTTATCTATGACTCACGCGACCATGTAATGACTATAACCAGGAAGCAAGTTTTATTTTGTCCCAGGTGACTCCCCTCTCGAGACCTTTATTTTTATACCCCACAAGCCCTAGTGACCACATATAGACTTTTAACATAATTTATGACTCACGTGACCATCTCATGAATATAACCAGGAAGCAATTTTAAATTGTCCCACTCAATTCTCCTCATCGAGACCTTTGATTTGATACCTCACACGCCCTAGCGACATTAATATGAATTTTAACCCAATCTGGTTCACGTGACTATCTCATCACTATAACCAGGAAGCAATTTTTAATTAGTCCCACGTGACTCCTCTCATCGAGACCTTTAATTTGATACCTCAAAAGTCATAGCAGCGTCACATTGACATTTAAACCAATTTATGACTCCCGTATTTACCTCATCACTACAACCCGGAAGCAATTGATAATTTGCGCCACATGAATCCTGACATCGAGACCTTTATTTTGATACCCCACAAGCCCTAATTGCCTCACATTGACTTTTAACGTAATCTATGACTCACTTGACCGGTCATATCATGACTATAACGACGGAGCAATTTTAAGTTGTCCCACGCGAATCTCATAATCGATACCTTTAATTTGATACCTCACAAGCCCCAGCGGCATCAAATTGACTTCTAACCCAATCTGACTCACATGACTATCTCATGACTATAACTAGGAAGCAATTTTTAATTTGCATCACGTGACTTCCCTCATCGAGACCTTTAATTTGATACCACACAAGCCCTAGTAGCTTCACATTGACTTGTAATGTTATCTATGACTGACGTGACTATCTCATGAATATTACCAGGACGCGATTTTATTTCTTCTACGCGATTCCACTCATCGAGACCTTTAATTTGATTTCTCACAAGCCACCCTATTGGCGCCTCTTTGACTTTTAACCCATTGTTTGAATCACGTGACTATTATGACTATAACTAGGAAGAATTTGTAGATTGTGTCACGTGATTACCCTCATCGAGACCTTTAATTTGGTACCTCACAAGCCCTAGTGACGTCACATTCACTTTTAATCCAATTTGTTAATCACGTGACTACCTCATGACATTAACTGGGAAGCAATTTGTGATTTGTACTACGTGATTCCGCTCATCGAGCCCTTTAATTTGATACCTAATAAGCCATAGTGACATATCTTTGACTTTTAACCCAATCTATGACTCACGTGACTATTACCATGACTTAAACCAGGAAGTAATTTTTAATTTTCTCATGGGATTCCTCTCATTGAGACCTTTCAGTTGATACCTCACAAGCCCTAGTGCCATCACTTTGACTTTTAACCCAATCTAGGGCTCACGTGACCTTCTCATGACTACAACCGGGAAGGTATTTTTGTATTTGTCCCACCTGATACCACTTATCGAGACGTTTATTTTGATGCCTCACAAGCCCTTGTGGCAATATTCTGACATTTACCCCAATCTGTGACTCACGTGACCATCTCATGACTAAAGCACGAAGCAATTTTTTATTTCTCCACGTGATTCCCCTTATCGAGACCATTAATTTGGCACTTCACCACCCCTGGTTACATGAGTTTGACTTTTATCCAAATCAATGATAACGTATAATCAATTAGGTACCTATATTACGAAAATAATTAAACCGAACGCCTGTCGCCCGAACCTAATCCGGACAAAAAAAGTGAGTTTCGTATGACTAACATCATCACGTTAACGAGAGGTTGCCCCTTTAAAACACGGAAGCACGTATTCTCCACACCTACACGCCAGGGCATGTCCCTACGATATTGGCGATTTTCCAATGCGGGTGGCACTGTTTAACGGCGCTAGGAGCGCCACCGGTCTGTCCACATTCGTGCCCGTATTTGGTTTCGAGAGTTAGGCATTGTGGCAGTTTCCCCTGAAATTTCTTGTAAGCGAGCAATTTAAATGCCATAATTCATACCCATGACACTATCCTCGTATTCACTATAGTAATTAGGCGAGATTTCTGGATAGTCATGTGACTGTTTTTTTATTGCGCAGTTCTAAGGTTGTCTGCCTAAACTGGTCACGTAACCTAGTTCATCTTACTGGGATGAAAATACACAGCGCCCGGATTGTAGTGGTTGCCAACTAAATTACAAAGGGCATTCATGTGTTGTGCACTACTGTGTGGGTGCTGAATTATATTGGTAGGCGCCTGGATTATATTCACTGACGCTGAGATTATATTCACTGGCATTTGGATTATATTGAGCGGGAAATCCTGTAGAAGTAGAAAATGGTCTGGTATCGGAGTCACCCTCCACTGTCAAACGCGGCCAGAGGCGCTTACAGCGATTTCATTCGGCCCAAGTTCTAGCTGCTAACACATCGGCTGGTAGGAAGGAACGGCAGTAATTACTCACTGAATATAGGGAAACACCAACGATTGCAACTTGCTAATGGCACGCAAGCGACAGGTGACAGCAATTGGGTTCTAGGAAAGAATAGCTTAGTGAAGTTACAGGCAGCGGTAAAGGTCATTCTAAGAGAGACATGAGTAAATGGAGCTTTCAATAGCTCCCCGGTACCACACGAAGTACAACCGGTTATACCCAATTGCAACAGTACAAAAATAGGGCCAACCGGCAAAGAGAATTTTGTCCACACGAAGGTGGAGAGAAATTAACGGGAAAGACTTTCTTGCGACCCACCGCCAGGTATGACGAGCCCGGGGGAACCCTCCTGTCCCCCCTAGGAAAAAGCCGGATAGGGTGGGTTGCTGGGAACGGGAACTTGGACATCGGAATGGGTTATGGGAAAAAGGGTGGGAATGAGGGAAGCAATTTTGCTCCAATTCTTTTGTCTGACTCTCTTCCAAGACTGATTGCTCAGCGAGGGCATCAGACAGTGCCAATTGCCAAATGTGCGGTCCCTGCCACGGGTTACCGCTCACCCATAGGGTCCGATAACTGGGCCCCAACTGTCGGAGACAGGAAGTACCCTATTTAGTGGCTACGACCAGGTCCCCCCCGACCCCCAGCTCTGCGGCCGATGCGCTACTAAGTTCAAGTGTTCAACTTCAAGTTTATTTCACTTTTTTGCATAACATAAGCGAGTACAATGACAAAGGAGGTCCCGAAGTTGAGAACTGTCGGGGGGACCTCGTTACATAACGTCAATTTTATTAGAACAAAACGCAGCAAGCATTGAGCAGGTTTTAGAACATCCTAAAATATAATTAAGACAAGCAAAAAACAATATATCGAACAGGAACCATGCAATAACGCTTCATTAAGAATTATCACACAAATATTCTGGAAGATCAATTATACAAAGCAAAACACATATAGTTCACTAGATATGTAGTTCTCGAAGAAGATATAAACGTCCTCGATCAACTGTCCCGCACAAGGTACTCATGAATCACCAGTGAAGCTTTCCACTATACACGGGTACTTGCAACACCTGCTTTTCACGGTCTCCGGACACCGGAAGTTTGTATGCGAACGTGAACTGAAACCCATGTTGGCAAGCCAACACACGTTCGCAAGGGTACCACTGGGTTTGCGAGCCCTTTTCTTATGTCCTCCTCTGTGCCTACTCTTTCGCTCAATGGAACAAGAGTCTTTTGGCATTGCCGTGGTGTAGCGGCTCTGCAGAGAAGATCGGTCCGGGCCTACAAGCCGTTACTAAGCCAGGAGAGTTTCCCCGGTGTACGAACCGCACCTTTCCTCGTTTTCCCCGTGCGGAACACCCAGTAGCTCGTGGTAGCACGTCCCGTGGCATCCAGAGAAGATCAATCTATAGGCCCCTCAAAGCAAGGTTACATAGGGGCGCGACCCCCCCCCCGGCCTCATACGGACTGTACAACATCTGGCCCCATGAAATTAGGTTACAGGAGTATGTCACTCCCCCCGACTTATAGCGATCAGGTCGCTGGCCCCGCCAAAGCTTGCGGTTACAAGGGTCGCCAGTCCCCCGGCCTGCAACGGTTTCCCGAATTTACTCGGTATTCCCAATGCAACGACTGTACGCTTGCGGCACTTGCTACCTTCGCAACTTGACTCCCGGGCCTCCCCCCACGATGGATTACAGGGGTTCGCCATTTTTCCCCAGCCAAAGAAAGTCATAGTTGATCGATCTCGATCCGCTTGCCTGCTTCAATCGCATCACCAAGTGCCGGGTTGACACCCGACCACCCGACCTCCGCGTAGGACCTGATTCCAGTTGTACCAGGAACCTCCGCAGTGGCGGCCGTTTTGCACGCTCCCAGGGCAGGGATTGTGCACCCTCCCCGATTCCTCGAGGTGGTCTCGTGGAATTACCGTACTTCGACGCTCTGGCCCCTATGACATTAGGTTACAAGGGTTTGTCACAACCCCCGGCCTGCAGACCAGTTCGCAAGTTCAACAGAACGAGCCCCAAGCTATGGTTACAGGGGTGTGCACGCCCCCGGCTCGGTAGTGGTCTACCCATTGCTTCAGCAATGGTATGCCAACACTACGTCGAACTGTACCGCTTGAGCGCAGTGATTACCTTGCAACATTGACCCGCTGGCTTCCTCTCACGCTGGATTACAGGGGCGTGTTACCACTCCCAGCCTTTGGCCTCCTCCCACACTGGATTACAGGGGCTCACTACTTCCCCTAGCCCAGAGAGTCATAGTTGCTCCACAAATACCATCTTTCGGGATACATGGGATCCTCTGAGGAACTCCCTGTGGCTCTGCACAGTCGCCCCCAAGACTGAAGGTTACAAGGGCTCATCAAGCTCCCTCGGTCAGCAAACCAGTTCGCATTAAAGGCCCCTTCCATGCTCCTGTTACAGAGGTTCGCTACACCCCCGGCCTCATTGTGTGTACCCATGCTCAGCATGGCATGATAAAACGAACTGTACCGCATGTACCCCTATGACTTGGGTTACAAGGGCTCGTCACCTCCCTCGGCGAGCAGATCGGTTCGTGTTTATACTCCCCTTCCTAGCTGCGGTTACAGGGGCTCGCCACTCCCCCGGCCTCATAGCAGCACTCACATTGCTTCAGCAACCGTGCGCCACTATAACACAAACTGTACCGCTTGGTGCAGTTGCACTTTGCAACATTGACCCCCGGCCTCCACCACACTGGATTACAGGGGCGCGTTACCACCCAACGCCAAAGAGAATCATAGTTGATCCACAGAAATTTGCGACCGCAAATTTTGTTCGAATTACCATTCCAAGCACCAACCTCGGTAGCCACCCAGGCTGTCCGGGCCTGCGTCCGCATCACGCATCAGTATTCTTGGAAGGCACTTGCCCTCAGAGTGCCTGGGAGTTGCTTAAGCTCCCATGGGCGTTGAATACCCAATACAGGGGGCCTGGCACACCACTGACTCCTGCCATTGCGGCGGACCAAAGCCCTAAGAGAGACAGAGAGAACAAAGAAAATAAATTGAGGGAAAGCTTGAGACAGGCGTGCTCGCTTCAGCACCGCTTAAGCTCGGCCCAAGTCGAGAGGCTTTAGATCAAGCGCAGCTGATCTTCGAAACAGGAGCTGCCCAAGGCTTTATGCCATAGCTCTATGGAAAGGTAAAGGTTTGGGAATCTAGGGTTGAATATTCGTGGGCGCCCAGCACGTTTCTGATCGTCTGAGGCTCTAGATCCAGAGCCGAAGGGAATACAATAGTCACCAGACAAAGAGGTGAAGTGTGGTGGTGTGCAGCAAAGTGTTAATAGCCAGGAGTGTTAATAATTGTTCCTGGTTATTTGGTAGTGGTTTGTGAGGGAGGAATACGTTCCGTTGGGTAGCCTAAAGTGCTGCGCAATTTCCCGCCACGTGAAATCAAGATGCACACGCTCGGACCTGGCTTCATCAGCGCTGACTCGGTGGGTTAAATCTGAAGCGGCGAAGGTTGGCGATTTCGTGGCCGGGGATAGCGAGGCGAGGTGTTGCCCATGCAATCCTTACTGGCCTCGTTGGTGGTCTCTGATTGATAATTCGAAGTGTTATAACATCCCATTGACAATTTTCGAAGTTGCATCACGCCTACTTGGAGTAACTTATATTACTTTTGGCGTCGCTTTGGCTAAGCGCGGGAGCTATAGCTGTTTTCTTGGAGGGGGCTAGCTCCTGAGACTGCAATGGTTGACCAGTCGAAGCCTGCAGAATACCAGAATGGAATGCATGGTACGGAAGAATGTTATCGGATGTCATTCGTTATAAACCAGCATCCGCTACTTAATCTTTTTCTTTCCGCGAATTTTTTTCTACAATTTTACTACATATATATACTGGCTTTGAAAACTTTTTAGTGCATATAAAGCGTTTACTGCAATACTGCATACGCACCAGGCAATTATGGATTAACTTCACTGCGAAACGTCAATCTATGCCAGCGCCATTTGAGCGCCATACATGCGCAGAAAAAGACTCCTGATTGTCGTCACATGAGATTTTTTCGGCTGTAATGTCTGAAGCTTAATTTTATGATTGGTTGGGGGGAAGGCAACGCAAATTTATCTAGTGCCACCGTCCCTCACGAAATCGTGGTTTGGCCGCCCCTGTAATCTACCTTAAATCACGCGCTAATTCGTTTAATCCAAGTCGATAATCACAATGATGCCTCTAATTCAGATTAGCTCCCCCGCCCATCTCACTAATACACCACCGTGCACCGCTAATCCACATTCATCGACTTTATTGTACGCCCCCCAAAACTTTAGGGTTGAGCATGTGTAATATAGATTGGAAACGCTTTCGCATCTTCTTTAAATTGGAAATGACCAGGCAATATTTTTTTTCTATTTTTATGCTCTCTTAGAGCAGTGAAGAAGAGACGCAATGCTATTATACAAGGAAAAGTGACGGTGACAAAGAGGATTTTATTTATTCTGTCTCTTACTACTTGTATACAAATCCCACTCAAACTAGAATAAGTATAAGGTATGAATTAATTGTACATTGTGTCCCTGTGAGCCTTAATTAAATTAACAACACTTTAAAACGTTACACAATTAAACAACATGTACATAGGAAGCATTACGATACGTCGTGATGTGTTGCCTCGAAATATACGTTGTGACTTAAATTTTTGTAAAAAAAAGAAAATTGGGGAGATGGGTAGTATGTAACGCAAACTGATAGCTTGTACAAACAAGTCTACATTATATTGAAGGTAATATTAGTAGGAAATCTGACCAGATTGAGTTGTTAGGGGAGCACAATTTCGCTCCAATAAACGTGTTTTCCATCAAGACAACTGCGTCGTCTTTGGCTTCGTGACAGTATGACAGACTTCAAGGTTTCTCAATAATATTGTAAAAAGATATTTTATCAACAACAACGTCATTGACATCCTGATCGTATAATTCGTAATGTATTGACAGCGCCGGGAACTACTACAACTTCAAATTCACCAAAGAAACACCATTAGAAAAGGTATTATGGATAGTTCTGACATGTTTCGCTTCGAGAGGCTGAGATTTCGATTTCAAAAGTATTGTTTTAGTTTTTTATAAATATTTTGGGTAGTTTGTAAGTAACAAGTCATAATTGTCTATAAAAGTGAGAGAGTGTCGTACAGTTGTGAAACACCTGTTGTGAAAGATACGGCATATTTTCAATTCCGCCAACTCATCAGAACCGCTTTGGTTGTGTTTAGCGGAAGATGTAAAAATGTCTATTTTGAAACCATTTGATACGAATGAAAGAACTCTTTCGCGTACAGGCAAGAGAACCATTTCGGGTGACTTTTCGATTTTTCTGATGCCATGGAAGTAACCCGAAAATACATTTTTTTTCTACGAATCATATATCGAACCCACCCTTCCTCTCTCTTTTTATACCTGATATACAGTATCTCGGGGACGCTCCGGCGTTCTTTTTCGCCGATACCGACTCTTCTGTTTGCCAGATTCTCATGTTCATCATGCCCACATAGGCAATAACGTTCAGTGCGCGCACGTGCCGGGAGTGAAAGTAGAAAGGGCGGCGTGCACATGACGCAATGCGATTACGGGATCATCGATGACTTGACCGCTATGCTGGCGGGAGGTTACAAGCGGATGTCAAACAGCCGAATGCGACTTGCCAGGTGTATTCACTGGTCGAGCGCGTTGGGTTGTGTGTTTCACAGGTAGTAAGATGCCCACTACGTGGAAGGTAAATAGAAACCTCCATGTTTGTTCTCTAGGATAAAGCTCGAGTGCTTCCACGTTTCATTCAGCTACATGGCTGGGAAGTGTGCTTAGCCGCAAAAACCAACAAACGGGGGTTGTTTCGTGAACTCCGTCAGCTGTGTCTGCTTTAGTAGGAAATTCCTCTTCAAAAAATTGTAGGTACTATTATTTTGTTTGCGGCCCAAAATAAATGTGCACAAGTTAAGTGCGGGAGAGACAAACAAGTATCACATTAAAGCAACTTTCTTTTTCCTTATACATTGGCAAAGGGAAGGAGCAGCGACAAATTGCTGTGCCGGCGTGACTTCTTGCAAGCGTTTGGCAACAACAGAGTCAAACGGCATAATGTTTTTATGCAATACAATAGCCGCTTCTATCTCCTGCCATTTACGCAATACAATAGCCGCTTCTATCTCCTGCCATTCGTGTTGTATAACATCATCTTGTGAGTTTGTTTGAGAAAAAAATTCCCAAGTTACATAAAAAGAGCCCATCGAACGCTTCCATAATCGCTATACAAGTTGATATGTGTCAACATTAGTTCAGAATTAAGTGAAACGGTATTTTTTGAAAGAATCCAAATTATTCAACACATTGAATGACGTAACGAATTGAATGCTTTCGGTAAACCGCGGTATATTCCTTTGTGTTAGCGTACTGGAGGGCTTTATTTTGTAATAATATTTATTTTATATTGAGTACTGAAGATTGCGTGAACCCGCGGCTGCGAGACCGGTATTGAAAACAATTATGCAAAGTAAATTTGGAACGATATTAGACCACATATATGAAATGAACTTTTCAAGTCTGGTAAAAACGGGTAATATTCATATCGATCGGTAATTTTTTAAGGCCTTGCTGTTACCATCTCAGTGGAGTTTTATTACTTTCGGAATTTGCAATCATTGGTGCAGTTTACATCTCACAAAATTATGTTAAATGTCTGGGTTAGCAGTAATTTGTATCGACCACTCAAACGAGTGAAGATCACAAATATTTAGTGCGGAAGTGGCGGCAAACGTCAATAAATCCCGTACCACATAGCCATTACGACTTTAGAATCCCATCCTTTTTTCAACTAATATTGTAAGAGCATATGAATTATTTGTTGCATTATGAAACGCATGGACACAGAACTTTGACACAGAATAAATTCACGAGAAACTCTAGCCTGTTATAAGCATTATCCACATATAAAAAACCACTTCGTAAGTGCCCTCTGGCGCCGTATTTGAAGTTTCGCCTACTGAAATAACTGCTTCAGAAACGATCTGTTGTATAGACGATTAAGATTAATTCAGATTGAACAATATTTAAACCAAACTTAAACTACTTAAGCGCAAATGGTTAGCTCTTTTTTATAACTTCATGTGTTTTTAAGAACATAAAAACAAGCAAAGAATCCAAATACTCTTTATAAACAAAATGAATTAGATAAATTTTTTTTGCCACAATAAAATATTGTTAGAAATTTTAAAACTAAGCTTTTTATGTTGTTTGTAAAACTGTCAGTAAAGAAGACAGCTTTATTTTTTGTGTACGGTTCGTGTCACTATCAAAAAGTTTGTAAAGTTCCTGAATAAACTCAAGGTGTACTGGCCGAAACCTAGTTTGAAAAGTATAATTATATTATGGTTGCACCCAAAATTGGCATATTCCCTTGTTTTATACATTTTTATTTCTTAACGAAACTGCTCCAGTGAATGCCCTAATAAGATTTTCAGAATCCCATAGCAGAGTCATATCAGATTATCCAAACAAACACCATTACTGAAAAAGTGCATTGGGGCAGCCGAGGAGGCTTTCTTATTGTTGTAATGAAAGGAGGCTTTTTTATTCTCTAATCATGCATTTCGGAGTAGGTACGAGACGGTGGTCAGTGTGAGTAAGCAGGCGGCTCAGCGCTTTCCCTTTGTCTCTGCCTGATCCGCATAATGTTTATGAAGAGTAAGGGGAGCAACAAAAAAGAGGATCACAGGAGTGAGGGGACCTTAGGTTTCTTCTGGCGTGCTTTTCCGATGCTCAGATGTGGGTAGCGCATTCCGCACAAGAGCTATTTTCAGCTTATTGAAGAAACTCGTTTCCTTGAGTTTCGGCGGTGTTGGCCCCCACGCTCGCCCAAGAACCAAAATGAGTAAAAGTATTTTTCCAGACTATATGTTTAGGCTTGTGTTTTGTTACTCAAATTTATACATTTAAAGATGAATTGTTCTTTATTGGTTGTGGTTTATAATTATTATGTTGTTTAAGACGATTGTATGGTTTTGTATAAAGATTTGCATGGTATTTTTCTCGTCTTCCAAAACAAACTTCTCCCCTCTTCAAAGTTTTTGTGTGTGTGTGATTGTGCGTGGGCACATGTCCAAATATAGTCAACGTGGATTTATGTATGCTACTCCGCTCGTACTTACTCTTGGTAAATAAACATTATATAAAGCTTTCACATATCCTTCTCAATATTGCGAGCCCGCTTTTCAGATTTATCTATATGAGGACCTATTTTTGCACCACATAGCACATGAACGCTGCGCGTCTTTTGTCTACAATGAATTTTCACAATACTATGCGCGTGCGCATTAGCGTTTGAATCCTATATTACGAATTCACTTAGTTGTTTTGCGGAGTTTTTCACTTTGATAAATTTTTAAAGTTGTCTCCTATTCTGATTGCGTACCTGTGCGTCTCTGTGAAAAACGCAATTTAAATGTCAGCTTAAGGGGATACTTTTCTGTAAGTAAAGTCTGTTTCGACACATAGATTTGCGTATTGTTTCCATTATGAACATAGGACCATAATCGTGAGCACTCCGTTTCTCAAAAACATAACGTTCTGTTCAAATTATGACAGTGCTTCTAAGGCCCAATGAGTAAGCCCTGATTTGGAGAAGCCATAACGGGAGTCACACGCAATTAAAACAAACCTAGCTAAGTTACGCGACAAGATTACCCTTGAATGGCCATACTGGCGTTATCGCGTTGCTGTTCCGATGGCGTGACAAGCAGTGCAGTTCTCCAGGCTTATTTGTGGTGTAGGTACAGCCGAACGCCGTCATGCAAACACGTAGTCACCGCACGTTCGGGAAGCTCACATTCGTGGCCGATGCGTTCGAACCGAACGACGCGAAGTGCCACATTTGTGTCAAGAAATCGCCCATGAAAGTTCTAATCCTTTCCTATTGCTCTTTCATAATGTTCTATAGCCCCTTTTCAGGAAATTTGAATCTCCTAGCACGGATAGGTGAACAGATATAAACGCTTTCTGTTTTTTTCCGGCGCGGGGTGGCCGCGCACGCTGAATCACACGCAAGCAACATGAACCTAGATAACTTCCCCGAAGAGGTGCCCTTTAAGGGCCGTACCCCCGTTGTCGCTTACATGTTTAGAAAATTATACAATTTACATACGACAGCCTGTCAGCTGACGCCTTCAGAACAACGCGTATATTAAGCAAAACTGACAAGCGCGAGCTCAGTATCACGACGCGTGTGCGAAAACGCCATCGGCGGCAAACTTGTCTCGCTCTCTCGCCCTCTCGCTATTTCTCTTCGGGCTCTTTAAGCCCTACCAATACAGGTATGGAGTGCTGCCGGCTCCGGAAGTAAACATCATGCCGTACACTTAAGCGGCTACACTAGAAATATTCAAACATCCTAGGAAGGCTCTAAGGGACATAAACAGCACTCCTTCCCCAAAGAAGGTACTGACCACTCTGGTGCACTAGTTGGCCGGCCCCTTCCACGACAAAAAAAAAAACTCAAAATGTGGCCCTCAGTTCGCAGCAGCTGTAGGTAGATCAGATGTCCATGGCGGCGGTGAGAACAGCGATACAGCATACGGTGCTAAGAATCTCTGGGTCCTGAAAGGCCGCCAATGGCACTTCTCCCTGGCCACGTTCAACGGCCTCACTGTGTCTCTGTCTAGTGAAGGAAGCTTAGACATTACTAGAGGATGTGTCGGACAAGACGTTGGTAAACATGACTAAGCGGAGTTAAAATGGAAGCAGATGGGTACCGGAGCTGTCTAGAGGGCATATTCTGTGCTACTGTGGACCGCAAGAGAAGAAAGAACACGGGGTGGGTTTTTTTTTGGGGAGCAGCCCTTTGGCGGCCGTTTTCTGGCTGAGACGCGTTGTCGACATAACCGATTGAACAATGATAGCACTGACGAGTGAAATTAAAAGCGAACGATCAAATAAAGCAAGAGAGGAGAGTGTCGCCAAATTTGGAGGACGGGCGGTTCGCCGTGGTGGCGCGATCCAGCGCTTTCCGAAAGTCTGTGGGGGCGGGTAGAAAGGAGGAAGTATGCTGTGCCCGCATGAGACGCTCAATGGCGCCAGGCTTGGCGGAAACGTGAGGGGGACGTGTGCGTTAATAGTACGTGTGCCCGCTTAAAACGCATTTCACGTCCCTCACTGAGACGATCTTCGCGCCACCGCTTTAGAGGCTCACCGTGGAGACAAAGTACGAGTGAGTTCTGCACCAGCACACTGCTGCTGCGACCAAATGTCGCATTAGGGAGTTTCGTAATCAGCTAGCCATTTTTTTATTCCACCGATAAGTAGTAGGAAACCAGGAGGGGTTTATCAGAATTATCGAAATAATGGTAGCCGTTGTGACCAAGCTACATACGCAGTACAGAATAAAGATAGCATAGACGTGTACGTCATCAAATAGCTACGTTGGTAAAGCCGTATACATTTCCTAGAGGAACGTGGAATCAGCTATGAAGAAGGAAGAGCGCAGTTCACGACAGGGATGGGTGAATTAGTGAAGAAGAGAAGGAGCAAATCGAAAGGAAGACGCAAAAGTAGGGAACAAGCAAATCGAAAAAGAGTCACTGGGAAACCTCACACAAGGGAAATTTCACACATAGTAATAGTTGAGGAGATACACTGGCCGGATTCGCGGAAACGTCGTCATGGTAAAACGAGTAACCAAATTGACTTCATTCTAAGTGACAACCCGGGTGGGGTGGAAGAAGCAGAGGCAGGGTGTCGAATTAATTTTTTTCCTGTGCGGTTCTGGTTCGGATTCAAGCCTTTTGAATCTTGTCCCAGGTTTGGTTCCGGAGCATCATTTGGGTTCAGTTTGAAGGGGTTCTGACCAGTTCGAACTGGTACAAATGGGTTCCCAAAAAATGACGCGTGTTCTTTGTGGTTAATTTTTTTGTGCTCCGTATTCCTATCTCTGCACATCCCTAAACCGAATTTACAATGTAGGTTCCCCTGGGCAAATGTTTTGTGTTGGCCAACTTGAAAGGAGCATGCACCACTTCTTTAAAACTTTTTTTTTTCTAAATTTTAAATGCTTGCGTAACGTTTCCAACAACACATGTACCTAAACGAGGGGGGGGGTGCGGGGGCGGGGGTGCAAGGTACCTCAGACGCAAATTTCTTCTCTATGCCCATCAGAAAACTTAAAAACCCGCTAAAAGTATTTTTCTCTCTTTCCCAGTCCTGATGTTCTTTTACCACAGTAATTGCGTCATTACAGGTTTGGAGCGACTCTTTGCCGACTTTCAGTGTCACTAAATAATGCATTTGGTAGGCACTAAAAAAATAAAGGAACAAAAAAGCGTCCAGGTATCGAAAGTGTGTTCGCTGCGACATGCAAACTACGCAGTGTCGTTCCCTCGAGGCAATAGCTGGAGTGAAAGCGTTTATCAGACCTGTTGAACAGTGGCTTTACTGTACTATTCACTACAAAATGTTTTCTTAGGGAGGTCAACCGATTACACACAAACTGACCCGAAAAATATTCGCAGGCACACTAGGTCGGCGTATTCCGCGTGAATATGAAAGCATTACTCTATCGACACAAGTTTATTTTTATCAGTCTATTCCAGTTCATTTGAAATGTAATGTATTTTATTCAGGGTATCGGCCCGCATGTTTATACCCCGAAGTTTTTTTCATGAGGAAACAAAACATCATCTGACCATTAAATACTCGATAAAACGAATTTTGAGAGCAGTGCGAACTAAATTCGTTTCGGCAACGGCTCATGGCGGCTGCGCCTCAGGGCGTTTTCCCGTATTCACGGAACTCACGATGGCCGTATCTCCTACCGCGGCACCGCCACAAGCATGTCCCGCATGCCTTTGCATACCACCCTCCCCCTTCCACTTTCGCGGGGCTTTCATTCTCCGCTTTTATCTTTGCTGTATCTATGGTGGTGCCTTCGTCACTCGTTTACAACAAGGCCGACGCTGATAGAATAGCAAAACCACAGGAGGCGGGGCGCTTAAGCGCAGCGCTCTAAAACACGGCCGCCGCAGTGACGCCTTTCGATCTTCTCTCGTGACAAACCTGTCTCCAAATATTTCATCGTCGCCACAGTCTTCTGGATGGCAAGTATATGGCCTCGTGGGCAGAGGGCGGCGCCCCAGTGCCTCTGACGCCCTTCCCCCCCCCCCGACCCTCTCCCGCAACACCGCTTGATAAATCCTCTCCGGAATCTTCTAGAAATGGACAGTCTCTATGCACGAGGTCATTGCCCCATCCCTCCACTAAGCAGCCATCCACTATCCGTCCACATTCGTTTTTTGATAGAATCGAATGTCGCCATAGTAGTGCTTTCAAACCCCTCGCACACCCCACCTGGCCGTTGTCACGACGTCACGCATCCCCGCTGCAATCTTCGGGTTGCTAGGCAGGCAGGTGGGCAAGCCAAACTTGCTTGAAAGTGTGCAGCTTCTTTGTCGGGCGGACAATGTTTTTGGGTAGCCCAGAGCCTGTGCGCCCGCCTCCTATTATGGTATCATAAATTCACAACAGACGTAAGCGTGTACGGACATGTATTTTCGCACAATGAGGAAACAAATCGGAGTGAAAATAAATTGGTTGGTCTTCCACGCTTTCATGTACAGCCATTCGCATTCTGTTGTGAGGGAGCTTTCCTAAGCTCGCTATCATTGCTGTGCAGAGCTGAGGGTTTAAGGTCTCGGGGTGATGGTGAGCTAAGGCAGCATATATACGCAATATGTAATAGTTGTTACATTCGCTCGTACAAGGTGGGAGCGCGCTCAGATCGAAGTCCCCGTGGATCCCGCCCGCCGGCCATGCGCAGCGGGCCATTTATATCCCCGGGTTCCAGTTAGAAGTTAAAACCCTGAACTCTACGAATGGACGCGAATTTGGTTGAATCAGACGATCCAACGATCCGACGAAGATGGGATTGGAGAGACGACTCCTCGGCGCCGGTTCCAGACATATCGGTGCACGTTGGCTGGATGCCGTTGGAAAGTGGGGCAAGATTCAGGCGGCCCGTTTCGTCGCGTTCACCAGACGCAGCGAGTTTGAGTCGGATGCTCGAGCACAACGAGGCTTAGAAGGGGCATAAAATTTATTTTGTCTACCAAGGCATGAGCATTCTTCTGGTAAACGATACAAACAATTGTGGTGGACTTGAATGCCACCTTCAGGCTCAGAGTAGTGCGGATGGAAGTTTGACTAAATAACTTTGCGCTAACCAGAAGACGGAAAGTACGGAAAGCGTTGCTTTATATAAATAAGCCGACTACTGTATTTATAGTTTCAACGGCGTTTAAGCTTGTACACTAAATCATTAGCAGTACTAGAAGTAGAAAATGGTCCGGTATCAAAGTCACCCTCCGCTGTCCAGCGCGTCCTAAGGCGCTTTAGAGTGATTTCATTCGGCCCAAGTTCTAGGTGCTAACAGACCAGCTGGTAGGAAGGAACGGCTGTAACTACTAACTGACTATAGCAACAATCCGACGATAGCAACTTGCTAATGGCACGTAAGCGACAGGTGACAGCGATGGGTTCTAGGAAGAATATTCTTAGTAAAGAGACAGGCAGCGGTAAATTTTACGGTCATTCTAGAGAGCCAGAGATTACAAAGTAACTCAATTGAGAAAATTCTTGAGAGAGGCGTGCTCATTTCAGCACGCCTTGAGCTCGGCCCGAGTCGACATGCCTTTAGATCAAGTGCAGCTGATCATCAAAACAGCAGCTGGCCAAGGCTGTACGCCATAGCTCTATGGAAAGGTAAGTGTTGGGGGATGTAGGGTTAGAATTGTTGTGGGGTGCCGCACCACATTTCTGATCGTTTGAGGCTCTAGATCCAGAGGCAACGGGAAGACAATTGTGCCCAGTCAAAGAGGTGAAGTGTGGTGGGGGGCAGGAAAGTGTTAATAGCCGGGAGTTAATAATTCTTCCTTGTTAATCGGTAGTGATTTGTGCGGGAGTAATACGTTCTGTTGGGGAGCCTACAGTGCTCTGTAATTTCCTGCCATGAGACTACAAGATGGATGGGCTCGAACTTGGCTTCATCAGGGCTGACTCGGTGGTTTAAATCTCGAGCCGCGATGTTGGCGATCTGGTTGCCGGGGATGGCACAGCGAGGTTTCGCCCATGCATTCCTCACTGGCCTCGTTGTGGTCTCTTGGTTGATACTTCCAAGGGTTGTAACATCCTATCGACAATTTTCGAACTTTCATCACGCCTGCTTGGCGTCAGTTATAATACCTTTGGCGTTTGTGTTGGCGGAGGTGCGCGGGCTATCGCCGTCTTCTTGGAGGGGTAGCTCCGGAGACTGCGATGCCATACCTGTCGAAAGCTGCACGAATTACAGAATATGGAATAGAGGGATTGTATATTTTATCGGATGTCATTCGCACTAAACCAAGTTGACGATCCTTATTTTTTGATTGCGGCAAATTTTTTTCTACAATTTTACCACCTATATATACTTCGGTTTGAAAAGCCTGTAACTGCATATAAACCTTTACTGCATAAACTGCATACGCACTAGTCAATTATTGTACTAACCTCACTGCGACACGTCAATCTATGCTAGCAAAATTTGAGCGCAATACATACGCAAGGTATTTTATAGCATTCCGATTGTCGTCACATGTGAACTTTTGGGCTATAATGTGTGCATCTAAATTTCGTGATTGGTCGAGGGGGAGAGCGACGAAAAATTTTCTACTGCCACCATTCCTCAAGAAATCGTGGTTGGTCCACACCAGTAAACCCCCTTAACCCACGCGCTAATTCGTTTAATTGAAATCGATCATCACACTGATCTCTCTAATTCACATTAGCTCGCCCACTCATCTCACTAATCCACCACCGTCCACCCCTCTCCCACCGAAATTTTATGGTTGAGCAAATATAACATGGAATGGAAACGCTGTCGCATCTACATTAAAGGTGGAAATGACAATGCAGCAATGATTTTTTTTTGCAATTTCTATGCTGTGTTAGAGCAGTAAACAAGGGACGCAATGCCACTGTATCAGGAGAAGTGCCGGTGACATAGTGGATTTTCTTTATTTGTGTCCCATTGCGTTTTGTATACTAATCCCCGCTCAAGCTAGAATAAGTTGAAGGTATGAATTTATTTTAGAATCCGTCCCTGTGAGCCTTCACAAGGGGTCAGAGATGCATTTGAATTAACAACACTTTCAAACATTGCACAATAAACACCATTCACATAGGAAGAATAAAAATAGGTTTTGATAATTTGCTTCGAAATATACGTTGTAACTTACATTTTTGCAAATACAAAAGAAAATTTGGGAGATGGGCCATATCTAACGCAAACGGATAGCGTGTACAGAAAACTTCACATTAAATTGAGGGTAATAATTAGCAGGAATCCTGACCAGATGTTGGACTACAGACGATGCAAAATTGTAGGTTGGGCTCTCGGGCGAGTGGGAAAAGTATGTTAAGATGCAATGTGGGCCACGCTAATAGGACACTAAGTTTAAGCTCCGGAACTGGTTCGATACCGTAACGTCGATCCGTGTTCGGGTTCAGCTCCAAATTGGTGGGAAATAAACGGGTTGGGTACGGTTCCGGTTCCTGTTCGACACAATGCGTAGAGGTTCTAAGTAAGATTTAGAGCAGCGAAAATAGCATTGTTAGGTACAAGTATGGATAACTCTCAAAAGAGAAAGAACAAACCTCTGATATATAAGAAGCCCCACATGGAGTCACAGCCTGATGAAAGGAGCTTAGAGAAACTCCTCAAACCAAATTCTCGCTTTTGAACGAGTGCAACGTGCTCAGTGTAGCCAGGTTGTATGAAAACCTAATATCTGCACACAGGGAATCAGCAACAGGTGTGGGAGAAGCAGCATGTAAAGAAAAAAAATTACACCATCTCTCCGAGGGGAAGTATGTGGTGATGCAAAGCAGAACCGTTCGCGTCCATTCAGCTCATCGGATGGTGCGGTGTGTCTCAACCGAAGCAGCAACTGAGGAAGCGGAGCACGGACCGGCTTTATTATCAAGAGCAGATGGAGTGGATAGGAGGAGATGAGGAAGGAGACGCGCATGGGCCCTTATCGCGCAGCCTGCGTATTGCCGTTATGTTGAGTGATCCGGTGTTTAGTAGCGCCAGAGGGAATTCCACGTCCGGGTCCACACCGGTGGCAAAGCACGCAAGTACTATTGTGTTACGGTGAATAGGCGGTGGTGCTCGAGGCGCCGAACCTCGTCCATCATGTTCTTGTCGATATTGTCGTCTCTGTGGTAGAATCGGTAGTCTCCGTCTGCGCTGGTGAGGTAAAGGTTGTTGACGTTGGCGCACCGGCTGAGAGCAACGTACACGCCCTCGTCTTCACAGCTTTGTCTTCTCCTTTTACTTCTTAAGCGATTCCCCTACGGGAAGATGACGACAGTGGTAGAACGCAAAGCTATCTGGTGATGGATTCTTTGGTTCGCCACTCCCTAGGGGCATCCTGCCAAAATCATCCTAAGAAGCGCTGCGGACGAGGCGAGAGCAACGTACAGGCCCTCCTCTTCGCAGCTTTGTCTTCTTATCCTTCTTCGTCTTCAGCAGTTCCCCTACGGGACGATGACGACGGTGGTTGAACGTGAAGCTATCTCGTGATGGATTCTTTGGTTGGCCAGTCCCTAGGGGCATTCTGCCACAACATCATCAGAGGAGTTGCGGAGGGGGAACGGCCGCGGGACATCCCCCTGAGCAAGAGACGCTACCCAGCAAACCACGTTACATCGTGCAGATATCCTGGAGACGTCAGCAATCGACATTGCAGATGTCCGACATTGCAGGGTTTCGCTGGACAACAGACTACACCAGTAAGTGTCTGAAAGCTTTGCATTTAAAATATTTCATGGTAACAACTCAGCCGCTCCAGAATGCGAAACGCGGTGTCGCGGTTTTGGCGCTGTCACTGTGGAATCCTTAAGTGTGCTTTTTTTCAGACTCCAGCCAGAAACTTATGTTAGCAGATCTCCCAAGATTTAAGATACCGATCCTGATATGGTTATGACTTCGGAAATATATGCGGAAAAAAATATTTGTTAAAGGTGGTGTGGTATTTGAATACAGTTATTTGTTTTTAGCTGTAACTTTCTCATTTGTGTTAACATTTTTACATAAGTTAAAATAACATTATTTTTGTGCTTTGCTGTGAAATAACAAACTTGAATTTTTTGCAATTCGTCAAGACAACGTGCTGCAATTTTTGGCAACATATATCGCTTTTGAAATTTTCTAGATTACTCTAAGAGGACAATAAATGTTGGATAAGTATGCTTGACAACTTTTCATCACTACGAACCTTTACGTGACTAAATTCTGTTGTGGGAAAATTGTTACTTGATGTACATTACGTGAGATTTAGGACTTGATTGATTTTTTATTTTGATTTTAGTGTTTAACGCGCCGACGCAACGCAGGCGATAAGGTGCGCCGTAGTGGAGGGCTCCGGATTAATTTTGA
Source organism: Haemaphysalis longicornis (assembly GCA_013339765.2). Taxonomy (NCBI): domain Eukaryota; kingdom Metazoa; phylum Arthropoda; class Arachnida; order Ixodida; family Ixodidae; genus Haemaphysalis; species Haemaphysalis longicornis. The sequence continues at coordinate 130,084,195 of CM023452.1, read as the reverse complement.
CCACCTGGGGATCTTTAACGTGCGCCGAAATCTCGTACACACGGGCGTTTTTTTTGCTTTTCGCCTCCATCAGAAAGCGGCCGCCGCGGCCGGGAATAGAACCCGCGACCTCGTGCTCAGCAGCACAACGCCTTAGCCACTGAGCCACCGCCGCGGGTGAGGTTTAGGACTTGTGCAGCAGTTTGGCGCACTCTGCCTTTGAGCGTCAGCAGTGCCTGAGCTACAAATCGAGGTATTAGGGATAACAATAATTTCAAAAAACGCATTTCTAGTAATTACGCTAGTTTTTCACCTTCTGAATTTTTTTAGTATATTCTGACCTGACCTCGCCTCTTCCTCTGGGGAGGCCACCTTCGCATTGGGATCCCGCGGCTAAACCTAGGAGTGTATTTCCAGCTTAGTCATATTTCAAGCTGTATTCAGAATGAGTTTGAAACGAAAAAGTGGTGGCAGAACATCAGCCTAAGGGCATCGCTCAGAAGATCGTGCGCAATTCGTATTTTAGACTAATTACGAGGTTCAGAGCTCCTCGATCAGCGTTAAAAATGCGTAGGTTTCCCTAATATATGTTTGAAATTCCTATGAAGACTCCATAGACTGTAATGCTACGCACCAAGCACCAGGCATGTACACGCACATCTACACTCGTGAATTTTCTTCCGGCAACATGCTTCGTACTTACCCATCATGGAAATACGGAACTTTTCCTATTTTGAGCTTCCTCAAGGAGCTCATATATTGTAAACTGTCATCAAATAAGTAGAGCCATGCGTTGAAATTCTGGAGTCCGAGAAGTAGAGACACTACAGTACGACGTTGCTTGCAAGGACATGGGTGATTTACACCGAACCCGTGTCATAATATTCGCTGTTGGACAGAGAAATCCTATAAAAAGCAGTATAATAAACGACCCAGATGCATGTTGCTCATCCTAACAGAACTCGTGCAAACGTATGCTGTATTCGGGTGGTCGTTCTGATACTCCGACTCCGAGTACGCCGATGCGCAACTTCCTCTAATCCGAGCAAGTGCTACCGCTCCCCAATCGATTGCGTACCCGATGTTGGAGCATCACGCAACCGTGGCGCCGCGGCGCGGCCAAAACGGCCACTGCGGCCAGGCCAGGCTGGCCAAGGTGTTTCAACCAAAAGCGGCCTAAACATCGGACGCGTTAGCTCAGAGCTAAATTTGCGAACGTATTACTGCACTTTCAACACAAACAGCGGTTCGGCGATCAGTTCGGCGAAGTTTGAGCGTAAACGCACGAGTCGTCGTCGTCGTCTCAGCTCCTGAACTCCTCGGCGTCGAGTTCGAGTGGCAGAAGCAACGGAGACCCTTCCCCTTCACTCAATAGGCGTCTCCGTTTCGACACGATAGGAAGATGCCTTCAGTTATAGCACGAGAAGCAAAAACAAAAAA